>VDFB02075321.1:143276711-143337087 GCA_007258455.2 Sequoia sempervirens | reverse complement strand
CTACCTCCACTCTATGCTCTGGAGTCTCTGTCTCTGACTCATCTGAATGCTCAGGCTGCTCTGAATTTTCTGATTCGGAGTCTTCATAGTATGCCCACATACCACGATTCGCCTTGCCCTTAGGTCTTAGAGGGCAATCGTGATTGGCATCATACGGTCCCTTGCAGTAAAAGCATAACTTTTTCCTGCGAAGGTCATTCAGGGCCTCACGATCCAAGGGTGGGAAGGCTGATTTACCCTTCGAATCGTTTCTATAATCTGATTTGTTTTTGTTATAATCAGATTTATCATTGTTTTTACTAAAGCCCTTATTATCTCGGAACGATGAAGAACCTCTGGAGTTAAATTTATTTGCCGGGGCTGCGAACTTCATGTTACGTGCCTTCCTCATCGCCTCCTGTAGTGATGGAGGATCAAAGGCTTTTATCCAGCCTTTAAGTGGTTCTGTCAAACCCTCCATAAAGAGAACTACCAACCGCCTCTCAGATATGCTCGGAACCATGACGGAAAGCCTCTGAAA
Source organism: Sequoia sempervirens (assembly GCA_007258455.2). Classification (NCBI taxonomy): domain Eukaryota; kingdom Viridiplantae; phylum Streptophyta; class Pinopsida; order Cupressales; family Cupressaceae; genus Sequoia; species Sequoia sempervirens. Next base: position 143,336,567 of record VDFB02075321.1, on the reverse strand, counting down.
GTCGCTGATGTATGTCTCGAGATTGCCACTCTGCCTCAACTGTGCCAAATCTCTGAAGTAAGTCTCCGGATCCTTCCTATCAAATCTCTCAACCAGCCTGTCTACGAGCTCCTGATATGAAGTGATCCTATCATGATGTAGCGTCACCATACCGTGATGCCACCAGTCATATGCTACTCCCTCGAGGTGCAGTGTAGCGTAACGGATAGCGTCTCTCTCAGCCATCGGACGCAAGGTAAGGAATGTATCAAGCTTGCTAATCCAAGCTTGGGCTGTCATCTTCCCACCGCCATCAAACATTACCAGATTCAACCTGTTAGTTGCATGTTTGAGGTCATTATTCTGCTGTCGGGGTCTCCAATCCTGACGAGCCCTATTGTGTTCACGTCAGGTGATAAAATTCGGCCAGTGATCCGCTTCTCTGATCAGCAGAGGTATCAACTCCCACTCCTCGCTTGCTGCCATAAGGTTATCAGCAAACAAATCATCCCGATCCTCCTCTGGCATAGCCTCATCGGGCTCCTGTCTCGTGAACGTAGGCCTTGTAGGCCTATCAGCTGTCCGTGACACTGTCCTAGGTGCTCGACTCCAAGATCACCCTCGGCTATCGTCAACATGTGGTGACTTGCCCCTCGGTCCTCTTTAAGCCGAAACTCCTAGGATGGCAGAATCAAGTCTCTGATACCACTGTAGTAAACCCTATGGTTTCCAAGCCCTGTTACCTGTTCTGATTGATATTTTTAGGTTTTCTGACGTTTTCTGAAGTTTTGTGATTTTTTTGCAATTTTTGTGTTTTCAATGCATTTAATGACAGTACGGCTTTGACAGAAATTTAATGTAAATTCAATGAAAATTCTAAGTCTTCAATTTGCTTGAGAAAATACAATAATAATGAAGGCGTATCCTTTATTTATCCAATGATACCATATAACATTGATCTGGTAATATGCAAAGATAAAACAATGATTTTTAATTTGTAAAAAGAACCTGTTTTGCTGGTACGGCTGAAGGTACAAACAGTACGGCAGAAATGAATAAGGCTTCTTTCCTTTCGTCTGGCATGCACCGAATGTTCCAGTGATATAGGCGCCTCTTTTGTTGCAAACTGGAGACCTCTGATAAAGGCGTTTCTCTCAAGCAAGAAAGTACGGCTGAAATGCAAGGGTACGGCCTGTCAGAAGTACGGCCAAGTACAGCAGCTGGTTTATTTTGTACGGCCTCCTCAGATCAACCTCTAAACCCCTGAATAAAGTACGCCCAAGGTGATAGAAGGTATCTGAATACAAACAACTGTAAATAACTGATGGTATGAATTTCTCTGATGCTCTGTAGTTCACTCTGAATGAGAAAACCCCTGTAGGCAATAAATCGAGTGATATTGCACACTCTCTGAATTGCTTTCCGCTGGAGATGGCTCGTTCTCCAAGGAATCGAACGTGAAACCCTAAGTCTCAGGCTCAGACCAAAAATTGATCAATATCAAATTCAATAATCTCATAATGGGCTCAATTCCCAAGGCAAACCCTCAAATACACTGAAAAGTGCGATTCCCTTGAAAATAGGGTTTTAATGAAATATTCATATTTTAATATTTTCACTTCTCCATAGTTCTCCACTGAATATTTAATTATTAATTAAAATATCAAACTGGCCCCTTTCTTCATGATGGCGCACCCCTCAAGGAATTCACTTAAGTTATAATATTAAATTATAACTTTATATTATAAACGTTAATTAATTAATATTTAATCAATAATGATCAAATATTAGTATCTCCCTTGTTTCTAACCCGACATGATCCGCCCTGATGCATTGCATCTTCGAGGAATCTCCCGATGCCGCCACACCAATCAAAAATACCAGTGCGGTCCTACATCACCGCCAAGAATCGCTAAAAATAGCAATTCGCAAATATCCTCCGATCGGTGCCAACGGAAAGACAACCGATCAATCCCCTCGCCGACCAGCTCCGAAGTGACCCCCTTTCCAGTCCATCGGCCTACGAGGGTCGTATGATAGGCCAATCCTGTCGTCTGAGAGATGTCACTGAGAAGGGGACATGACACGATCCCACGTTAGTTCTTCAGCCATCTCATTCAAGAGGGGCCTCGCAACATTTTCAAAGACAGCCAAAATTCCCCTATTGTAATGTGCTTGGATGCAAATGCCAAAACCAAAATATTTCTTTAATATGCCTAAAGCTGGAGTTTCTAAAATATGATTTGACAAATTAACAACCGAATTCTCCTCTCAATGCCACCACAGTGCTTAACTGCATGGAGACTCGATTCTTCAGCTTACAGTATAAAGATTGTCTGAAAGGGCATTGTGCCTGATTTTCAAGTTTTCTTAAGAGAGAATTATATCCTCTAAATTCATTAGCAGTAGATAGAATTCCTTGCAACAAACTATCTTATGCTTGTATTCCTTCATTGGCTACATGTGATGGAGTTTCCATAAACATAACCATGAAAATATTGATTTTTCAAATTGGATATAGTTAGATGCATATCATGGTCATATTCAAACTCAAATACAATAAGCATTGAAAAAAATTTGGTGAATAATGTTTCCACACAATAAGGTTTTTTTTTCCCTCAATTTAATCATGCATCAATGCACATCACACACTAAAAGATCAAATACTGTAAAAATTGGAAATTTTAATGAGTGAACGTTCAACATGTTTGTTTTTGTTTCATACAGCAATAACAATGTAGTTCCATACTAGGGATCAAAACATTTTATAATTAAACCATTTAAGATAAAGACAATCATCTTGTTTTAATTTAAATTTATAATATTTTAAGCTATTAAAGAAAAGGAAATAAGGCCAAGAATAAGACTGCAGAACAGAAGTTACTTCTTGTAAGAAAGGTAGGCATAGAACCTGAAAATGATCTCCATAAGGAATAGCTTGAAGTGTAATAAGTTCTGCAATAGCACAAACTTGTGCATCATCAGAAATATTCCACTCCTGAATGCGTGTAACTTGGTTGTCAAAGTGACAAAAGCGATGGTTAAGTTTGTAAAATTGCTGCCGCTGTTTCACACTTGGATTATCACCTACTTGCTCCCATGGAGTTACAATATAATTCATGCAACCCATCTTGTTCATTACCTTTTCATCGAGGTTTTCTTTATCATATAAAGAGACTAATGATTCAACCTGTAATAGTTGATAAGAGCATAATGATTCTCCTTAGATATGAATTATTTGGCTTATTTTGAAAGAAAAAAGAAAAATCATCAAACAAATATTCTACTGAAGAAAAATACAAATTTCTAATAACATTGTTTACCTTCCAATAGGAAAAAATTCTTTAATTTTTGAAAAAATTTACAAGTCAATCTTCATGATAAACTGCTAGTGTTAGTAACATTCTTACTGTAACAGGAAGTTTTTCTGAGTAAACTTCTGACATATTAGCCTCTTCCAATCCTATAAATGTTTCTGTATCATCAGCTTGCTTCTCTTCTGTGACAAAATCTGAATCTACATCTGCAATAATCTCCATCTGCTGTTCAAAGCTGAGTGTGCGACTTCTCCAGATAGCTGACACTATCCTATGCACAATGTAGTTTACATTGTTAATAAAGAGCAAGTCTTTGTAAAGGAGAAAACAAAAAATATTGTGTAATTGTCAGCAAAGCATTCCTAAAATACAAGTAATACTAGTTGTAAGAAGTTAAAATGCCACCAAAATATTTATTTTCTTAATTAATATGGAGAGAAGCAAGCTTGACCATGCAGATAAATAAGGGTGCACAGTTTGCAAATTCAAAACATATAAGCACATTGAAGCTCAGGACAGCACAATGTGTGGGCACAAAGAAAAACATAAAAATGTACCTTGGAAGTATGAAGTAAAAGAACGTTTATGTAAAATATAGAAGGGAAAATGAACAAAGAATACAAATCATGAAGAGAATGTGCATCAATATAATAATCAAGGATGCAAACACATGGAATTTTGTGCAGAGATGACAGTCGCATGACAAAAATTGCTTTCGGTAACTTGTACATAGTTGAGATGTTCTAAAAATATTTGATTACACACATAAATGAACAAAGAATCAGAAACACATTTAAAAAGCAAGTGTTGTTGAACTCTAATAAGTAGAAAGATTATCCAATGGAGTTGCAAGTTGTATGCATGATATTTTGTTTAATCCTACTAAGGTTTGGCATCTCTTTTTGATAAGTGCTTTTATTAGAGCATCATCATTGATGCATATCCATGAAGTTCCTTTGTTCTCTTCACTTAATTGCCATTGTTAACTTCATGATGTGAAATTTGTTTAGCTTCTTTGAGAATTCTCTCCAAAACTTCACTTATCTTCTTTATTACAAAAGTTCCATTAGCCTTCTCTTTGACCCCTTTTCTTGACTTGGTATTCCAACATGCAAGCTGAAATGGAATCTTAGCCAGCATTATGAAAGGTTGGTAGACTTGTCAAGGAGCATCTTTTCAATGTTGAATGAGGGTAAATTGGAGCACCCAAGTTTAGGTGTTGAAATATGACAAGTTATGACATTGTAAGTTGTGTATGTACTATGAAATATGCTAAAAATAGCTGGGAAGACCAAGACCAAGGAGAGGCATTGGAATTTGGACCAATGCATTTAGGTGCCATACCTCTCATGGGTTTGAAAATGGTTTTCCCAAACCATTCATGCTTTCTAGTTTGTACTTCATCTATTTATTGGTGCTTGGAGTTGTAGTTTGTAGGGTTGATTTGCTAGGGTTGTTATACTGTCAGAATTACTCTAGATTTACATGTTGGTGATACTCCTATAAAGGATTGCTCTACAAGTGTATTACAAACCATTAGATTTATTTATTAATACATTGGGTTGCTCTGAAGTGTGGGGTTTTTCGCCCAAAAGAGTTTTCCCCACATACACCTTTTGTTATGGTATACTGTTTATTCTATGTTCATATATGTTTCTACTTTCTATAGTTGTAAAGATTTAAGAATTTGTACAATACTCTCCTCATTAGATTGGTGTAGGAAGCATTTCGGCATACCTCACATCCTTCCAATAATGGAAGATGCCATTTTCCTTCACCAAATTCATAGTTGTGGTGCATATATTTTATTTAATTAAAAAAATGATATATAAATAAATATATAGTAAAATTAAAAATTGAGAAAAAAACCTGCTTTGAAAACCATTCTTTGGCAATTAAAAAATTTGGTCTAGTTTTTCATTGGCAAACCAAGGCACCAAAAAACAACACATACAATTGCTACATAGGCTGACATGCAAGCTGACAATTGTTATGCAAGTCAACAAATGTTGTGCAAACTGCCAGTTGTACAAGTTATTGTCCAAACAGGACAAATACTATGCAAGATGTCATGCAAGCTGCCAGTTGCTGTAAAAGTAGTGGCTATGCAAGTTGTCATTATTCAAGAGAAACTACTACATGTTGTGTAATTGTTATGCAGCTTTTTTTGATAAATGAAGATTTTCAATAAATTCAGATTGGTCATGTTCTGCACATTCCAAGGCAGTGGTGATTAATTTTTCAAAGTGGTTTTGATTGGTAAAACCAATATAGATGAAGTTAAAAAAAATTCTCTAAAATGCCACAATGTTTTTCTATAATATTTTAGTATAGAACTTAAATCACTTCATCCCCTTTCCACTAGTATATTTTTCTTTTTTCCAAACTAGCCTCTAGTAGATTAAAAACAAAAAGAGGCTTTTGACATTTGAGGATGGGCACTGTTGGTGTGAATATGGATATTACCTAACTAGTTTCACTATTAGGTCCCTTTCACATCCTTTCACTTAAATTTACTTAGATTTCACATAGGATTTTATCACTTTTGTCTCATATCATAAGATTAAGAAACTTGTCATAATTTTATGTTGACTTTTATCCTAGGTTGTCAAATCGTTGCCCTATGTAGCCGACTCTGGAAACAAGTCATTTTTGGTATTGGTACTGGTACGAATCCCTGTGGATTCAACCAAGAATCACTTTTTTGCGGTCGGAAATGATTCCACAAATTGCCCGTCGATTCCAAACGATTCGTGTCAACTTTCAATGACTGTGAGTGGCCACAAAATGATTCCTGTCATTTTTAATCTCTCCCGCCAAATTTTGATGCGTGTAATGTCCCCTTTTTTTGGCATGATCGTGTTTTATGGTGATTAGCCTATTACTCAGACTCTTGTAGGTTAACAGGTTGGGTTAGAGGGTCAATGGCATTATTTAATGGGTTTTGTCGTTCTCATCCTTTGACTTCAGTGATTGGCTCACATCAGGCCTTGGCAGTTCAGTGATTGACAACTTCTGATGGCACGTCAATATGACAAGTTATGAATGAGATATTAATATTCTCGTGAAATTGATGTGTTTTAACTTTATTTAATGGAATATTATAAAGTTGATTTGACTTTATAATAAAGAATTCACTTAAATTTATTTAAGTGAAAATTAAAACACTTTATCAAAAGGGGCGCCCATTTATTTATTCATTGACTATTGAAATGTTTAAAATACATTTTAAATGTATTTTAAAGTGAAATTGGCATCACTTTTTGGAGATGCGTGCCTTTTTGTGCATATAAGGCAGCCAAAGGGAAATTACAACATTATGATTGACTATTTGACATTTCTCTTGGCTTTGGCTTTGCTTGCTTCTCTGAGACAAGGGTTTCAGGAGTTTTCTTATCTCTGGAGAACGAAAACTCTTCACAGATCTGTGATTGTGAGACTGTGAAAGATCAGTTGAATGATTGCAACAGCAGGGGCTTCAATTCAAAAGTTTCTATAGTGCTTAATCAGGGTTTTTTGTGCATATTCAATAGAGTTCTTCAATAAAAATACAGAAGGGTTTGTGAGTCAGGTGCCTATCTTCATCTGGTGATCATTCTTGTTATGGCCGTTCTTTCCTTACAGATGGCGTGGTTTCTTCTTGAAGGGCGTGGCCCTTAGATAAAGGGAATTTGGAGTTTTTTGGGAGAAACGCCTTCTTTATTGAGGGTTTCTCATCTCCTTCATTGGCGTCTAGCTTGTACCTTTCATTTGCTTCAATTTTCAGGCTGGAGATTGCATTCAGTTGGATTCTACGCTTGAAATTGTCAGTTTTCGTCATTCTTGGTTGGCAAACTGGACTAATTTCTTATTAAAATAATCTGGAGCATTTCGGGTATGTCTGAAATTTGTAATCTCTTTGTTTTAGTTATTTAATACCTTATGCACTTCCATTTGGAAAATTTAAGCTCAGTTCTGAGTTTTATGAGCTTTTATATGTTGCGCCCCTTCTACTTCTCTCTACAAACTTTCTTAAAAAACTTAAAAAACACAAAAAGATAATCAAAACAATAGGGGTTTGAAGAGGAGCCAGTTGGGCTCATCACAATGCGATACGACTATTACAGGGCTCCTAGTTGATAATAAATTATCTAGATGAATTGAGACGCAAATAGAAATGGTGAGATGGTGGAAAATCTTTGAGATGGAAAACATTCGATATGGTTTGGGAAATAAAAGATGCTATGGATGAGATCTATGGCACATCAAAATTTCATAATATAAATATATTTCTATGCATATGATATGGTGAGAAATATCCGCAATGCTAATATAATATTGGTGGGAGATATTAAAAATTTTGGCGCATTGCAAAAATGAGGAGTAACAGTTGCAGAGATCTAAAGGTGGGTGAGTTCAATTACAAAATATATGGATATATGTGGATATCCCACAATGAAAAGAATTGCAGAGATAGTAGGGCATGTTAGGCTAGGATAACTCTTTTGAGTGCCTTCTCCTTTGTTGCCACTTCGAAGCCTTGTCTATTAACGGATCCGGATGAAGGTAATGGGGAAACCAGATATATCTATTATTAATATTAATATAATAATTTTATATATATATTCATATAATTTAAAAATATATATTTTATTTATATGATTGAATTAAAATAGTAAAATTAAATATAATTATTTATAAATTAATTTATATATTACTATATTATTACTATTAGTATATTATATAATTATTATATATAATATTATTATTAAAAATATATATTTATTATTTTTATATGTTTTTTGTACAGACGTACCCGTATGCGTACCTGTTGATGTGTTTTTCGTGACCGCACCAACGCAGAATAAAGTCGCCAATGGCTACCCTATTCTCTTTTGATCAAAGTATCCAGCACGCTAAGATTGTGAGAGAGTTCGTGCGTTCAACTCCAAGGTTCTTTCAGTGCGAATAGGCTCAGTTGGCTCAATGTGATTTGCTGGTATTTCAAGGGGACTTACGGAATTGTTCAGTAGCAGAGGAAGGGGTTTTCACAGTTCGACAGATTTATCAGTGAAGTACAGGTTTCCTATTCTAACCAAAAAGTACTGAATTTAAAGTGGTTGCAGGGTTTAGAGAGTCTAAATTTAAGTGCGGGATATGGAGCTCAACTTCAGCAAACTTCAACCAAACTTCGCTTTGCCTCACCTTGGACAGCTTCCACGGAGTCGGTGCAATCTTCAGGGGAGATGACTAAAGATGTTCAAATCACCACTTGACATGAAGATACTGTTGGGTGAAAATTATGTAATCAGCTTTTCGATAGATTACACAACTTGGACTTCAGCCACAGCTATGTGAGATGTAAATCTCTCCTCTCGGAAAGGGGAGGCGCCCTTCTTACTGCTAACAGAAGTGATAGTAAAACAAACAAGTAATTACAAAATGTACACAAAACTTACGAAGTGGGGGGGGTGTGTTACATTCATCCTTCTCTCCTTTTTCAGAGAAGATGTTTACAATGCTTCACTGTTGGAAGTTCACGATTCTTAACAACTTTAAACAATCAACTAGCAGTAATACCAATACCTCTATCTTGTCAAAGCAAAGCGTAGAGATACCAGAAGTAATTAACAATAAACAAATAAAGTAAAAGGGAAAGCTCACGAAGGCACAAAGTCCTTCCGTAGCTTTTTCAATGGTGGATCTGTGAAAAGAGTGTCGTTTGTCACGTTAGAAGCACAAAGTCTTCTTAGACGCAGAAATTCCTCGAACATCATGAACAATTACAAGCGCAAAGTCTTGTAGATCATCCAACAATAGTATCCAAAGAATGTGAATAATTACAAGCACAAAGTCTTGTAGATTATTCAACCGAAAGATAAACAAAAACACAAATGCAAATCTAAATAATAGATGCAACACAAAGTTTACATAAATTACTTAGAGTCCTTCAGATTCCATCACCTAATCACCACCAAATAAGATCAATTTGTAAGATTATCGAATCCAACACAAAGTATGGCTTGCAATCTTCTTCTTTATTGATCGAATTTCATTCACAAAGTATGAGCACAAACTTTCACAATTCTACTTCAAAAAGGGCAGCACTTCGTTGCAAAATACTAAAGGATAAATTTACAATGGAAATCCCTCACATTATATAGAAAGAGGGATGAGCAAAAATAGGAAACTGATTGAGGAAATTAAGGAAAGTTAGGTGAGCGATTTTAGGAGATCTCACCTAACTTTGACCAAAGTCAAAGTGTAATTTGTTTTCAAAAGATTACATCTTCGAGCTTGGTGTAATTACAATTTACAAAAAGACATTTGAAATGTCAAGAAATATTTACAAGATGCATAAAGGGATGCACCGGAAATGTCTAACATTGGAGAATAGGAGGCTGCTTCATGTTTCTTTGCCTTGGGCGCGGAAGTCTTCATATTTCCTCCTAGTCTCTTGCACAAACTTCTCATCTAGACCAACGGTGTAATCCACAAGGGTGTGAATTCTCGTGATCGATCTCATGGCAGATGAGTGAACCTTCTTGCACCTATCAAGATGCGTTTTTAGGTTATCCAATGTGAGCCTTGTATCACAAATGATGTTCAACAAAGCTTCTGAAAAGTCTCACATTGATTGACAGGTCAGCGATATCAAGATCTCTGATCTATTGAACAGTCAACCTGCAATAGTCCATTTTGCGAATGGCTTCTTCATCTCTGCAATCAGCCCAGATGTCCTCAAAACGGTACTTGTGATGATGACCCTTTTGCAATCTTTTTCTCACATCTCGGTAATCAAAATCAAACCTATACCTGTAGGTCTTGATTTTCATGATTTGCATTTCAGCATAAACAAACTTAGCCTTTTGTGCAGTAGGGATAGTATATCGGACAATGGTCAGTGGGAACTTGAATCCACGCTTGTGGTTGTTTCTTCGTTCTTTTTGCACCGACATCAACTGTCTGCAAGTTTCCATGAGAACCCACTTATCCGATGGATAACGTGGTAGCATGTAGGGACAACCAGTGTAGCACCCTACTCTCAAGTAAGTAAACGTTGGGAATTGAAGAAATAGGCATCCAACTTTACTTACCACCTTATACGCCTCATCGGATACTCTCCTTTCAAGAGCTGGATCAAAATTGAAAAGCAAAGGCACAAAGAAAGCATCTGTGACCCACCTGAAGTGATGAAAGCTTTCCTTCAGCTCCAATTGATAGAAAAATCTGTACATAGGTACCATCATCCGATTCCCTTTTGTAGATAGACCTGGGAATTGTCTCATTACAGCCGCCGTGTACACCAGGTAAGAAGTCATATAGAACTTCAATGTAGAAGGAGCATTGACCAGTTGTTAATGTATTTCATCACTGGTCTGTTTGCCCCAGTCAATGTGCACCTTTTGTCTCCTTATGATCCTGATGTATCCATACATCCAATCATGAAAAGTGGATGATTCCGGCAAGCCTTTCACTCTGCTTAAAAATGTGATCATATCTTTGACGTCATCCTTGAAATCACTTTGCAGGAGTCCTTTTGGCCATCTGGAAACAAATGATCTAGGCTTCTTTAACCATTGAGTATTTATTAGGTGTTTAGCTTTATTGGGATCAGCATCAAAGACCTCTTGTGCTTTTGATATAGAAATATCAATGTATTTTTCCATATGAGGAACCTTGAAAACAATGTCAAAGAAATCAGGGTTGAGTCTCAGAATCTCGTGCCCGGAAGAATCGATCACACTTCTACTTTCTTTGATGTAGTGAGACGCCACCTGAAGAACAAACTCTGTATTATGTGCAGCTGTAGGGAACATTGCCACCAAATGAAGGTTGTTGTGTACGATTGCTCTCATTGGATCAGGAAGAGGCTTCGTCTCTGTTTGCTTTGCAAAATCAACCAAGTCTTGATGACCAACCTCCGTGTCTTTTATCTCTTCCACCTTGGAGAACACTACGGTCGGCAGATAGACACCTTGATATTTGTACTTCATTTTGCCTTTTGCTTTCGAAGAAGATGGAGGTTTACTGGCAGTCATCAGAAACAACTGGAACTTTGATCACTTTGACTTGAAGATCTTTGAAAAGAGACTGTAAGGTGTTGAGCCAGAACAAACATTAGTCGTTAGGAAACATGGGAATGCGCGAAATGAACAACGATGATGGGAAAGCATGGAGCGGATGACTAGGCACGCAAAACGATGCACAAAATGGAACGAACAAGGTTCAGGAGTGAAATGGACAAAAATGAAGCTTATCTGAAAAAGATTGTAAAAAGTGTAAGGGCGCTAAAATTCAGCGCCCTTACATTTTGGAAATTTCAGTTTTGATGTAGGGGCGCTGAATTTTAGTGCTCCTGCACTTTTCAGAGTTAGATTTTATTTCAATATGTTCAACATGTCAGGGCGCTAAAATTAAGCGCTTCTGCGTTTGAGACATATTTTTGATAAAACAGATGTAGCGATACATGAAAACGGCGCTCAGGGTTGGCAAAGTTTTTGTAACATGGAAAGCTTTGAAGACAAAATTTGTTTACCTTTGGATAGAGTTGCAATTCGTTTCATCACCATTGTAAAAACGTTCAAGAGCCAAAGAAACCCTCTTTCAAAACAAGAGATTTTTCAAATTTTGCACCAAAGTAAGATAGAAAGGGCGACAAGGAAAGGCATTAGCATAAAAACGTTGGAAAGAAAAGCAAGAGGAATGTGCGTGAGAAAGAAGAGCTTGCAATTCGTTACGTTGTGAAGAAGAAACATGGATAGAGCATGCGAAACAAAGGTGCGAATGGAGAGGAAAAAAACGCGAAGGGAGAAAGAGAGAACGTGTGAGAAGAAAACAGAACGCGTGGAAAGAAAACAAAAATAAATGCATATGTAAATCCTAGAAATATACAAAAACGAATGGAGAAAGGAGAGGAAGCAAGAGGAATCGACTTACCCAGATGAAACGCAAGGATTGCTGGAGAAAAGACTCGAAATGGTCAAAAACGTGATTTGCAGTTTGAAGAGCACTCGACCAGCAAGAAGAAAAGAAGACAAAAGATCATAAACAATGAAAATGGCGAAATAAAACACTTTTAAGTGAAAGAGAAAATCGAAAACCTAACTCAAGTCGAGCAATAAATTTAGGCACGAAAAATGCGAAAAACATGAAGAAACGCGCCAGGGCCGGAAAAAGTTAAGTGTCAGAAAAAAGTGTAATAGCGCTAAAATTCAGCGCTATTACATTTGTTTAAAAAGTTCACTTTTATGCAGGGGCGCTAAAAATTAGCGCCCCTGCACTTTTCATACTTAGCCAAATTTTGGCTTCAGAGCAGGAGCGCACTTTTTCAGTGCAATTGCATTTTTCGCAATTCGCTAAGTACGAACAGTGAGACTTCGCGAAGGGGCTCGTTTCGAAGGTCTTCACGAGGCGAACATGGGGGAATGCTCGAATTGACTATTCGAGGCTTAGGAACGCATTTCGAGGTGGCTTGAAAATCACTTCGTTATGCGTACTTGAACTTCACGAATCCTAGGATACGGACAAGTTTCGTAGGGGGTTATCCGTGGAACGAGCGCTGCTAGATTCCGTGATAACAGATACCATCACAACGACGCGTACCATCATTCAAACTGTGATTGAAGTTAGGCCCACAACGTTTCCAGTTGACCACACAAGACGAACACACCATCAGTGAGCCCGCTAGTGGTATGGATAAGCGAAGTTTGCTTAGATCAAACACCACATTCCATTATTACTATCTACTTGCATGAAAATGAAATTATGCTACTCTACGCTACTTGAAGCAGAAGGGATGAAGAAACCTCGCTAGCTATCCATAACAAAGACGAATTTCACCATCAATGAAAAGATCTTTTATTATTAAAGTTTTACACAACAATCTCTTGCAAAAGTTTTCAAAGGAAAACTTTCCTTCTTCTTCAACTACACTATCAATCTATACTAAGCTACTTCTAAGTTGTAAATCTACTCTATGTCAACTGTCTAACTCTAAGCTAATTCTACTGAGATACAAATGAGGGGGAATGCCCCTTTATATAGCTGGCCAAGTCCAACGGACGGCTCAGATTAAAATCCGCTGGATGGCCCAGATTGTGCCACCTCAGCCCTAAACAAGATTCACCCTAAAAACCGCCACCAAGAGGAGTGGGGTAATAAATGAGCCATTAATGTCCATAATCCTTCCAGAAGATTCCAGCTTTGAAATGCGTTCACACTGCTCTTGATCTTCTTCTTGACGTTGTTCTTCAACTTCGCTCGAGCTTCCATTATTTTCTCCATCTTGAGTTTTGAAAACATTTCTTCATTGTCACTAAGCCTCAACACTTAGCCATTTTCTTGCAACTTTTCTTTCTTCATCACTTTAAGTCATCGCCGCTTGGTCTCGACGTTTCTCCTGCAAAACAAGCAAGGAGAAGAGCATTAGAACACTTCATAAAAAAAACTCAGCTTACTTACCTGATTTTCACGCTTTAACTTCCAAGGGTTCATCGTCTTCGCTAGCCAACTTTGCGTTCAAATTCTTCATGCCTTAGCCAAATTTTCAACCTATCTTGTATTTCGCTCGGGCATACTTCATTCTGATATTTCATCCAACTCAGGCTCGAGAAAAATCCTCTCATCAGGAATTTGACCAAAAATCATCTAGACGATCATTCTCAAATTCATCTGCCACGGCAAATTTTAACACATTTTATCCCTTGCCTTAGAAAATTTTTAAATTTTCCCTTAGGAAAATTCATTGTTCAAGCGCCAATCAAATTCTCCATCCTGAAGGCTTTGGCGAACTGTGGAAGAATTTGAAATCCATTCCTTGTTGAAGATCTTCAATACCCAGAAGAAAACTTTCTTCAGAACGCGTTGAACTCATGGGTGTACAACGAACGGGTTCATTTAATTTTCTTGAATTTTGAACCTTGGAAAAATAACTTTTAACAAATTTAATCCCGTTCTTCACATCTGTGAACATTTCTTGTTGCTTTGACTTGAAAATTTTATTGTTCCTATGCAGCTGGCATCATCGGACTCCTTCACTGGCAATCCTGCTCGTGCTCTAGGAAATTTCATCACTATTTCAACTTGGGCGTATTTCTCCTAAGGAAAATTTCTTTGCCTTAGAAATTTTTTGAATCACTCAGCACTTTTGAAAATTTTGCCTTAGAAAATTTTATTTCATCCTCCTGTGGTGAGAAATTTTTTTAATGTTTCAACTCACTTAGAAATTTTTCTTTCAAGTTCCTGGTGTGCATCTGGTGTGTCATGAAGAATATATTTTTCAATTTCAACGCCTGGCATATTTCTTATCTCTTGCTTATCGATATTCTCCGTTTTAATTTCCAACGCCTTGTATTTTACTTCACACTTGAATTACTTTGGGCGCATTTTCCCTGTCATGGAGAACATTTTCAACGCCTAACCTATCACTCACTAACCTATACTCTTTAGGCGCACATCACACTTGGAGGGGAGTATTCAACACGTCTAGCACCTCACTTTCCACTCACCACCTTACACTCACTTGAGCGCATTCTCATGCTCAAGAGAATGAAGACTTTCAACGCCTCCAACAAGTGACCCTTGGGCTTCCTCATTTTGTCTTCACATGGCCCCATTTGGGCGCATTTAGACCTAGCAGGAGGATGAGTTTTGTTGACTCCTTTGACTTCTTTCCTTTTGGGCGCATTTGAACATGCATGAGGGATGGGCGCATTTGGGGGGTGGTGGAGGATATTTCCATACCTTAGAAATTTTTGCTATCAACTTTCTCAATGTGGGCGCATTTTCAAGTAGCTGCAGGATGAAAAACTTTGACCTTTTTGACTTTCTATCCTTCTTGGGCGCATTTAGCTATGGGAGGAGCACGAGTTTTATACTTAGAATTTTTTAGCATGCCACTACCTTGAGCTGGGCGCATTTGGCCTAGGGAGCAGGATATTGCTCATACTTAGAAAATTTTCTATCATATGCAGGAGATGAGGGCGCATTTAGGGGTGTCCACAGGATGAGGTCAACACTTAGAAATTTTCTTGATGTCTCTTGTAGCTGGGCGCATTTCACATGTGTTGGAGGATGAAAATTAACACTTAGAAATTTTTTTAGCAATTCCACCAACTTGGGCGCATTTTACCCAGTGAGCAGGACGGAACTCAATACTTAGCCATTTTTTTTTCGTCTTCGCTAGTTTATCCATGCCCTGCTATTTATAGTAAGCCCTTCAATTCTTGCATCTCTGAAGCTCAGAATAATTTGAAATTTTGAATGTTGGATCCTCACAACTTCATCAACCTGTCGACACTGCTATTTCGAGGTGGCCTGCTATTTTTAGCCCATTTCTGAAGGTGATTTGCTATAGATAGCAACTACTCGCTTCTAATACTTCCACAGCTCCGTCTGATTTGAAATTTGAAAGAGGTGCTCCTCACCACGTGACCTGCCTGCTGACATCGGCGCATGCAACTGATTTGCTATTTTCAGCCTGTTTCCAAAATGACTTACTATAAATAGTAAGTGCTCCGTTTGTCTTCAAATTTTACCAGCAGATAGCCTGAAGGATGCTGATCGCGGTGGTTTACACCAGTTTTTGAAAATTCCGACTTTTTACCCCTCTTTTCAGGCCCTGAAGCTAGAAACCCTAATTTGTTCTGCATGCATATCAAATGATCTCTGTTTGTTCTAGTGATTCTGAAGTGCTGGGAAGCGGCTGCCGGAGTGCACATGCTAAAAATAGTAAGTTCTCAAATAGGTGGCCATCTCAGTTTGCATGTCACATCACTGCGAAGCTCTCGAAAAACCCATAAGGAATATGCAAACATGCAAAGAAAACCCTGACATGCAAACCCTAAAAATAGCCTCTGAAGGCTGAACTCTAAAAGTTGTCATCTCATTTTGCATGTTATACTGTCGCGAAGGTCTCTGAAAACCCAGAAGGAATCTCCAGACATGCATTGAAAAACTTTGCATCTAAGCCCCGAAATCCGCTCCGGAAGCTGGATTGCTAAAAATAGCAAGTTGTCCGTTTCAGCTCAAATTTTGCACACGAGCAGCTTGATGTGCCCTGCATGCAGTGTGACTATTAAAACTTAAAAAAAAATGCTGAAAGAACGCCTTGAATTACACACTTACTAAAAATAGTAAGTTGCCAGAATCTGATGAAATTTCGGTGGAAGCCTGCTAGGAGCGCACTGACAGCAATGTTAATCTCTGTTTTCAATTTATTCACTTCATTCGACTTCGGACTGACCAGTAAGATGGAAACCCTAATTTTCAGACTTGGCCAAATTCACATTTAAACTCAATGGCGGAGACAATCCTCGAAAGGCAGACAGTAGAAAAAAGAGACAACAAAACGACCGAAAAGCAAAGCCAAAATTTCGAGACGAAGCAAAAATTAGGGGGTCCCCATTTGCAATGGGGCGATGTGTGAAAAAGGTCACAACAGTACCCAACACCCAATTTTTTTTTGTCGTACCAACGTACCATACCCATGTACCCATTTTTGATTCCGATTCCGATTCGATAACTTATGTCCTAGGTGATTCATCATTAGTTGTCTCATGTCAGAGGATTAAAAAACTTGTCATGATCTTGTCTAATCCTATGCCTCACCTTGGCTATATAACCAAGGGTTTCTCTCACATTGTACATTGATTCTTTTCGCATTCATTGATAGGAATACAGTTTATTCTTGTCTTATAGATCTTCTGAGTATTTTGTACTTTCCATAGGCCTTTAGATCTTGGGTGAATATCTCCATAGCCAAATATTACATGGTATCAGAGCAAGTTGAGTGCCTTTGGTTAGTCTTTCAAAATATTTCGAGTGCAAATCTTGTATTTTCTTGAAGCATTGTGTATGCTCCTCTTGCATCTTTGGATGATCTGGAGAATCAGAAAGGTGTGATGGAAATACAAGATTCTGGGGGGAGTTTCTTCTTTGGCTTTGTATTGCAGGTGCATTTTGGGAGCTTGTTGCATTAGATCTGAGCTCACCATTGCGTCCAGAGTGCCCAAGAAAGTTAGATCTGCCTTTTGTTTCCTCCCAGTTGGACATTGGAGGCCAAATCTACAAGGGTTTGAAGATTGAGGGTAGTTGCTAGATCCAGGAGGTAGCTACCACTTTGAAGCATTTTGAGTCAAAAAGTACACCATCGTGCTCAAAAGGCCCAAAAACGTATAGATCGACTGTCAAATCGCCAAATTTGGAGAAAGTTGTCTTTTGAGGCAAATTTTTTTGCAAGTAGAGCCATATGGCCCAACTGGTACGATTTTTTAATAAAAACATGTATTATTTCTCCGTGAAAAAATATTTTTCAAAACAAATCAAAAAATTATATATTATTCATAGTTTTTAAATTTGTAAAGGTTTTTTAAGAAAAATCAAATTTTTTATTTATGCGTACGCAGGGTACTGCAGACCCTGTGTAGCAGGGTACTGTGCAATATCGCAGGCCTGTGTAGGTGCCACGTGGCACATGCAAGTGACCCGCAGCCCCGCCACAAACCCTAGGCGACCGGTTATTTAAAAACTAGCAAACTCTTCTTTAAAATTGGAAAATATTCCTTTTTCTACTGCTGATTCCCTCGCCATCAAGAATCCGTGAATACTTCGTCACATGAGATATATTTCATCAACATATGCATGACAAAATATTCTAGGAGAATATTCCATCATCAAGCATATTCTTTGCAAGGGTGAATATTCCTTTTTGACTGGCCAACGATCATCAAATTTAACCTAGAGGATGGATGATGTTAGCAATTTTTTGAAATTTTTCCCCCCCTCATGGTTGAAGCTTTTGATTTTGCAGTTCATCTTCAAATGCTTATAACTTTGGCTCTTGACATCCTTTTTCAGAGCAATTTTTTTTATTTGGGATAATCTTTCACACTTTAGGCGCTGGTGCAAACGGTTTTTGATTTTGATGCACGGATTTTTCAGAAAATTCAATTTGTCACAGGTGTTGTTGAGCAGTTCCTATTTTTGGAACTTCTGGAGCTCCATTCAAGCTCATACAGACTCCTTTTCAGGTGCATTTTTTTAAAAAGTGCATATCTTTTTGAGAACTTCACAGTGGTGCTATCATAGTTTGATCTAGCCTTATTGTGGTGATTGTAAGCATTGAAATCAAAAGACCACTTAGCTATTTCTTGCAAGTGGCAATTGTGACCACACTAAGTATAAAGTGCCAAATCATTTGCTTGGGGGGGCGAGGGGTTCTTTGATTGAGTGAATTTGGGGGGGGGGATTGTGTTGTATGATTGTGCTTTAAGTTCTCTCTTGTGTTCTTCAAATTTCAACCATGGGTCATCCTAAGTTTCCTCTTTTAGCTCCACATAACTATGCAACATGGAAAATAAATGCATGGAGTAAACTAATGGAAAAAGGATTAATTCACTACATTGATGGATCCATTCCAAAACCAACTGATCCAAATTTAAAAAGTGAATGGCTCATTAAAAGTACTATGGCTCTTGGAACACTCAGGAAATATGTTTCTCCTTATCTTTCATATTGATAAGTGTAAAACAGCTAAGGAAGCTTGGGATAAACTTGCTCAATTGTATGGAAAAATTGATGAGATTAGGGGATACAAACTTGATAATGATCTCACTAATCTAGATCCAAAGAATTTTGATACAATCCAAGACTATGTAACTAAGGCTAATGAACTACGGGCACAACTCAAAGATTGTGGTATTGATAAGGATGCACAATTGGTCTTCAATTTGTTGGACAAGCTTCCTTAAAAATATGCAGCTTTTGTTTCTAGTTTCCAGACTAATCGGTTGACTATGGGAAGTGCCTATACTACACCTTCATTTGATTCATTTACAGAGATGTTGATGCTTCAACAAACAAAGCTATGGGTATTCTCAAGTCATCCAAGTCACAAGCTTTCGTGGCAGATCATGGGACAAGATCTACCAAGAAACCAAAGCAAACAAAGAACAAGCCACCCAAAGATCGAGCACAATCCTCTTCTCCTCAACAAGGAGACTCTTCATCATCTTCCAAGAAGGGGAATTCAAAAAAGGAGAAACCGACTTGTGCATATTGCAAGAAGTTGGTCATGATGAGCATCATTGCCATGCTAAGCAAATTGATGAATTGACTAATCTCCTCAAGAAGAATCACATCATTTTTCCATCTTCCTACAAAATGGAAGCATCTCCTTCCATTTTTTCACAATCAAAGAAAGGAAAAGGACAGGCACTTGTTGTAGCCACAAGATCGTCACAACAATGGATACTTGACTCGGGTGCTACACATTACATGGGTTCTGATAGAGAATAGTTTTCTTTGTTGGAGCCTTGTAGAGTACCACACATTCTTATAGGTGATGATACTCAAGTGGAAGTTGTTGGAAAAGTTTCAGTTGACATGGATGATGGATCATTTGAGAATGTTCTTTGTGTTCCTAACTTGCGTGCCAACCTTCTTCCAATCTACCAAATCACTCATCTTGGGAATGGTAAGAAAGTTGAATTTTCTCCAGACACAATTGTGATCAAAGATCTTGAGGATAATGCCTTGGTTGTAGTGGGAAAGGCCAATCATGAGTCTGGGCTATATCAATTTTCTCACTTTGTGCCACGTTCTCCTTCTACAACATTGCTCACTCATTCAAATTCAATTAGTTATGGTATGAGCGGTTTGGACATCTTAATTACCGTTATCTTCAGCAACTTAGCTCATAGGATATGGTCATGGGTCTCCCTCGCATCAGCTTTTCAGATGGTGTATGTCTAGGTTGTGCTAAGAGTAAGCATCCAAAAGAGAAGTTTGATAAAGGGAAGTCTTGGAGGGCTTTAGAAGTTCTTCAATTGGTTCATAGTGATCTAGCAAGCCCATTTCCAGTTTTTTCCTTTAGCAAGGCTCACTATGCACTCACCTTCATTGATGACTACTCTAGATTCACTTGGGTCTACTTTCTTTGCCAAAAGAATGAAGTCTCTAATAAGTTTCAAACATTCAAGGCTCATGTTGAGAAGCAATCCAAAAAGTATATCAAGAATCTTTGCACTGGCAATGGTCGAGAATATGTGAACCATAATATTATGCAATTTTTTACTCTTCAAGGGATAGATCTTCAACATTCAATTGCATACACATCACAGCAGAATAGTGTTGATGAAAGGAAAAACTGGACCCTCAAGGAAATGGCTAGCTGCATGATTCTTGCATGTTCTCTTAGTCTAGAATTTTGGGCTGAAGGCATTAATTGTGCTACACACATTCAGAATTGAGTTCCCACAAGGGATTGAAAGACGTGACTCCTTTTCAAGCTTGGTGTGGTAGGAAACCAATTGTGCAACATTTTTGAGTTTTTGGCTCTCCAACATGGGCATGCATTCCTCCAGAGAAGCGCAAGGCTTTGGAACCTCAAAGCAGGCCCTGCATCTTTGTTGGATATCTAGATGGTGTCAAAGGGTGTCGAATCTTGGATCCAAAGACACATGAGCTCTTCATTGAGAGGAGTGTTCACTTTGAGGAAAGCTCTCCTAGTTTTGCCTTTGATCCTCCTCATCCTTCCTCCATAGTGGACTCAAATGATAGTGACTCAGATGATTCTACCTCTCCCACTCATAAGGTAACACCTTTGCAGGGTACACATTCTGAGGTTAAGGATTCTCATCCTTCATCCCCATCATCTTAACGACCTCGTTGGGCTCAATAGACTCTCAAGTTAGTGGACAATCTTGTTGAGGATCCTACAGACACTCGAAGGACTCGGTCACAACATCAACATCTTCCACATGTCTACATTGCTATTGCTTCAAATCCACAATCCTTTAAGGAAGCATCAGGAATTCCTGAGTGGGATTCAGAAATGGAGGAAGAGTATAGTTCCTTGATGAGGAACCACACATGGGACTTAGTTCCTCTTCCTAAGGGAAGAAAAATGGTTTGATGTAAGTGGATCTATCAGACCAAATATGCAACAGATGGAATTGTGGACAAGTTCAAAGCATGAGTTGTGGCCAAAGGTTTCTCACAGGTTCCTGGTATTGATTACACACAAACCTTTTCCCCTGTTGCTAAGATGAACTCCATTCGCTTGACTCTTTCCATTGCTGCAACTCATGGATGGGATGTCCATCAGATGGATGTGAAGAGTGCATTTCTTCACGGAGATCTTGCAGAGGAGATTTACATGGAGCGGCCACAGGGATTTGTTCAGGATTCTTCTTTGGTTTGCAGGTTGCAAAAGTCTCTCTATGACCTCAAGCAGGCCACTTGGGCTTGGTATGCCAAGATGGACTCCTTTCTTCTCTCGACAGGATTCTCTAGGTGCCACTCGGATCTAAATGTCTATATTTTGCGACAAGATGACTCTCATTTTCTTCTTGTTCTCTATGTTGATGACTTGATCATTACACGGAGTTCATCATCCATCATTGGTAGAGTCAAATCTTCTCTGCATGACAGATTTGCTATGACTGACTTGGGCCCCTTGCACTACTTTCTCGGGATTGAGATCACATAGTCCTCTTTTGGGATCACTCTTGTTAAAACCAAGTATGCTCTTGATCTTCTAGCTCGGTTCCACATGTCTGATTGTAAGGCTGCACCTACTCCCTTTGTTAGGAATCAAACTTGAGGCCAAGTGTTCTACTCCACTAGTTGATGCCACTTTGTATCGTCAACTTGTTGGGAGCCTCATCTACTTGACTCACACACACCCTAATATTTCTTTTGCGGTTGGCATGGTTTCACGCTTCATGTAGGAACCATATGAGCTTCATTAGAAAGTTTCCAAATGCATCTTGCATTACATACAAGGTTCTCTACATTATGGGAGTCACTATGCAGCAGGTATAGGACTCAACTTGGTTGGATATATAGATTTTTGATTGGGCTGGCGATCTTCATGTCATAATTCCACTTCAGGCTACAACTTTCATCTTGGTTCTAGCCCCATTTGTTGGAAAAATAAGAAGCAACATGCTTTTGCTCTCTTCTACTAAGGTTGAGTATTGAGGAGTCGTTAATGCTGCTACTGAGGCTATTTGGCTTCAGAATATTTTGATTTAGTTTGGCTTCACCATTCCACACCCCACGATCCTCCATTATGACAATCAAAGTGCCATCCAGATCTCGAAGAACCTGGTTCAACATCAACGAATCAAACACATCGAGATCCATATGCACTACATCAAGGAGCTGATACAGAAGCAGGTCATTGATTTGCAGTATTGTCCTACCACAGAGCAGGTTGCCAATATCTTCACCGAACCCTTCACTGAGAGTAAGTATCACCATTTGCGAGCTCTCTTGGGGGTGCAAGATGTTCCTTCAAGGGGGGTCACTTGACCTTCTTCATTCTCTCTTATGGGGGGGGGGACTTTTACCTCACCGAGGTTTTTTCCTTCTCATCTTTTTGAGAGTAGGTTCTTGTTTTCTTCTCTTTTTTGGGGAGGAGTTATTTCCCACTAGATTTTCTCCTTTTCCCAGTTGTGAGGGATTGCATTGCGTTTGTACATGGGTAACTCATCAAGCCTAGTAGCCTGGACCTATCTTTTCATGTGTGCATGAGTTTTGTTCCCCCTAAGTTGAACTTAAGGGGGGGTGTTGGTATGAATAGGGATATTACCTAACTAGTTCCACTATTAGTTCCCTTTCACATCCTTTCACTCTTAAGTTTATTTAGTTTTCACATAGTATTTTATCACTTTTGTCTCATATCATAAGATTAAGACACTTGTCATAATCTTAGGTTGACTTTTATCATTATGTCCTAGGTGATTCATCATTAGTTGTCTCATGTCAACTAAAAGTGGAACTTTCAACTAGGGGAAGATTTCCATAACAATGAATAAAATCAGCTAAAGATCTTTTTGGAATGTATCATCACAACTAAAAGTGAAAAAATTAATCATACAATTTTGTATAACACTCACCAAAATCTTTCCTTTTTCTTATGTGCTGACTTCAATAGATTGTCACCTCATAGTCTTAATAGGAAGTATTTTGTCCTCTCTTTGGCTCATCTCACATTTGATAAGTCTCTTTTTTTTAGCGCATTTCACTAAAACTTGGCATCATACATTATCTGGCAGCCAACTAGAAGATGCTAAAATGTAATGTCCCTTTCTAATATTTTTATAAACTAAAAAAAAAAGCAGTAATAGGACATAAAAAAAAAACGCCAAACAACAACAATGCAATATCAATATTTAATAATGAAACCCTTCGACAAATCAAATTTTATTATTGCAGCAGTTTGGCACTCATAAAATACTGATATGAACAACAATATTTGACTAATATGAAAAGTAATATTCAATCAAACCCATATGCAATCAATATTCAAATAACGCAGACTAGTATGATAATAGCAAAATACTAAACTCACAAGTATACTACCAAGGTGCAGCAAAATAAACAACACCATAAATAAGTTAATTAGATTGCAAGTGAGATCAACAACCAATTCATACGACAAAAACCCATATGTTGATACACCCTACTATTATAAATGCTTATCACAATGACAAGGTATTTTTAGTTTTTAGTGGTGGTATTGTAGCAGTGATATGAAATGGTACTGTAGCGGCAGTATTGTAGTAGCAATACAAAAGAGTACTTTAGTAGTATTTTATTAAATTGAAAACTAAAAAACACTGCAGTTTTCTTTGCACAACTGTGATTCTAGGTCGAAACTGTCTCAACAAACATGAGAGCTTCCGTCCTCTACTCTTGCCTGGAAACCAAGAGAGTTTTCATCATTTGATTCTCTAATACTCCAGGGTTTTTTTCCCTTAGGAGAAATAGATGAACACAAGTGCTCAAGCTATAAGATGAAAAGGGGGTTTTGATTTCATAAATTGGATGATTTCCTTTGAGCAATTTTGTTCCTTTTATGTCTCAGCTAATATCAATTTTCTCACTTTGTGCCACGTTCTCCTTCTACAACATTGCTCACTCATTCAGATTCAATAAGTTATGGCATGAGCGGTTTGGACATCTTAACTACCGCTATCTTCAGCGGCTTAGCTCACAGGATATGTCATAGGTCGCCCTCACATCAGCTTTTCAAATGGTGTATGTCCAGGTTGTGCTATGGGTAAGCATCCAAAAGAAAAGTTTGATAAAGGGAAGTCTTGGAGGGCTTTAGAAGTTCTTCAATTGGTTCACAGTGATCTAGCAGGCCCATTTCCAAATTTGTCCTTTAACAAGGCCCTATATGCACTCACCTTCATTGATGAATACTCTAGATTCACTTGGGGCTACTTTCTTCGCCAAAAGAATGAAGTCTTTGACAAGTTTCAAACTTTCAAGGCTCATGTTGAGAAGCAATCTAGAAAGTATATCAAGATTCTTTGCACTGACAATGGTCGAGAATATGTGAACCATAATCTTGTGCAATTTTGTACTCTTCAAGGGATAGATCTTCAACATTCAGTTGCATACACACCACAATAGAATGGTGATGCTGAAAGGAAAAACTGGACCCTCAAGGAAATGGTTAGCTGCATGATTCATGCTCATTCTCTTGCTTTAGAATTTTGGGTTGAAGCCATGAATTGTGCTACACACATTCAGAATTGTTATTTGCAGCCATTAAGGACCCTTGTTGGAAACATGGGATGGAAGGTCCAAAAAAAGGAATGGTTATTTGCAACCATTGTTCTAAAGATATGAGAGGAGGTATAAATCATCTAAAATATCACCATGCACGGGTTCCTTGTTGAGATGTTACACCATGTATTACCACAACTCTAGAGGTTCAAAATGAGATGAGAGCTCTCCTTTTGTAAGAACCCTCCTGTTCTCCAATACTGAATGCTATGCAAATGGTGTTTATTTGTTTTGGGTTTTCAACAATATATATTTTTTTTTGTATTTTTTAAAATAGAATGCCAAGTATATCAAATACATGAAAAGAAACTACAGCTGATAAAATCATGAAAATAATATATGCAGCAAACTAATATTTCATTAACAATAGCAGCTAGATGATGTTTTTTACATTGACTTTCATCTCCAAAAAGATTACAAATGATATCCTCAAATTTGAGATACTGGCAGCAAATAAAGAAACCTGTAGATGCTTGTTGCAGCCAATGATTAAGTTCATCCACCCTGGAAATGTTATCAGCTAGCTGGTAAGTGATGGACGCCACCCAAGAAGGAGATACAAGCAGCAAAGACTAGGCGTTTTTCTCCTAGAAGAACACGTCTCCCTCAAAAGCTAGTACGGCTGGAGCTGCAGCAGCACACCAAATCTGCCCAGATTTAATGTCACTCACAGCAACGTTATCTTCCAGAATTTCTGAGCATAAACCCTTTACAAACCTGCAGAATTTCTTCAATGTCTTTGAATCTGCACATAGATATTCTTTGAAACCCTTTAATAATTGATATAAACTTCTTCCAATGATGCACAGTTTGGACCTCTATATGAAGCCCACAAACAGGCAATAATTTAGCTGGTCTTTCACAGCCTCAAAATTGCACAAACCAATGAGAGTTTTCGTTCCCAATGGAAATGGCAAAAACCCTAGCTGGCTCCTTCTCCAAGCAAGAACTCCAAAGACACAAAATAATATAATCTCCAAATGATAATGACTTTATGCTTTTAAAATCCTTTTATAACCTCTCAAGAGAGGTCGACCTCCTTAAGTGTCTTTAATTCCTTTTTGAAATCCACTTAGGTTTTTAATAAAAACTTTATAATATGTCTCCAAACTTAGGCACTCAAATCCATAATATAATAAATGTACTTTAAGTGATTTTAATTGAGGGTCATGGCCCCATTGGATATAAAGTACACTTTTTGACTTTATTATTTAACTTTATATTATTTAATTATCATTAAAGTACCTTTAATGATAATTACTCATTAAATACTTAATATTTCACCATCCAATTGATTAAGGAGATCAACACTACAACTGAGACCCGTCCAGGTGCCCTGCTAAAAATAGAAACCCTGACTCCCTGAAATGATGACTTACTATAAATAATAAGTATGTAGAACCGAGTCTAACGAAGGCCAAACCTGAACCCACACTAAGCTTTGAAGGAGAAAACACACCCTGATGACTACCAAGAAGGACCCTTTAACCAACTCCATTAGCCTATGAGGGTCAAATGATAGGCTAATCCTCCAAACTCTAATGCTTGCGAAAATGGGGACATTACACCTTTCACCATTTGAGTAGAAGAAAAAGGAATAATAGAGGCAATG
The DNA here is from genome assembly GCA_007258455.2 of Sequoia sempervirens. NCBI lineage: Eukaryota > Viridiplantae > Streptophyta > Pinopsida > Cupressales > Cupressaceae > Sequoia > Sequoia sempervirens. The sequence continues at coordinate 143,310,092 of VDFB02075321.1, read as the reverse complement.
GGAGCCTCACCCATATTTCAAAATTATACAAGGTCAAAAATTTGGCAAGATATGGGAGGCTCTTCTTCCATCAAGCCTGTAACGACCTATCCCTTGCATAATTTTTTTTTTTTTTCAATTTTACTCCAAACATATAAAGGTAACAAGTAACAAAGGCATTACAATAAAATATTTCCTTTCTTCATTGATAAGTGCATACAAGTTACAATATATTTCCACATGAATTCCATTTTCATTGCAAATATAAATCAGAGTACAAAAGTAAAACAATTACATACATAGCTCGAGAGCTTTTGAACAAATAGTAGTAAGACAGTTCAGGTTCCTTTCCTTTCAAATCTTGGTGCATCGGCCGCTTGCTGTGGAGGAGAAACATCACTCGGGCGTTTTTCCACCAACCATGGACTTAAAATGCGGTCCCCCGCACACCTATCATTGCATAGATGGCCCTCCCTTCAAAAGAAGAGATTGGTAGGGTATCTGTTAACAATTACCAACTGAGCATAGTGTTGTGTCCTACACAACTAGAACCTTGCTATTTCACAATCTCGAACTAGTATAAGGATCACAATGAACTGACAGTTGTAGGCGTAACAACTAACACCTCTGGAGTAAGAGTTGGTACGGACAGCTATGCACACTACGCAATGAGTGCTCTTCAAATTAGGAGGGGAAGCTCCCTCGCTGTGCTTGACAAAAGTACTTGCAAATTGGAAATAAACTAAACTAAATCCTGTCTTTTTGTTTCAGCTGTAGAGGTACAAGGCTTTCTCGAAAACTATATACGTTGCAGCTAAGAATTTTCTGGTTTTGCAGATTCACTAACTACAACTAAACTTAATTACTTAAATTCTATCCAGTTTCCTCAAGAAAACAGAGCATGAGGAAACGGAGCAAGGTTTGACTATCAGACGATAAACGAGTGTAGATTCTCAACTTGAAGGCAAGGTGGCACATCTATCAGCTCAATCTAAACACGCTTATTGGAAACAACATCACACGATAAATTTAATACGGATTCTCTACTTGAAGGCAAGGTGGCACAACTATTATCTCAATCCGAATAAGTTTATTGTTCACAACAACACATGATAAACAAATGCAGATTCTCTACTTGAAGGCAAGGTGGGCACAACTATCATCTCAATCTGAACAAGTTTATTGAACACAAAACAGATTTATCTAAACTATGGAAAGAATTCACCATTACGATTGCATGAAACCCTATGTGGCATAACAATTAATCATAATAGTAAAGATGCATGAACAAATACCAAAAGAGCAATATTGAGGGCAAGGTAGGCACAGCATATATTTCTCTCTCAAGCAAAAGTTATTTACAAATGAGCAAAAGCTCTTATTTATATACATCAAGGTGTAGGGAACCCTAAAATCACCTTCAGTCAACTACAGTTTTGCAATGCATGCAAGATTTATTGCAAAGCCCTAATGAAGTAAACTATACAGTTAACTGGAAAACTACCATCAGTTAACTAAAACATCTAATCTAAAAATGGACAATTGCGCAAGCAAGCACGTCCTTATTGAAAGCAAGTTAACTGGAAGACTATCATCAGTTAACGAAAACCCTAAAAGAAACTCCAAGTGTGTGTAAAGCTAATTTCAGAATAGATATGCATGAGATGAGATAGCGAGTTAACTTGAGAAGGTAATGCCAAGTTTAACTCCTGTCTGTAATGTCTATCCTGAGAGGCGGGAACTGAAGTTTACTGTCCGTGATCTCGAGCAACCAATCCCTCAATGAGATTGTTAACTGTATCACTATCTGGAGCTATGAGACTCTGTCGAAGAATGCTATGTCGGTGCAGCATATCCTCACCAGCCGTGATCTGAGACTGAAGTTCACCTCTGCTCCTTGTTGCCTCATCGAACAATGCTGACATGACTGTAAGCTGAGTAACCTTACAGCCAACGGTCTCCCCATTGAAAATGGTATGAATGAGTGCCTGAAGCTCTGACTGAACATTGGTAAGCTCAACATAGGCACCACCCTCAATCTGATATCGGCACGGTAAGCGAGAAACCAAAGTTCTCACAGACCGGAGTGCACTAGTAACGTGCTCTCTACTCTCAGCCAACTCTAACGCCAAAGTGTCCTCTATCTTTATCTTGAAAACCAACTGTGTTTTCCAAGAGTAGATAGCTTCCCTATCCTCCGCATCTGTGACTGCATCATATAACATACTCAGGTGAGCAACCATAATCTCATCTCGGGGTTTACTAATCGCCATATCTCGCTCCTCATCCTGGAGACGAATACGGAGCTCTCGTGCATTATACCGCAACTGATACAACTCTGTAAGCATAGCACGGCCTCTAGCAACGAACTCTTCTTCCCACTCATCCAAACGCTTGCCATATGCAACTAAGTGATTAAGTTGACTTTGCTCTGCTGGAGGCTCAAGCATCGGTGGGAGTGTGGCGATGACCTCGGGTCTACGTACAAGGCTAGAAATATACTGACAAAGCTGTCTGATTTCAGCCTTGAGGGCTGCCTTATCTTCTCCGTCCTTTAGTATTCTATCCCTGGCACTGTCTGTAGCAACCTGCAGTAAATCAACCTGAGTCTGGCGTGTGCTACGACCAAGGTTAACTGTGATAACCTCGAAGTCCTGAGATTCCAACTCAGCCAAGCTCTTTCCTTGTGGAGGTACAGCAGTCTCGACTATGATCTCCATGTCAGTATTCCTCTCTACGTGGACCATATTCTTGACCCTCTTGTCTGGCACATCCTGATAAACCTCATCAAAATCGGAATGATTAAAAACATAGGATGGCTGCCTCCTCTTCCTTCCAAGCTGAGCTTCGATCCAAGATTGATCTTGACTAATGCTACTGGAAGGGCCTGTACTAGCAACAAGAGGTTGCGACGAAAGTGAATGTGTAGAGGATCCACTGCGAGGTGGAGTCTAAATCCAATTCAATGTGAATTGGGACTGGCGACTGCTCTGGAACTGGTGTAGGAACTTGAGGCCGAACCTCAGGCATTGGCGGACTCTGAACTAGTCTCTAAACTGGCTCTGTGACCGGCTGTCTATCAGGCTCTGTGTGTGTATTAATAGCAAGCGCCTTGCCCTTTGAATTATTTGGCGCTTGACTTTTCTTAGGAGGGTTACTCCTTTTCTTTTGTTTAGGTTTTGATGAGGAAGGTAGCGAAGGATTCACCACTACTGGCGGCTCTGCTCTGGGCACACTTACCCTCCTGGTCTTCTTGCTGTCGAGGTAAAGTATACTGTTCTGAATAACTCTACTTGACCTCTCCTTGACCGTTGCGTATTCCTTGGCGTACCAATCAACTGCTGGCAACGGTTGTGTATCAACTTGCTCTCGGCGAGGAAGAACCTCTCCCTCATCATCGATAAACCTCCCACATCTTCGACAAGAAAACAATCTGAGAGAAGCGGCCGTAACTACGTCTGCGAACCTCGAAGTCATCTACGCAATTTGCCCAGTAATCCTCCATAGAAGGCTCATGAAATATACCTCCAGCAAGGCGAGTTGTGTAATGACCTGAAAGATCATAGGCACGTGCTTCAATAAGATACTTAAGATGATATTTCTCAAGCTCTTGCCCTGCAACTTTAGCATCAATTGCCGACTTGCACCAATACATTCCAAACTAAAAAGGAAAGTTGATAGATGGTCTGTGCCTACGGTGTAAAAGACGATGAACATCATGCATCTGTCTCAAGAACTCCTGAAAGATTGTCTTATCCGAAGGATAACGTGGAAGCATAGCTGGATTTCCTGTGAATCCGTATACTCGGATGTAGGTGTATGTCGGGAACTGAATAAACCAGTCTGCCCATCCATCCATCGCTGCCCTAGCAACAGCCGAGATACGAACGTGCAACTCCCGATCCAAATTCCTCATTGTATAAGTTAGAAAAGCCTCATGAACACGCTTGAAATGTCGTTCAGCCTTAGTGAACTCAAGCTTATCATAATACTGATAGACTTTCTGAACATTGAGAATGCCCACGGTATTTAATCCTCGGAACTGACCCTGATAAGCGATCAAGTACACGAGATACGAACACATGTGAAACTCATGGGCAACCAGGAAACCAATGATCTGCCTATGGAGAATATCGCTGATAAATGATGCCCAGTCATAATGCTCCTGCCTAGAAATGATGCGACCAATAATGTAATACATCCAAGGCTGGAAAACATTCGCATGTGCTTGACCGAGACACGATTCGGAGTGTAATTAGAATCGCATACTCATCCTTGTATTCACCACGACCCACATTGTTTGGCAATCTGTTCTTTGCTTGTTTTAACAATTTTTCTGCCATCTTCTTCTGACACTTGTCCACATCAGCATCAAATGCACTGCTCACACTGCTCCATAGAAATAACCAGACTGTTCGGGTGTTGAGGAATTCCAAAACTTCTTTCAATGTCCAAAGGTTTGAGACTGCAAATGACTCGTCCATCAACTGACACTATCTCACGAGTAGTAGAATTGTAATGCTTAATACAAGACATTACGAATTCAATACAATGAACGGAGATAGGTATGGAAGCGGCCTCTAATAAGCCAGACTGCTCAATATTTTGAATAATCGAACTTCTGATCTTGACTGGATCTAGAACTGCTTCTGGCAATACTTTGTGAAGATCTGTCTCAACCAACCTGAGGAAGTCATGAGTAAGGACTGTTTTGGTCCTGTATTCAAGCTGAGTGAATTGCATTCTGAAAAACTCGCTTGTTGACTGTGAACTCGACTACGTTCTGGCAAGATTTCTGGAAAGCTAAAAATAGCCTGCGAGAGTTAAAAATAGCCTTTCGAAGAGTTATTTTCAGCGAAAAATCTAAGATATGGGTTTTGTCCAGAAAAAGATTCTAAGACAACCCAGAACGTCAAATATGCAAAAATATGACTTCTACTCGATCATGCAAAGATTTTTCAGTTGAGAAAATTAGTAACTCGAGAACAAATGTTTTGAAGTTAAAAATTCCTGAAAAAATCAAGCGCACAATTTTAACTCGAGGAAATTATATAGAAATGATCCAGATGTTTGAACTTGTCAAATTTGCCAATTTCAGGAACATGCGAATTGGAATCTAAGAGAAATCTGAGAACCAAGGAGGAAAAAGACATTTTTTATATGTTCTTCTTCAATGAAAATCGCCCTTGATTTCTTCAAATTGCTGATAATTGTGAACTTTTAACCTGGAAAAAGATAAGTTAGATAAAATCGCCTTTGGAAATTGATGAGGAATTCGCCTTTGATCTGGAAGAATTCGCCTTTGCTTGAAAACCACAAATTTATCTTGAAATTTGCGCCTTTGGAAATTGAGGAAATTCGAATTTTCCTTTGAAGAAAATACGAATTTTTATTGAAAATTTGAGAATTCACCTTTGCCAACTGAAGAATTTGCGAATTTGATTAAGGAATACGCCTTTGATCTTGTGAATTGAATTTACCTTGAAAAATACAAATTTCTCTTAAGATATGAAATTTCTCTTAAGAAATACGAATTTTCCTTGAAACTTTATGAATAATAAATGAAGATGGCGCCATGCTTAAATAAGATGAAATTCGCATCAACTTTGACTGCAAGATCTCAAAAACCCTGATTTAAAATAGAAAACCTCTAATTGGTCCCTTCTCAGTTGAACTGCCACTGACTGGAAGTTTGAATTTAAATAATAATAAAATATTCATTATCATGCAAAGGCGCCAAAAATAGAAAATGGTCACTTAATGCAAAATAAATATTAAATATTTTAAACTTCAGTTGACAATTTGAATGAAGCTTCAGGATTCACCGTTAGACTTCACCGATTCCGAAAAGTCATCTTTTGAGCTCATAGGCATCCATTTGCTCAAGTTATTGCACTTTTTATTAACTTCCTATTTTATAGCTGACAACAAAGTCACAACTGGCCAACTTCAACACTGAATTCTGAGTGACCGGATGATGCTGAGACTGAGCTGGAGAATTCATCGGAAAGCCTACTAAACAAGGAAGAAATGTCTGCTGGGAGACACTACTGCAAAATCCATCATTTAATACCCTGAAAAATTAAGCGCCCCTAATTAAATTCATTTACGGGTTCCAGACTTAACCATTTTCCTAAACTGCCATTTGACACTTCAAACGGCTTCTAACGGTGAATGGTGAACCCTACTGACAGGAAACCAAGCTCATTGCATGCCTGGAGACATTCTGCATCCAACGGATATACACATGACATCTAAAAATTGGATTAAGGGCCTCAAAAGTAAAAGCGCCCCTGGCCTTCAGTTGCACTGACACCATTTTGACGAAAGTTGAACTCTCAACCAGATGCCCTACTTTGTCCTTCGATACTGAGAGCTGGGATGATCTGATTCGAGCCACGTTTGCTTTAACGGATAGCCAGAAGGAGTGAGAAAAGAAGTCCCTAGAGACGATGAAGCAAGAAAACTGCTTCTAAGACCTCAAATAGAAGGGCGCCCATCCCAAGATGGAATAAACGACCAACACTTAGCCATTTTACGAGTTATCTTCACTTTTCAACACTTCGCCAAAGACCTCGCACGTACGAGCGACTGCCAAATCCTGGAAGCTAATGGCTGGGCTCGTTGAATAGATAAAGTAATTACGCTTGAATCCCGTGAAGACTTCGAAAGCGAACGACCTCATCTGACAGGCCTAAAGGCTAGGCGCCTCTGGACTGTAGAAATACAATGAAAATCTTCTGTTGGTCCGCCCGTGAAATTACGTGCTTGGTAGAAACTCTGCCACAATCACTCGGAATGTCGGATCGACAGGCAACTTGGTGCGTTGCGGAGTTGGACTAGCGTAGTATTGATGTCAGGAAGACCTCGTCAACAAATTTGACCATCTCAAGGGTCATTTTAACTAGCGCCCCTAAGTTGTACTTGCACTGGAAACGCAAGGAGGAAGCTGAAAAACGTGAAAACCCCATTATAAGCCTATCTTCGGATGTCGACTTCCGGAGCTCTGGGACCCGGATGACTGCGTTTGATATCTCGTTGGATAAGCAGACTAATCGAGAACAGATTAACTGTATCAGCTACCAAAAGTGCCAAGATCTACCCCCTCTTAAAGAAGGGCGCCCTCAAGCTATAGTTGCGCTTTTGCTTGAAAAGAACAATTTTCTCATATCTGGAACTTTGGAAATTTCATCTTCTGTCGCCAGTTGTCGGAGCTGTGGGACCCGGAAAGCTTCGTTGGATAGCTCGTCGGATAACCAGACCAATTCTGAAGAGATTGACTGTATGTATGAGTATTTTAAACAAGATCTTGACATTCAAAAAGAAGGGCGCCCCTAGGCTATAGCTGCGCTTTCTTGCTTTTCTCTGAGAAATCCTCATAATTTTAACCTTTAAAATCATCATCACGATCACTGAAATGACCATGTGTAACATGAAATGTTGTCGTGAAACACTCCTCCATCATGAAATGCTCCATTTCGAGTCTCTGATTCAAGTCTTGATCAATGAAATTGCCTTTGACTAACAAACTACTGACAAAACTCCATGCTTGATATTGCCCAAAAACTATACTTGACATCACTTAAACAAGATTTAGACTCTTTAATCAAAATGCCTTGATTAAGCAAAAATTTTGGTTTTGGGTACAACAACAGTGTAGTCTCAACTCACATCTATGTGGAAGTCTTACATTTCACTACTTTGGCCAAATTATTCTCATTCAGTACTTTGAATGAAGGTCATCTATCATAAACACTACTCAAGGCCGATTTGACTTAAGGCTATCTTACACTACGCATAGGTTTAGTCCTTCATTGGATTATCTATCATCCCAGACTATCCTACAACAATCTAGTCTACTAGAAATGAATCAGCATAACAAGTAATTCACATAATCGCTCCTATAATGGAAATCTTTATCCTAGGAGTCTCTCAAGCTTACCTCAGTTAACCTAATAACTTTAAGTTGACTGAATATACTTGACTCCTGTCCTCATTCCAATCCTACTAATATTAACTATTACCGTTGTATTCTCCTTATATGGAGACCATACAAAATATGCAATTTCACACTAATATGCATTATAAACCTCCTCATAAATTCTTTCACTAAAATTCACTTCTTATGCACAATTAAGTAAACATTTCTCTTAATAGCTCTTTTCCCCTACAAACTAAATTGCATTCGAGAAATAACCTTCAGCTTTTGCACACACAACAAACACAAAGAAGTAGATATATAACAATCAGATTCAAAACTGAAAGATGAAGAAGATTTCATGCTTGATTATGAGCTTTCTCTCCAATAACGCAATTTCAGTCCTTCTCTTAACAAAAACCCTCAATACTGATTGAATTCTCACTCAGAAATAGACTCTCAAATGATGAATACTCAGCTATATTGGAAATATACTCAGACTGTGATGATAATGTACTGGTATTTCCTCTGTTTTAATCACTCAGAAATGAAATATGATTTCAGAATAAATAAATTGTGAAACAAACTCAGAGAATAATGAAAATTCAGATTTAGCAAAGTGTGTTATGGAGAATGTAATGGCGGCTATTTATAGAGCCATAAACCATCGACTTCCACTTCTCCGCATGTAAGTTGCCAGGACTGTGTTTTTGAATAATTCAAATGATAAGTGGCGGATTTCTATTCCCATACTCAACACTTCAAGAGGTGTTTCAACCTCTAAATTTTCCAACAAACCAAAGAAAATTTCAACTTGCACATGATTAAAAAGAAGAAATCGACATCTATAGGTATTTACCAGAAATGGCGCCAACTATGAAATGATTCATCAAATTTGGAAATGGTCATGGCTACCCACTTAACACCTTATCTCTTCTCAAGCTGCGTCGCCCCTATTTCTCAGCTGTGTTGATTTCTTCTCCCAGGCAAAGCACACTTCATAGGCACGTGTTTTTCCAACACCATTTATTTTCACGCATAAAGCTCTTTCAATAGTTTGAAAGCAAATATTTTTCTTTTCAAAAGTTTAAACATTAATATTTCCAGGTAATAGGGAAATATTTCGATTTCCCTTGTTTTAATGCTTTAAATTTATCAAAATGAGAAAAGCCCGATTCATAGTTGGTAAAAATAATCGGCTAAGAGATATTCATCGATTTTCCATAGTTTAGACTTTAATATTTACTCCCAGTGAGATAATTTTTTATCCACTTTAAGAGATTTATAATATTATTAAACTATATATATATTTAATTATATATTTATATTATAGTTTTATTTACTTTACCATATATATATATTTAAATATTATAATTTAAATATATTTACATATATATATGTTTTGGTAAGACTATAATATATATATATTTATATAATATTAAATATATATATTTACATATATAAATATATATACATATACATATTTATTCGTTGAATACATATATTGTGAGCTAGTTAGCATACTTTCAATATATATATCTATGTATATGTGTATACATGTGTATATGTAAATTCCAAGGCAAATATTATAATAATATTATTTATCCACAGATAATAGGTAGTGTGTATATATATATATACATGTATATACTTGTATATATCTTAGTGTACACATATGTGTATGTATACCATATTGACACATACGTATGAGCATATCCATCTGCCAATCATACATCTATATCGATATGTTTATACATATGGACACGTGTACATACTATATACATGTGTATACATACCCATTCAACCTATTCACTTATGTCCATTCATGTTATCCTCACAATGATCATTGTACAGTAAGTCAAATACACAACTAAACATCACTTATACATGCATTCAAAAGTAGACACGACTCCTAATGCCAACATACAAGCCTACAAACGACTTACCCATAACTCAAACAAACTGACTTAGCTTACTCAATCTAAGGGACGTGTGTGCATATGCTCAAATGGTTCTCGTTACTGTTTACCCGACCAAGCTCCTCTCTCGAGTAATATTTCTCCTCTACTTGGAGGAATGGTTCGCATACCTACATTCAATGACACGCTAACGGGAGTCATATGTTCACAACAAAGTAGTATACATGAAACATCTCAAAAGTTAGAATAAACATTATTCAACAACTTACATGCAACATTCATCTAGGATTACATCAATAAAAGTAACAATCAAATGAGACAATCATTAAATGGAACACACTCATATTGATAACAAGAACAACATGTTTTATTCATCACATAGATTCCCTATGCAATAGTAGCTATACAATTTGGGTGTAACAAAGCCATGGATATGAGGATTAGGCAATGTGGGAAGCCATAGTATTAACTTTTTTGTTCCTCATATCACTACTAATGCGCAACCTTCATTGGAAGGTACTACATAGAATAGAGAATTGCACCATGAAGCAAAGTTGGCATATGCTAAATTTTGGTACTACAATAGTATTCCTTTGACGTTGCTTCAAGTCCTTGTTAGGAGCTGATTATATTGACTGTGGCAAGTAAGGGGTTTGAGGCCTCAAGTATGAATTGAGTGTCCCATTTTTGGAGGATGAGGTCCAAAACATATATAAGCTAGTAGAGGAATAAAAACAGCTTTTGGAAAAGCAATGGCTACAATATTTTATCTAATGGGTGGACAAATGCCAAGAATCGAACACTAACTTTTTTGTGGTTTCAAGAAGACAATTTGTATTTTTGAAATCAATTGATACCTCCAATGAAGTAAAAAATGTCAAAACCTTGTGTAGCTTATTGGATAAATCTGTGCTAGAGGTAGGAGTGGATAATATTATCACAATAGTTATGTACAATGCAATTGCATATGTGGCAGCTACTAAACTACTAGAGGAGAGGCATTCTACATTGTTTTGGTGCCCTTGTGTTGCCTATTTCCTTGACCTTCTCTTTGAGGGCATAGGGAAATTAAGTTGGCTGAAGAATGCAATGGAAGATGCATAAAATATTACCAAATATATCTACAATCACACATGGGTCTTGAATCTCATGAGAGTGCACACCAATGGTAAGGAGCTTGTGCATTCAAGAGTCACATTTTGTCATTAATTTCCTTACCTTGCAGAGTTTGGTAACTACATTGCCCAACTTGAAGCACATATTTGTTAGAAAAAGGTGGTTGAAGAGTCCTTACAACAAGAAACCAGAAGCAAAGAGGGTCATCAAGACCATTTTTGATGATACATTTTTTAAGACTGTGTATGAGATCATTGAGGTAAAATTTTGATCAAAATTTTCTTTTTTTCTTTTTTTAATTATAATGTTATAATTTGTTTTCATAACATGTTAATATTTTAATTTGTTGATTAATTTTTTTTAAAAAAATTATTATTTTAATTTTCCTTTTTTTTCATTCACACTCTTATTTTAGGTGTCAAAATCATTGGTTAGGGTTCTACAATTGGTGAATGGGGATGAAAACCTCATGGGGTATCTATATGAGGCCATGGATAAGACCAAAGAAGCAATTCTACATTTGTATGGGTCAAATAAAACCAAATATGAACCCATATGGCACACTATTGATCGGAGGTGGAATGAACAACTTCACCAACATATTCATGTTACTACCTACTATTTGAACTGCAAGTTTTTGTTCGCCCCTTCATGTAAAGTAGATATTGAGGTTATGCTTGGCCTCAAGATGTGTATTGAGAGGTTGATCCCCGATGACTACCTTCAAGATTGCATACACAATGAATTACAAAGTTTTAAGAGGGTAGCAAGGGCATTATTTTCTTCAAATTTATGCATTCAATGGAGAGACTCTACAATCAAGTAAAAAAAAAAATTATTTTTTGTTTAAATTTATTTTTAACTTTTAATTTGTTGTACCCAAACCAATTTTTTTTTGCTTCATTAAGGCATTTTGCTTAAAAGAGTCTAAACCTTGCCAAAATGATGTCAAAATATAGTTTTTGGGCAAGTCAAATATAGACTCTAGTCAGTGTCATGTCAGTCATAAGTAGCACTTGGAGGTTAGAACCTGAACCTGGGACTCAAAGCAGGACATGTGATGATGGAGAAGCCTTTCACGATAGAATTATACTCCGACAAGGTCAAATCAGTGGCCTGAATAGTGTTTACTAGCATGAGACAGATGGAAATTTCAAGTAGAAGGAAAATTTGCGCCCCTGTAGCCTAGGGGCGCCCTTCATTCTGAAGGTCCACATTCAGTGCTTTTTCGTTGTAGATGTATTCAATCTCTTCGGAATTCAGTCAGCTTTCTGGCAAGCTATCAAGCGAAGTCATCCGAGTTGCAGAACTCCGGTTGTCGAAGGCAGAAGCAGAAGGTACGAAGAGGTTACATAGATCAGAGGCTGTCAAATTTTCAGTTTCTACGCCCCTCTAGCCCAGGGGCACCCTTCTATTTGAAGGCCCAAATCTTGTTGCATGTGCTTGTAAATACATTTAATCTCTTCAGAAATAGTCCAGCTTTCCGACGAACTATCAAGCGAGGTCACTCGAAGTGCAAAACTCCAGCAATCGACGTCAAAAGCTGAAAATACGAGGAGGTTGCATGTCATCGAGAACTGTCAAGTTGTAGTTTCTGCGCTCCTGTAGCCCGGGGGCGCCCTTGAATTTGACTCCTTAGATGATTTAATTTGCAGTTGTTGTCTTCCTGAGATCTTTTCTCATCTAGTCTAGCTTCATAACGCACCAGTTTGCAAGATAATCCGACAAGCTGAGTGATCGTGGCAGAGGTTCTACCGAGCATGTAAATCAGAGGGTGGAGAAATGTTGAAATACACACCTGTACCTTTGTAGGCCAGGGGCGCCCAGCCTTTAGGCCCGCTAGATGGGGTTTTTAGCAATCACAGTCTTCACGAGACTTGTGCGCAATTACTCCAACTATCCAACGAGTCCAGCCATCAGCCTCCAGGATTTGTCAAAAGCCCGTATGTGAGAGGTTAGTATAGAGTGCTAAAGAAATCAGACAGCCGGAAAAATGACTATGGAATATGCACATCCCCTTGGAAAAGGCACCCCTCTTTTTGAGGTCTTAGATGCAGTTTTCTTGCTTCGTCGCCTCCAGAGACATCTCTTGTAAGTTGATCTAGCTATGAAAAGAGACTGACAGTGCACGAATCGGAGCACTCCAGCTCCCGGTGCCAGGGGTCAAAGTAGGGTATCCGGATGAAAGTTACACTGTGGTCAAAATGGCAATTGCACCTTCATAGGCTAGCGGCGCCCTTGCTTTTGGGGTTCCTAATGCACCTTTCAGATGCCTTACATACAGTCGTTGGATACAGAATTCCTCTAGTCACACAATGGACCTATCATCTAGTCAGCAAGGTTCATCGTTCGCTAGTGATGGCAGTTTAAAGCGTCAGATGGCAAAACGGAGAAATGGCTAAGTCTGGAAACCTTGACTCAATTTAATCAAAGGCGCCTAATTTTTTTGAGGTGTCAATCATTGATTTTAGCAGATGCAACTCCCAGCAGACATTTCATCCTTGCTCTGTAGGCTTCACGATGGATATCTCGGCTCAATCACAACTTCACTCAATCACCCGGAAATCAGAGTTGACATGGTCAACTGTAACTTTGCAGTCAGCTATAAAGTAGGAAGTTAGCGAAAAATCTCATAACTTGTGCAAATGGACGCTTGGAGAGTTAATTTTTGACTTTTTGGAATCAGTATGCAGAGATTGTTGCTAATTTACCAAAAATAATATTAAATTCGACTTTTTGCATGCAAGCTTCAAAATGGGCGATTTTCTTCATAATTTATTATTGACGCCCTTTTGTAATATTTAATTACAAAATTGCATGTGAGGAGAACTAAATATTTTATTATTATTTTGTAATCCGGGACTTCGAATCAGTCTCAGTTCAACTGGAGGGGGTCCACTCAGATAATTGTTTTCAAAGTCAGGGTTTTAAATCTTGCAGTCATGCTTTTATGGGGCGATTTTGCTCTATTCATTCAAGTATGGCGCCATTTCTAATTCATCCAGCTTGAGCAAAGTCGAATTTCCTTCAGAGTAGGACGAATTTTCATCAGCAATCAAGTTTAAAGACATCAAAAATATTGTTTTGTAGGTACATGTCCAGATTTATTAGTGAATTTCAAGATCAAGTGGCGATTTTGGCAAAAGAAAACATCAAAAAACGTCTTTCTTCTTCTCAATTTCTTCCATTTTCTCGTCTTAAATTCATTCGCATGTTCGAAAAATAGGCAAATTTTGACAAAACAAATCATCTGGGTCGATTCAAAATAGCTTCCTCAGGAAAACCCATGTGCTAGAATTTTTCAAGAAAATTTACTCCAGAACATCAGTTCTCGAGGCTCTAATTTTCTTAACTGAAAATTCCTTGCATGGTCGAGCAAAAGTCAAATTTTCGCATTTTTGACATTCTGGGTTGTCTTAGAATCTTTTTTTGGACAAAACCCATATCTCATAATTTTTTGTGAAAATTGCCCTTCGATAGGCTATTTTTAGCCTCAGCAGGCTATTTTTAGCTTTCAAGAAAAGTTGTCAGAATATAGTCGTGTTCATAGTCAACAAGCGATTTTTTTAGAATGCAATACACTCAACTCAAATTCAAGACCAAAACGGTCTTGACTCATAACTTCATCAGGACAGTTGATATGAATCTACATAAGGTGCTTCCAAAAGCAGTCTTGGATCTAGTCAAGATAAAAGATTCGATACTTCAAAATATTCAAAATTTCGGGTTGCTTGAGGCCACTTCTATACCAATCTCAATTCATTGCATGGAGTTCGTAATGTCTTGTGTTAAGCATTACAATTCTACTACTCACAAGATACAGTCAGTAGATGGACGGGTTATATGCGGTCTCAAACCCCTGGACATCGAAAGATGTTTTAGTATTCCTCAGCACCCGAACAGTCTAGTCATTTCCATGGAGCAATGTGAGCAAGCATTCAATGCTGATATGGACAAGTGTCAAAGTAAGATGGCAGAGCGATGGTTAAAACAGAAAAAGAACAAGTTGTCAAGCAATGTGGGTCATGGTGAGTACAAGGATGAGTACGCGATTTTGATAACACTTCTCAATCGTGTCTCAGGTCATGCAGATGCAAACAATTTTCAGCCCTGGATGTATTATATCATTGGTCGAATCATATCTAGGCAAGAGCATTATGACTAGGCATCCTTCATTAGCGACGTTCTCAACGAGCAAAACACCGGTTTTCTAGTTGCACACCAGTTTCACATGTGTTCCTACCTCGTATACTTGATCACATATCAAGGTCAGTTTAGAGGGTTGAACACAGTGGGCATACTTACTGTACAAAAAGTCTATCATTACTATGACCAGCTTGAGTTCACGAAGGATGAACGAAATTTCAAGCGTGTGCATGAGGCTTTCTAGACATGCACAGTGAGGAATTTGGACCAAGAGTTGCATGTTCGTATCTCAGCGGTTGTTAGAGCAGTGATGGTTGATTGGGCGGACTGGTTCATTCAGTTCCCTACATACACCTACATCTGCGTTTATGGATACACAGGAAATCTAACAATGCTTCCACGCTATCCTTCCGATAGGACAGTCTTCATGGAGTTCTTGAGGAAACTATATGATGTTCATCAACATTTGCACCACAAGCATAAACGAGCTGCCAACTTTCCAAAGTAGTTCGGAATATATTGGTGTAGGACAGCAGTTGATGCTTATGCTGTAGGACAGGAGATAGAGATGTATAAACTCAAGTACCTTGTCGACACCCGCACATATGATCCTTAGGGTCATTGCACAGCACACCTTGGTGGTCGCCCATACCATAAGCCTACAATAGAGGATTATTGGGTGAACTGCGAGGATGATTTTGAGGTGCGCAGATGCAGCATTAGCAGGTTCTCTCTCCCGCAGATTTCTGTCTTCTTGGCGGAAGATGTGGGAGCTTTGTCAAAAGATGAGGGGGATACACTTCCTCAGTTTTTCAGAGAGCAAGTTGATATGCAACCACTGCCGACTGTTGATTGGTATGCCAAAGAATATTCATCAGTGAAGGAGAGGTCGAGTAGAGTTATTCAAAACAGTATAATTTACCTCAAAAGCAAAAAGACCAGAAGGGTAGTCGTGCCTAGAACAGAGCTTCCACCGATGGATGCTTCACTACCTTCCTCGTCTAAACCCAAACATAAGAAAAGGAGTAACCCTCCTAAGAAGAGTCAAGCGCCTAACAACTCAAAAGGAAAGGCACTTGCTATTGAGACACACATGCAGCCTGTCAGAGTGCTAGTTCAGAGTTTGCCAGAGCCTGAGATTCAGCCACGCCTACCATCACTGACACCAGAGCAATCTCTAGTTCCAATTCACATTGATTTGGACTGAGACTCGCCACCTCCCAATAATACCTCCACATGTTCACTCTCGTCGGAGCCTCACATTACTAGTACAAATCCTTCCAGTCGGATTACTCGAGACTCATCTTAGCTTGAGAGTCAACTGGGAAGGAAGACGAGGCAGACATCGTATGTACTTGATCATTTTGATTTTGATCATGCCTACCAGGATGCACCCTACAAGAGGATCAAGAAACAGGTCAATGTGGAGAGGAATAGTGATATGGATATCGCCATAGAGACCGCCATACCTCCAGAGGGGTAGAGTTTGAACGAGATTGAAGCTTAGGACTTCAAAGTGATCACATTCAACCTTGGTCGTAGCACCCGCCAGACACAGGTTGATCTCCTACAGGTTGCAACAGATAGCGCAAGGGATAGAATATTGAAAGACGGAAGAGACAAGGCAGCTCTGAGGGCTGAAATCCAACAGCTTTGTCAATACATTTCTAGCCTTGTACACAAAACGGAAGATGTCACCGTCACACTCCCACCAATGCTAAAGCCACCGGAAGAACAGGGTCAGCTTGATCACCTGGTTGCTTACGGCAAGCATTTGGAGGATTGGGAGGAGTTCTTTACTAGATGCCGCTCTGTGCTTGCAAAGTTATACTAGTTACGGTACAATGCACGTGAACTCCGTCTATGTCTCCAAGATGAGGAGCCAGACTCGACGATGGACAAACCCAGGGATGAGATTATGATTGCTCACCTGAGGATGGCATATGAATCAGTCATAGATGCAGAAGACAAAGAGGCTATCTACACTTGGAAGACACAGTTGATCTTCAAGGTGAAGATAGAGGAGACTATGGCATCAGAGTTGGCTAAGAGCAGAGAGCACGTTACTAGTGCACTCCGGTATGTGAGAACTCTTGTGCCTCGCATACCATGCCGGTATCAGCTTGAGGGTGGTGCGTATGTTGAGCTTGCTAACGTACAGTCAGAGCTCCAGGCACTCATTCATAGTATTTTCAGTGGGGAGACTGTTGGCTGTAAGATGAATCAACTTACAGTCATGTCAGCATTGTTTAATGAAGTAACCAGGAGCAAAGGTGAACTTTAGTGCCAGATCATAGGCGGTGAGGACATGCTGCACAAACATAGTATACTTCAGCAAAGTATTACTGCTCTAGATGGTGACGTAGTCAACAACCTCGTGGAGGGGTTGGTTGCTCGAGATCACGGCTAGTAGACTTCAATTCCCACCTATCAGGATAGATATTAGACACAACAGTTAACTCGACGCTTCTTTCCAAGTTAACTCGTTCTACATCTCACACATGTCTATCTTGGAATTATCTATGTACACTTGGAGTTACGTTTAGGGTTTTCGTTAACTGATGGTAGTGTTCCAGTTAACTTGCTTTCAATAAGGACGTGCATGCTTGCACATTGTCCATTTTTAGATTAAGTGTATCGGTTAACTAATGGTAGCTTTCCAGTTAACTGTATAGTTTGCTTTATTAGGGTTTAGCAATAAATCTTGCATGCATTGCAAGACTGTAGTTGACTCAAGGTGATTTTAGGGTTCCCTACACCTTTCGATGTCTATAAATAAGAGCTTTTGCTCATTTGTAAATAAATTTTGCACAAGAGAGTAATATATGATGTGCCCACCTTGCCTGTAATATTGCTTATTATGTATCTGTTCGCGAGTATTTATTATGATGATGAATTGTTATGCCACTCAGGTTTCATGCAGTTATTATGGTGAATGCTTATCTTAGTTCGATATAGTGGCTAGCTCGATCGTAAATTGTATGTGTGTTTCGTCTATGCAATTTACTGTCCTAGTTGGCTATCCTTTGTGTTGTGTTTCTAATAAGCCTATTCGGATTGAGCAAATAGTTGAGCCCACCTTTCCTTCACGTTGAGAATCTGTACTTAAAACTTATCGTATGATGTTTGATAATAAAACTATTCAGAAAAGAAAATAGTTGTGCCCACCTTGCCTTCACGTTGTGAATTTGTACCCGATTTAAAATGTAAAATCATTCCCGCTCTGTTTCCTCATGCTCAATTTTCTTGAGGAGATTGGAAAGTTTAAGCTAGTTAGTTTTGAGTTGTAGTTAGGACTTACGAAACTAGAAAATCCTTGGTTGCAACGCTCGAAGTTTCTCGCAAACCTTGTCCCTCTTTCAGTTGAGACAAAAAGACAGGAATTAGTTTACTTTACGTTTCAAGCATTTTGTCCACACAACGAGGGAGCCTCCTGTTGATGTGATTTTCGTGACCGCACCAACACAGAATAAAGTTTCCCAATGGATACTCTATCCTCTCTTGAACAAAGTATTCAGCATGCTAAGATTACAAGTGAGTTCATGCTTTCAACTCCAAGGTTCCGATAATGCAATAGAATACCCTCAGTTGGTTCGTTGTGATTTTGTTGGTATCACGAGGGGAGTTACACAATTGTTTAGTAGCTGATAGCAGACAGCAGATTAAGGGTTTCACGTGGTTCGAATGATTTGGCAAGTGAGCACAAGTTTCCTAATTCTAACCAGAAATGAACTGAATTTAAAATGAGTGTAGGGGTAAGAAGTGTTGTGACCTTTTTCACACATCGCCCCATTCAAGATGGGGACCCCTAATTTTTGCTCTATTCTGGTCTTTTGGCTTGGGTTTTTGTCTCTATCTCTCTCTCTTTTTCCGTCTCTTTTTTGGTGTCTTCCTTTCCGGGATTGTGCTCATCATTGAGTTTAAACATGAATTTTGGCCAAGTCTGAAAATTAGGGTTTTGAACTTCCTTGCCAATTTGTGGTCAAATGAAGTGAATGAATTGAAAACAGAGACTAACATTGAGGTCAGTGTGCTTCCAGCAGGCTCTCAACAAATTTTCATCAGATTCCGGCTACTTACTATTTTTAGTAAGTGTGAAATTTAGGGCATTCCGTCAGCATTTTTAAAGTTTTAACAGTCACACTGCATTCAGAACACATCACGCTGCTTGCGTGCAAAATTTGAGCTGAAACGGACGACTTTCTATTTTTAGTAGTCCAGCTTCGGGAGCTGATTTCAGGGCTTAGATGCAGAGTTTTTCAATGCGTGTCTGCATATTCCTTCTGGGTTTTCAAAGACCTTTGCGACAGTATAACATGCAAAGCGAGATAACAACTTTCAGAGTTCAGCCTTCAGAGGCTATTTTTAGGGTTTGCATGTCAGGGTTTTCTTTGCATGTCTGCATATTCCTTATGGGTTTTTCGAGAGCTTCGCAATGATGTGACATGCAAACGGGGATGGTCACTTATTTGAGAACTTACTATTTTTAGCAGGTGCACTCGGCAGTCACCTCCCGCCTTCAGAATCCGAGCTGATGCAATGCGCAGAAACGAGAACAAACGGAGATCATTTGATATGCATGCAGAGCAAATTAGGGTTTCCAGTTTCGGGGCCTGAAAAGAGGGGTAAAAAGTCAATTTTCGAAAACCGGTGTAAACCACCGCGATCGGCATCTTCTAAGCTATCTGCTGATAGAATTTGAGGGCAAACGGAACACTTACTATTTATAGTAAGTCATTTTGGAAACAGGCTAAAAATAGCAAATCAGTTGCATGCGCCGATGTCGTGGGCAGGTCACGTGGTGAGGAGCGAATCATTGAATTTCAAATCAAACGGAGTTGTGGAAGTATCAGAAGCGGAAGTTTCTATAAATAGCAAACCACCTTCAGAAATGGGCTAAAAATAGCAGGCCAACCCGAGATAGCAGTGTCAACAGGCCAGCAAGGTTGTGAGGATCCAGCGTTCAAAATTTCAAATCATTCTGAGCTTCAGAGATGCAAGAATTGAAGGACTTATTATAAATAGTAAGGCACAGAGAAGCTGGCGAAAACAAAGGAAAAATGGCTAAGGCATGAATTTCATCCTGCAGCACCCAGGAAATGCGCCCACTTAGCTAGAGAAAAAAAAAAAAGTTTCTAAGTGTTAAACTCATCCCTCACCATGTAGAGAATGCGCTCAAGAAAGTCAAGGAAAATCAAATGTTTTATCCTCCTCCCATGCCAAAATGCGCCCAAATAAGGGCATGTGAGGACAAAAATGAAGAAGCTCAAGAGTCACAAGTAAAAGGCGTTTGAATGAGCTTTATCCTTCACACTATCTAAAATGCACCCCATGTACAAGCAAAGTCAAAGAAGTCAAAAGGTGTTGAGAGTTAATCCTCCACTACATGCCAAATGCGCCCATCCCTCTCACCCCCTCAAATGCGCCAAGAAGAGGAGAAAGTCAAAGAAGGTGTTGAAATAAAGTTTATCCTCTTACCTATGAGATATGCGCCATATGAAGAATATGGAGTGAAAAGTGGTAAACAAGGTGGAATTAAAGAGTGAATATTGCTAAGGCGTTGGAAATAATAAGTTGGAGGGTGATGAAAATATTGTCAAAGGCGTTGAAGTTAGAAATATCCAGTGAAGTGCGCCTACGGTGATGTAAGTGTTGCTAGGCGTTGGAAATGCTAAGCCTACAAGGATGAAGACAAAAAAATATGCTAGGCGTGCCCAAGGCATTTAAAAAAAAATTGTGCTGAGTGAGTTGAGAAATTTTTTTTCTCACCGCAGGAAAAATGACTTGAAGATGGAGGAATGAAATTTTCCAAGTCAAAAATTCAAAGTGCTAAGGGATTTTAAATATTTTTCTAAGTGTTAACAAAATTCCACCTCTCTAGAGGAAAATTACGCCTGGACTTGAAGTGATGAAATTTCTTGAGATATAAATAAAATTGCCGAAGGGGAAGTCCGATGATGCCAGCTGCAAAGGGTCAAAAAAAAAATGTTCACAAGAATTGAAGAATGGGATTAAAATTGTTGAAAATATTTTTAAAGGTTCAAAATTCAAGAAAATTAAATGAACCCGTTCGTTGTATACCCATGAATTCGACAAGTTCTGAAAGAAATTTTCTTCTGGGTATTGAAGATTATTGATAAGGAATGGATTTCGAAGTCTTCCACAGTTCGTTGGGGCCTTCAACACGAAGAATTTGATTGGTGCTCAAATTATGAATTTTCCTAAGGGAAATTTTAAAATTTTCTAAGGCAAATGTGAAGAAAATGTGTTTTCAAGGTAAAATCCTCCAGACAATGAATTTGAAAGGAACTGCCTAGGTGAATTTGCTCAAATTCTTCGTGAAGATAATCTTCCTGAGCTGGAGATGAATGAAATCAAAATTGTCAACGCTTCAGCTGGTGGAATAAATTTCTTGAAGAAGATGCAGTTGAAGTCAACACCTTCAAAAGATGATCTTAAAGTGCATCTCTAAAATGTGCCCTCAGGAAGTTGAAATTTGGCTAAGGCATGAAGAATCATGAAGAAGGCAAAAGTTGGCTAGTGAAGGCGATGAACGCTGGGAAGTTAGAGCGTGAAAATCCCGGTAAGTAAGTTGAATTTATATTATGAAGTGTTCTAATACTCTTCTCCTTGCTTGTTTTGCAAGAGTAACATCGAGACCAAGCGGCGATGACTTAGGAAGATGAAGCAAGTACTCCACGATTACATCTCAACCTCGAAGGAAGAAAAGTTGCAAGAAAATGGCTAAGTGTTGAGACTTAGTGATAGAGAAGAAACGTTTTCAAAACTCAAGATGGAGAAAGGAATGGAAGCTCGAGCAAAGTTGAAGAACAACGTCAAGAAGAAGATCAAGAACAGTGTGAACGTGTTTCAAAGTTGGAATCTTCTAGAAGAGTGATGGACATTGTGGCTCATTTATTACCCCACTCCTCTTGGTGGCGGTTTTTAGGGTGAATCTTGTTTAGGGCTGAGGTGGCACAATTTGGTCCATCCAGCCGGTTGTAATCTGAGCCGTCCGTTGGACTGGGCTATCTATAAAAGGGGGAGTCCCCCTCATTTGTATCTCATTAGAAATAGAGGTAGAGCTTAGAGATCGAACTAGAGAGTAGAGCAGAGGCACTTTAGTTGTAATATCTTAGCATAGTGTAGTTTGAAGAAGAAGGAAAGTTTTCCTTTGAAAACTTTGTAAGAGATTGTTGCGAAAACTATTGTAATAAAAGATCTTTCATTGAATGGTGAATTCATCTTTGTTATAAGTAGCTAGCAAGATTTCTTCATCCCTTCAACTTCAAGTAGCATAAAGTAGTGTAGTTTTCAGTTCATGCAAGTAGTTTACTTTGGATTTGTGGTGTTTGATTGACGTAGCTTCTCTTTATCCATACCACTAGTGACTCGCTGACGGTGAGTTTGCCTTGCGTGGTCAACTGGACATCATTTCAAACTTAACTTCGATTGTGATTCGTATGCTTGTATGCATCGTTGTGATGGTACATGTATGTTGAATTATAATTTGAATATTCTTCGTTACTCCCCTGAAGATTGCACCGATTTTGCTGAAGTTGTCCGATGCGAGGCTAGGTGAAATCCGGTTGAAGTCTGCTGAAGTCGAGCTCCACATATCTTGCATTTAGAATAGAACATAAACTTCTTAGGCCCTACACTCATTTAATTTCAGTCCACTTCTGGTTAGGATTAGGAAACTTGTGCTCACTTGCCAAATCTTTTAATTACACGAAAGCCCTTAGTCCGCTGTCTGCTGTCAACTGTCAAACAATTGTGTAAGTCCCCTTGAAATACCAGCAATATCACATCAAGCCAACTGAGACTATTCACACTGAAGGAACCTTGGAGTTAAATGTATGATCTATCTCGCAATCTTAGCATGTAGGAAACTTTGTTCAAGAGAGGATAGGGTAGCCGTTGGCAACTTTATTCTGTGTTGGTGTAGTCGCAAAAACCACGTCAACAAGAAGGTTCTAATCTACTCTAAGGTGTGGAACATGGCGATCAATTCTTGCAGACTTCAACTGAGCCTTGCTTTGCCTCACTTCGGACAGCTTCCACAAAACCAGTGCAATCTTCAGAGGAGTAACGAAAGGTGTTCAGATTATAACTCAACATGCAAGTACCATCAAGACGATGCATACAAACACGTGAATCACAATCAAAGTTAAGTTTGAAAAGTAATCCAGTTGACCACGCAGGGTGAACCCACCATCAGCGAGCCCACTAGTGGTATGGACAAGCGAAGTCTTGCTCAAATCGAGCACCACATTCAACAATTACTAAGTACTTGCATGAAATGAAAACTACTTTAGTTTAAACTACTTCAAGATGCTACGTGAATTGGAAGGATGACAAAGCCTCGACAACTACTCATAACAAAGAAGAAATCACCATCAATGAAAAATTCTTTTATTATGAAAGCATTCACGACAACTTCTTACAAAGTGTTCAAAGGGAAGACTTTGCTTCCTTTTCAATCTAAACTATACTATCAAACTATTCTACTTTCTATTCTATCAATTTCTCTCTATTCCCTCCCTGCTATTCTAACTAGATACAAATGAGGGGGGATGCCCCTTTTATAGCTGGCCAAGTCCAACGGACGACTCAGATTACAACCGGCTAGATGGCCCAGATCGTGCCACCTCAACCCTAAACAAGATTCACCCTAAAAATTGCCACAAAGAAGAGGGGTAATAAATGCACAATTAATGGCCACTATCTTCTAGAAGATTCATGTTTGGAAACGCGTTCACACTATTCCTTTTTCCGACTGCAAACGGCCTGAGTTTGATCATCATGGCTTTAACTTCTCGAGAGGGTATGGCAGGCACGTTCTCGATTTGACTCCAAGGCGACAACTTCTTTTTCTTGCTAGACGATGATTTTCCTCCTAGATGTTGTTCTTCAACTTTGAAGTTCTTGAGGATCATTTCTAACCTTTGGGCCTTCATCTTTTCCTATCTTGGACTTGATTATTTCCTCCTCGCCACCCGCCTGACTGTGTTGGGTACACATTGGGTCCTTGAGGAGAAACTCCAACACTTAGCCATTTCTTGCAACTTTTCTTCTTTCATGTTTTGGGTGCAACCGAGATCTCGTGGAAGAGCTCGAAACTCATAACTTTATCTCCCTTCGAAGGTTGTAATATCATCGTGCTTCACCACTTCAAGTCATCGTGCTCTGGCCTTGACGTTCATCCTACAAAACAGATAAAAGAAGAGCATCAAAACACTTAATAATATAAATCCACTTTACTTACCTTATTTTCATGCTTTAACTTCCAAGGGTTCATCGTTTTTCTCTAGCCAACTTTTGCCTTCTTCACGATTTTTCAACACTTGTGCATTATATTTCAATGCCTTAGACAAATTTCATCATCCTCAAGGGCGTACGTAGGAGATGCACTTTTAAAATCATCTTTTGAGAGTGTTAGCTTCAACTGCATCTTCTTCACTTTTCCAGCTGAGGCGTTCACTCTGACATTTCATCCAACTCTGGAAGATTAGTCTCACGAAGAATTTAATCAAATTCATCTAGGAAATCCATTTCAAATTCATCATCCGCCAAGGAATTTTATGTCCACAACACATTTTATTCCTTTTGCCTTAGAAATTTTTTAAATTTTCCTTAGGAAAATTCCATAATTCAAGTGCCGATCAAATTCTCCATCTTGAAAGCCCTGGCGAAGTGCAGAAGACACTAAAATCCATTCCTTGTTGAAGATCTTCAATACTCAGAAGAGAATTTCCTTCAGAATGTGTCGAATTCATGGGTATACAACGAAGAGGTTCATTTAATTTTTTGAATTTTTAACCTTAGAAAAATAATTTTTCCATCAAATTTATTCCAATTCTTCATCTCTAGGCATATTTTCCTGCTTTGTCTTGAAAATTCTCATCAACCTCGTGAAGCTGGCATCCTCTGACTCATCAACTGCCAATTTTGCCCATGCCTTAACAAATTTCATCATCCTCCGTCAAGCTTAGGCGTATTTTTTTAGAGGTGGAATAAATTTCAATACTTAGAAAAATTTCAAATTTCTTCTCCAAACCAAGGGCGCATTTGCTAGGTGCTACTTTCAATTTTCGATACTTAGAAACTTTTAAAGTCACCCTTCACAAGGTGGGCGCATTTTGGTGGGTGGCTTGCCAGTTGCCAACACTTAGAATTTTTTTCACTTCCTCTTCATAAGGTGGGCGCATATGGGGGGGCCTGTAGGAATTTTCAAACACTTAACAACTTTTATCCATGTCTCTTCAAGTTAGGCACATTCAAGGGGGGGCCTGTAGGAATTTTCAAACACTTAACAACTTTTATTCATGTCTCTTCAAGTTAGGCGCATTCAAGGGGGTCAACAGGAATTTCCAACACTTAGAAAAATCTCACATGCCTTGTAGGCGTTATCTTTTTCCTTAGGTGCATATGTGGTGGGGTCAAGGAAACTTAAAAAATTTGTCCTCTTTCTAGCTTTTATTGGCGCATTTGACATATCATGGAGGAATTAACTCAACGCCTTGGAATATTTTTGACCCCACTTTCAATATGGGTGCATTTTGAAGGTGGTGAAGAATTTAACACTTGGAATCTTTCTCTTACATGCACAACGCCTTAGATTCCCTTTTATCTTGCATGGGCGCATTCAAAGGGGTAAGGTGGACGTCAACATTTTGTCTTTTCCTTTACTTGGGAGCATTTAACATGTTCAAGAGGATGGGCGCATTTGGAGCATGGTGAAGGATTAACCTCAACACTTTTTGACCTCTTTGACTTCCTTCTAAACATGGGCGCATTCAAAGGGGTAAGGTGGAAGTCAACATTTTGTCTTTTCCTTTACTTGGGCGCATTTAACATGTGGGAAAGGATGAAACTCTTACTTAGAATATTTTTATCTCATGCTTGTAGTGGGCGCATTTAGCATAGTGAAGTGGATTTATCTTCAATACTTAAACTCCTTTGACTCCTTGACTTAGCATGGTGCATTTTGCATGTGGTGGAGGATTTGTTTCAATACTTAGAAACTTTTTGCATGCCATTACCTTGAAGTGGGCGCATTTGGCCTAGGAAGCAGGATATTCCAACACTTAGAAATTTTTCATTCATCTAGAATGCAAGCTGGGCGCATTTAGCATGTCCAACATAATATTTTCATGCCTTAGAAAATTTTCTTGCTTTCTAGTTGACGTGGGCGCATTTTGTATGCTGAGGAGGATATAACACTTAGAATCTTCATCTGCCAGCCAGCTGAGGATGAGGGCACAATTTCAAGGTGGAGGAGGATGAACTTCAGACTTAGAATTTTCTTCACACCTGCTTCTGCCTGCTTATCCATGCCCTGCTATATATAGTAAGTCCTCTAATTTTCACATCTCTGAAGCTCAGATTGATTTGAAATTTTAACCACAAGATCCTCCTGACCCACTTAGCCTGTTCACACTGCCATCCCGAGCTGACCTGCTAAAAATAGCACATTTCTGAAGGTGGTTTACTATTTATAATAACTGTTCGTTTCTGAGACCTCCACCACTCCGTTTGACTTGAAATTCGAATGACATGCTCCTCGTCGGGTGACTTGCCCGTTCACACTGGCACTTGCTGCTGATTTACTATTTTTAGCCAGTTTCTGAAATGCCTTACTATAAATAGTAAGTGCTCTGATTGCCTTCAAATTTTACCGGTGGATAGCTCGAAAGATGTCGATCGCAGTGGGATACACCGGTTTTTGGAAATTCTGACTTTTTACCCCTCTTTTTGGGTCCCGAAGCTGGAAACCCTAATTTGACTTGCATGTGTATCAAATGACCTCCATTTGACCTCATTTTTGTTGCACTTCGTCATGTTTGTGTTTCTGATGTTTGTGTGCTGAGAGAGAGCTATTGGAATTCACCTGCTAAAAATAGTAAGTCTCTGAAAAACTGATCATCCTGCTTTGCATGTCACATCACTACGTAGCCCTCAAAAAACCCACAAGGAATCACCCGACATGCAAAGAAAACCCTGACATGCAAACCCTAAAAATAGTCTTTGAAGGCTGAACTCTGAAAGTCATTGTCTCACTTTGCATGTTATACCATCGTGAAGGTCTCTAAAAACCCAGAAAGAATCTCCAGACATGCATCGGAAAACTTCACATATAAACCCTAAAATTTGCTTCGGAAGCTAAACTGCTAAAAATAGTAAGTTGTCTGTTTCAGCCCAAAATTTGCAAAGGAGCAGCCTAACACGCTCTGGATGCAGTCTGATGATCAAAACTTCAAAAGTGCTGAGAAAATGCCTTGAATTGCACACTTACTAAAAATAGTAAGTTGTCGGAATTTGATGAAACTTCGCTGGGGACCTGCTGGAAGCATGCTGACATCAATGTTAGTTTTAGATTTCAATTTATTCACCTTATTCGACCTCAAATTGGCTGGAAAGTTCAAAACCCTAATTCTCAGACTTAGCCAAAATTTCACGTTCAAGCGGGCACATCCCCGGAAAGCGGACAACAAAAGAGAGAGAGAGAGAGAGAGAGAGAGAGAGAGAGAGAAAACCAAAGCCAAAAGACCGAAATGGAGCAAAAAGATAGGGGGTCCCCATCTTAAATGGGGTGATGTGTGAAAAGGTCACAACACTTCCCCTCCTAATTTGAAGAGCACTCATCACGCAGTGTGCATAGTTGTCCATACCAACCTACACTCCAGAGGTGTTAGTTGTTATGCCAACAGTTTTCTGACGCCCACCATGGGGCACGAGGCAAGAAAACTTCTCAAAGCTTAGACTTTGCATGGTTATGACTATTTGGCATCCTACTACTCCAGTAAAACAACCAGGACTAATTCCACATATTATTCAGCCGAATCTAGTTTTCATCAAAGTAGAGTAGTCAAACATCATCAGTAGCTTGCGCACTTTTATCTTTGAAAATCATACATCTACCACTCAGTGGAGAAATGCAGCTACAACTCTGCATAAAGAAGAAGAGAAAGCAGATCTTGCAGCAGGTAGACCAGTCTTGCCACCTCTCGCGTGGAATTAAGCATCCTGGCGTACCGAGTATATGCGAGAAGAAGGAGAGTAATCCTCCCATCCAGCCAGATCCTATCTTTCAAGAGGCTCCTAATCAATTCATTGAAGGAGAAATTTTAGAAGAGATTCCCATTCCAGCAGAAGAAATAGGTGACCATAACAACAACCACAACCACAACGGTTGAAATGGAAGAAACACAATACGTCCAACCCCTTTGCCTTGGGGCGACAATATTGGACTGTTGGCTTTACAAGGACATCATGAACTCCAAGGGTTCACGCAAATTTTTCCTGAGATTTCATGGCGATGCTTCCAAACATCCCGATGAACATCTTTCAGCATTCACGGCGGCATGTTCCGTATTGCATGTTGCACATGAGGACATCGTAGTACGTCTCTTTGTGGAGACTCTTGAGAATAACACAGCAGACTGGTTCAACAATCTTGAACCAGGCATCATTGCCAGTTGGGTTGTCATGAGTGAGAAGTTCTTGGCGAGATTCAAGCATGTCGAGGACAGTCACAAACTTTATGCACAACTCTCGAATTCGAAGATGGAGAAGCATGAACCGATGAGAGAATTTGTAGCAAGGTTTAACCGCCTTGTTACACATCTTTCTCACACTTTAAATCCATCTAACGAAATTTTGATGAGTTCCTTCATCAATTCACTGTCGTTCGTAATTGCCTTTTTCTTGAAGATAAGTGAAGAAGATAGTCTACAGCTCCTTCAAGAAGAAGCAATCAAGCTTGAAGACAACATGATCACGATGGGAAAGATGAAGGATGATTCGATCAGACCGCTCGTGCAAGCGTCGGCTGATCCGTTGCTACAGAAGGTAGCAAACGAGGTGACTATACTGAAGAGACAGTCACCCCCTCAAGGGAAACCAACCTTGCCCACACCACCATCATTTCAACCACAACAGTAGTACCAGCCGAGAAGAAATAACTTCCAGCCGTATAACAACTACAAGTCAAAGTTTCCACAAGGACAACCAAAGAAAAATAATGAAACTGAGAAGCCCATAGTCTTTTGTACATTCCATGATTTTGTTGAACACACCAGGGCAACATGTCTGGAGAACCAAAGAATGAATCAGCTCATGGGATTTGTAGATACCGCTCCTAGTTCAGGATTCGTACCTTCCAGTTCAAACGTCATCTCATCACAGATGGACGAATTTGATGGAAACTCCACAACGAGGTATTTTGATCGAGAACCCGTAAATGAAGAACAAGAAGAAGAATACTGCCACTTTTCTCTCATGGTTAATCATGAGAATATCACCTCACCTGTGTTCACACATGCGCAACATTTCAAAGTGTTGGCGTTTAAATTAGCACCTCTGGAGTGCTGATTGTAAACGTTCAGCTATTTCAAATTTTTTGCAACACTTCTTCGTTATTTAAAGAGGAGAAGTCCCTCTCTGCTGGGAGCAATGCGTAGGGAAGGGAAATGTTTAACTAAGTTCCTATCTTTTTATGCTTCAGCGGCAGGACACAAGGGTGCACAAACACAATGTGCCGTAGCTAAGCTTTTCTCTGGTTTCTGCAGATCTTAACTACGACTAACTAGCTTCTATCTATCCAATACCTTCAAGATGAACAGAGCATGAGGGTAAAGGAGCGGGAATGGGATGGTTGGATCACTTGAATTCACCGTCTCCAGAGGATATGACCGAGGTTCTGAACTCTCGGGTATACACCGGGATAAGGTTGGTACAAGCAAACACTCTGCACGGTAAACTAGATCTGAGATCTGCCAAGGAGGAGGGACTCCTATCCGAGGTATGAGCTTAAGAAATAGTTTACTAGAAACAACAAAATCACGATGCCTTGGCCAACGAGCTTGCTAAGGAGGAGGGACTCCTATCCGAAGTATAGCTTGGAAGTCAATACATTAAACAACATCAAACGACAACTGTCAATAACAAATAGCCAAGGAGGAGGGACTCCTATCCGAGGAGGGAAATGAGACAACAAGCTATTAAACACAGGACGTAGACATAACTCAAATAAGATGATCAAAATGCAAGCGCCTTCTGATATTCTTCTTCAATGCTTTATCAACGAACTACAAAAGTTGGGAAAGCAAAGTCACGAAATCATGCACAATTACAATCATCCAACGAACTCTCATCCAAGAGTGAACAAATATTCGCTTTCAAAGTGTTGGCAACAATGGCGCAGCAATTTTGCATAGCAAGTAAAGGTTAAACAAATAATGAGCCCAAGGCTCTTATTTATAGGACTCAAAGGGGAGTGGGAAACCCAAAATCTCCTTTTGAGTTAACACGAGTTCTTGCCAATCAATTAGCAAAGATTTATTCCTGCGGGGAAACGCTTAATCGAAAACTACCGCTTAACCGAAGTCAACAGTGCGCCAATCGAAACTACTGCTTGACTGAAGTAACCAAAGGTGAACGCAATGTAAAGTTCTCCAAAAGGACATCACATTTAGTGAGATCTACATCCTCAAACGTGGTCACCCTCAGACATCCCACCAGTGGATCCGACAAATGCATGATTTTAAGGAAAGTGGAGTTAAACTTGGAAAGAAGCATCAAGTTAACCCCAACTACATTTAATAGCATCTCGAGTTGACTTGGAAAGAAGCATCAAGTCAACTCAAGTCTCATGAATGCCACTTGGAGTGTGTATGGCGTCCTTCTCTGGTGCATTTATAGCTCGCCATTAATCAACAGTGTCTCAATCCATTGATTGACCTCATCAGCTTCTGGGGAGTTAATGCTCCGTAGGATGATGACGTGGCGTCGCAGCATGACCTCACCCGTTGTGAGCTGATTTCCGAAGTCAATGCATTGAGATGCTGCCTCTTCTAACTTGGTCGATAAAGCTGCTACCTTAGCCAGCTTACAACCCTCTGGATCGTCAAGAAAGGTATTGCGGATGACATCCCTGAACGACGTATTCTCCTCCCTCACGCTGATATTCCATGCAAGGGAAAGATATTACCAACATTCTTGCAAAGTTGATAATAGTGGCAACCACCCTTCTGTAATCAATCAACTCTACTGAATGAGCGTCGTAGGCTTTCACCTTGTACGCCAATTGTTCCTTCCAAGCAAAAAGATGTTGCTTGTTTTCCTCAGAGTATACTGATTGATAAGCCATCGCCTGCAAATCTGTACTGTATTGCCTGCTTTTTCTCGCACTGCTTCCGCATCACTGGATTCCCACACGGTTCATGCTTCATCCTCAATCGGTATAGGTTTGCCATCGCGATCTACCTTTTGAGAACAAACTCTACTGATTTCTCGCGTTTGGCCGCACGCTAACAATTGCCGCATGATTTGTTTGGCTGTGAGATCTAGTAGTCCTGCTGGTAGGGCCGAGACGTTTGGTGTGCCATGTATCAAGCTGGTTATGTAAGACCTCAGTTTCTGATTTTCAGCCTTTAAGGCTGCCTTTTCCTTACCATCCTTTGCCATCCTTTCTTGTACGCTCACCGAAGCTATTCCGAGAAGATCCGCCTCCACCTGTCGTGTAGTCTTCCCAAGGTT
Source organism: Sequoia sempervirens (assembly GCA_007258455.2). Classification (NCBI taxonomy): domain Eukaryota; kingdom Viridiplantae; phylum Streptophyta; class Pinopsida; order Cupressales; family Cupressaceae; genus Sequoia; species Sequoia sempervirens. The sequence goes on along the minus strand of VDFB02075321.1, from coordinate 143,278,472 downwards.
AAGTTGAGACAAAGTGTAGTCCTCTACTTGAACCTCGTGTATGCTTTTCTCTACTGGTGGGGCGGCAGTCTCTATAATGATCTCACAATCTGCATTCCTTTCTATGTGAACTTGCTTCTTTAACTTCTTCGCCGACGTGTCTTGTGGGACGTGGTCGAACTCGGTAAAGTCAAGTTCATATGAGGGTTTTTCCCTCTTTCTTCCTAGGAAGCCTTCAAGCCAAATAGAATCTCGGCGAACTTCACTAGGAGGGACGTGAGGCCCTTGAATGCTAGATGTATGAGACCGAGCAATGTTCTGCATAATCCAAGCTCCATGAGGACCTCGTGTCCCGCTGTGATCACCGGGTGATGCTGGAAGGCCGCTTCCACAATGCACCGCTTCGCCGGCCGGGCTTCCTACCTGTCGCCATTGGCTCACCATAATCGGTTCTCTCAAAACCACGTCATTGCTCCTCCTCGCGGATAACTTCTCGGCTGAATCGGTAGCGTATTTCTACTTTGTTCAAGCAGGCAATACCCGGCGGTGATTATTTCGTGATTCGCGGCTTTCTCCACCGGTGTCCTCTGTGTTCTAGGTTTTGACATCCTCATCCCTTGGGGAGGATTGCACCATTGCTTTTGTCTAGGTTTCCTTCTTGAAGTGGAAGGTGGTGTAGACTGAACCTGTGGCGGCTCTGTTCTGTGAGGTATCACCTTCCTTGATTTCTTGCTGTCGAGATAGAGTTGGCTATTTCTAACCACTCTACTCGTTCTATATAGATGTATTATCCTTGGCATACTAATCCACTCTCGGGAGTGGTTGGGAGTCAACTGAATCTGCGAAGAATGAGGGGAGAATGGTTTCCCCTTCATCATCTGACAGGCCCTCAATGTCTGCTGACATGAAATCAGCAATTTGTGGGAGTCTGAATCTGCTGTAGTTCCTTCTTCGCACTTCATACTCGTCTTTACAATTCACCCAATAATCTTCCATAGAAGACTTATGTGACGAGTGTTGCTCGAGGTGTGCTGCATAGAGTCCTCTGGGATCATAGGATCTTCTATCGATGAGATACTTGAGGTTAAACCTCCTTGTTTCTTGACCCATCATCTTTGCATCTGTCGTGGATTCACATCTATATAGTCCCATTTCAACGGGAAAGTTAACAGCTGTCTTCCTCTTCAAGCGCAAGTGGACATGAACCTCGGACAACTATCTCAGGAACTCCATGAAAACTACCCTATCCGAAGGGTGTCTTGGTAGCATGGTGGGGTGGCCAATGTAGCCATACACGCGTATGTAGGAGAATGTAGGAAATTGGATGAACCAATCTGCCCAATCCGCCATTGCCTCTCTGGCTGTCTGTGAAATACGCACGTGCATCTCATGGTTAAGCCCACGAACTATGTGCATGGTGAAGTGATCACTTGTCTTCTTGAAGTGTCTTTCCGCTTGAGTAAACTCAAGACGTGTGAAATACTCGTGAACCTTCTGCACACCTAAGGTTCCCACATTGTTCAATAACCTAAAATCGCCTTGGAAGGCTGTTAGGTATACTAGGTAAGAGCACATGTGGAACCTATGAGCTTCCAGATACCCAGTGATTTGTCGGTGGAGTGTGTCACTGATCAAAGTGGCCCAGTCATAGTATTCCCTCCTGCCAATGATTTTAGCGATGACATAGTACATCCATGGCTGGAATTGACGACCATCTTCTTCTCCAGTGCCTCTGTTGAGTAGAGTGATTAACACTGCGTACTCGTCTTTACATTCTCCTCG
>VDFB02075321.1:143132169-143276611 GCA_007258455.2 Sequoia sempervirens | reverse complement strand
ACTTGCGTCCAAACACGCTAGAGACATCCCTAGACTCGTTAGGTTAATGGAAACAATTATTGACCGACACTAAGCTCAAATGGCGTTGCCAAAAGATTCACAACTTCACACTTCTCCCAAGTGATACTCCCCCTCTTTCTCTTTGGAGGTGCTTAGATCACTCTTGTATTTTCACTCAAGAAAACAATGGTAGTTAGCCTGGAAACCATTATAGCAAGTTCATATCATTGCATTTTCATTATCATTTGATTTAAAGAAAATAAATTCATTTCATAGCATTTCATTAAATTCATAGCATCAAGTAACCATTATCATTCCATTGAAAACAATAACACATCATTGCATAATTCCATCACTATATAACTTTCAAGATCTCATGTTCCATAGCATTAAATACCCAAAAGTAAAAAGAAGTTTTAGAAATCTAGTGTGGGATGTAACATATCTCCCCCCTTGAGAATCATCGTCCCCAATGATGTAAAGTTTTATAACATATAGCAAAAAATAATAATAATAATTCTCAATTTCCAAATTTATGCAGAAGATGAGGAAATCTTTGTTTTATTTCCAATTTCCAAATTCATGCAAAATATATGCATTTCGAGCACCCTGAGTGGCTCAATCATGACCACTTCAAGATCATTGAGGAGATATGTCTCCTTCTACTTAGGGCATCCACTACTCAGTTCTCCTTGCCCTTAATGTAACTAATCTCAAAATCATAATCTGATATCAGCTCTAGCCATCTTCTCTGTCGAGCATTCAGGTGAGGTTGAGTAAACAAGTATCTAAGACCCTGATGGTCGGATCTCAACTCAAAAGGTTTCCCCAATAAATAATGATGCCACATCTGTAACGTATGCACAATTGCGACAAGCTCAAGATCATGTGGTACAAAATTTTGTTCATAGTTTTTCAATTTTTTGGACTCATAGGCAATTGCCTGACCATCTTGCATGAGTACACCTCCTAATCCCTCTCCTAAGGCATCAGTGGTGACTACAAATTGACCCTCGAGATCAGGCACTTTTAAGATCGGCGTCGTAGTCTTGGCTTCTCTTTCAGTAAGTCAAATGCCTCCTAACATTTCTCTAACCATAAAAAACTCTTACCTTTTCTCTAAAGAGAGGTAATGGAACATGCAATCCTCGAGATATTGGCTATAAACATTCCATAGTACCCAGCTAGTCCCATGAAATTGCAGACTTCTTACATATTTTTCGGTGTTGGCCACTTTAAAACAACCTTTATCTTTGCGGGATCCATTGCAATTCCCTCCGCTGAGATAATATGCCCTAGATACTACACTTCCTTTTGGAAAAATGAGCACTTTGATAGTTTTCCATATACCTTGTGCTCCCTTAACTGCTAGAGGATAAACTGCAAATGTTGATAATGCTCTTCTTCGTTTTTGGAATATATCAATATGTCATTGAGGAAGATGAGTACAAATTTGTCAAAATAGTCTACGAACACACTATTCATCAAGTTCATGAATGTTGCAGGAGCATTCGTCAGGCCAAAAGGCAAGACTGTGAACTCGTAATGACCATATCTAGTTCGAAAAGTTGTTTTATGGATGCCCTCATCCTTAAGTTTCAACTGGTGGTACTCTGATCGCAAATCGATCTTAGAGAAAACTGTTGCCCCTCGCATTTGATCAAAGAGATCATCTATGCATGGCAGTGGGTACTTGTTCTTGATCGTGGATTTATTGAGCATACGATAATCAATGCATAATCATAATGTGCCATCCTTCTTCACAAAAATCATGGGTGCTCCCCACAGCGAGACACTAGGTCTTATCAAACCCTTTTCTAACAACTCCTACAACTATGCCTTCAGCTCCATCAATTTAGTGGTGGTCATCCGATAAGGAGCTTTGGAGATTGGCTCCGATCTCGATATAATATCGATGGAGAAGTCGAAATATCTCTTTGGAGGTGACCCAAGTAATTTTTCTGGGAATACGTCCTCAAAGTTTTGGAGGAAGGGGTATTTGTCCAAATCTAAACCCTTCTTCCCCAAAGATTCTCTATCTCCTTCTCCCTAAAGTTTCTGGGATTCGTAGAACATTAAATCGTCAAAGAAAATGAATTCTTTACTATCCCTTGGCTCTTCTATTTCCTCCATTTTGACTACGAAGATTTGGCAACCTCTTTGCTTAGCCCTTTTTAGTTGCATGGCAGATATGTGCCTCAATTTGACCTCCCTAGAAGTTCCTTGCAAGAACACTTTATTTCCTAGGTCATCTAAGCAACCTACTGATTTGGTAAAACAATCCACCTTTGCCCTGTGCCTCCACAACCAATTGATTCCTAGTATGACATCATAAGAGCCTAAGGGGGCCACATATAGGTTGACTTCTGTTGAAAAGTTCGGCAATTCTACCCTAGCCTCAAACAGACACTGCTCTACCTCAGCTCTTAACTTATTGGCATACTCTACTGACCAAGATTTTTTCATGAAGCAATCCTTTCTAGTTATTTTACCTAACATCTTAGGAGACACAAAACATTTTGTTGCTCGAGTATTTATCAAAATTGAAATAGGTACACCAAATAACATACCTATAGTTTCTATTGGCGTAATCTGATATTTTGCCTACCTGTTATCCAATACAGCATGTATTCTTTGCTGGGAAGTGATTTACTATGTTGGCAGAGAATTCCCTCATGGTGGAGGCCCCGGTGCTTTGCTGGGACACTAGTTGGTGTAGTGATCACCACCACATGAAAAACGCCCCCTCGGTGGTCCCCGTCTCTTAGCAGATTTCCCTGCATTTTTTGCACTCTTCTACCCTTTATTGTTATTATTACCTCCAATCCTCCTGTTCGTACAATCCTCGTTTCGATTTCCACGATGACCCCTAACACCTTTCCTATGCAATTCCTATTTATCTCCCTTTCTTTTGAAAGGTTGAGAGGACTGAGACCAATTGTACTTCTTCTTATTCCTTTCTTTGTAGGCCGCCATGGATTTGAGCATCTACTGTTGTTGTATAGCTTTTTCATATACTTGGTCCATTGTGGTTGGATCGTGTATATCCACTTCCCCTCCAATCTAGGCATTCAAACCCATCATAAACTTTCGGATTCGGAATCACTCATCCATCTGATATTGTGGAACATATTTGAGGAGGTGGGAGAATTTCTCCCAATACTCATTTACAAATAATTCACCCTGTTTTAGATTCTGGAAATCCGTTAGCTTTTGATCAAAATATAATTGGGGTAGCCGCCTTTGTCTAAATATGGCCACAAACTTATCCCAGGTTAATTTTAGTGAGCTCACCCCTAGCTCCATCTTCTTGTTCACACCGTGTGGATGATTCACCGGCCAATTGGTATGCCCCCCAGATGACCTTTGTTACCTCAAAATAATGTGGATTTCAAAATATTTTTCCATCTCTGACAACCAGGCCTTAGAGGGATCCCCGCTTACTAATCTGTTGAACTTGGGAGGGGTTACTTTCTTCATATCCCTCGATAGTTATCTGGCTAACTGGTCTCTCATCTCTTCGTCTGACTTAGTTTTCGAACGGGTTTCCCCCTGCTCACTTTGATTGGTGTGGACATGGCGGCTTCCAGTTTCACCTTCAAAAGTGGGTTCCTTACCCGGTCTACTTTTGACCTCACCATCTAGGGTATGAACCCTTGCTCTTGTATCTTGCAGCAAGGCTAGAATCTGATCTAGCTCGGCCTTAGCGTTTTCAGAGGGTTGGCCGACTTCTTGGCTCTTTTCTTGGTTATTTCTGGTTCGCACCATTCTGGATTTAGAGTTCTACCTAAAGTTTCAAGTTTGAAGTTTTATTAGTTTTTCCCTTTAACTCATATTTGTATACAAATTTACTAATTTACTGCACATTCATTTCAAATTAAAGAGTGAAAGATTTGAACACACAATTTCAAACTTTCTTTTATTAACCACAAGTGGATTCAAACATCCTTATTTATTTGTATAATATCAACATAAAATGACTATTCGTCACGAACGAGAGGGATGTATTCCTCAAATTCATCGGAACTAATTATTATAACTTCGGATGGTTGACGCACTCGCAGGCCAACCCTTTTGGTTCATTTGAAGGATTATTCATGCTACATTTGCTAGATACAGGCCTGGAAGAAGATGGTTTGTTAGCTAGGTCTGCCTGTAAGCTTGCGGTGACCTTAGCGGCCTGCTTCAGTTCCTCCTTTTCGTCCTTGACATGTCCCATTGCATGTGTAAAGGTTTCAATATCACCCAACCAAGTCTTTCCATCAACATTAGTTCCTTCAATAGTTTTAGTTAGAGCCACCCGCTCCTTCTTAGCTTTGAGGTATCATTCATTACCGGCGATGGACTTCCTGACAGTTTGCTTGGTTCTCACCATTTTTGGCATAAGGTTTTCCCATAGTTTACAAACTCAGGAGAACTTGCAATTTTTTCTGCCAAATGAGCAATTCGCTGGGAACTCCAAGACCAAGTCATTGCAAGAAACTCACAAGTTTCCCAGTGAAACTCTCTGAGTTTACAGTACACACTCGGGCAAGTTTTTGCAGAGACCTATTTAATGAAAGAAAATGTGCCCAATTTTTCATGCTTTTTTGTCTTCAGCGATTAGGCTCTCAGAAATGTGAATTGATTGTCGAGTGACTGAAAGGATATGTTTGGTTAAAAGCATCAAATTTATTTTAAAGAATGGCCTGCACAAAACATAAAAAATGTTTAGGACTGCAACAGACAGAAGGCAGAGTTTTTCCCTTTATTTGGATGGAAATAATAAAAACAGCATTTTTCCGTTAGTTTACAAAAGTTTCAGTGGTTTTTAATCTCCTGCAAAAGTGAATTCCATTTAAACAATTGGATTTTTGAGTCAGTCCCGGACTTCGCATAATGCTACTCTGATCAAAATAGACTTACATGGTCTCTAAATTCATTCTTTATGTCTCATGCATTTTGTCTCTAAATTCATTCTTTACGTCTCATTCATTTTGTCTCTAAATTCATTCTTTATGTCTCATGCATTATTTAAGTATTTTTTGTATCTATTTAATTTTTTTATTGCCTAGTTTTTGCCTGGTCCCAGTCCAAGTCAAAATTTTAGGCTGCCAAGTTTTTGCAAAGCACCTGAGTTTTCTAACTATGCTCCACACGAATTGAATCGGTAGACTAACAACATACTACATAGAGATGATAATTGAGATGTCACTGTTTGGAGATTATTAAGTTCTTTAGGTCTGATCGGCAAAAGAAGGCTGTGTAAGGATGGCATCTTTTACTCCTGCATTATTTATTGGAGAGAAGAATCAAACAGTATGTTTCTAAAAATGTTCAGCTGTTATATCCCACTTACAACTCAGCCAGAAATGTGGTTTATGTAAGATTAGATTCTTCAGAGCAGGGGAGGCTCATTTTAGCTTTTTTTTCTTTCATAGAGCAACGTTTTTATATTTTGGATAACAAATGTAACTCTAACTCTTGCACTTTTCTAAAAGCAATACAAGCTATATCTGAGTCTAAACCTAAATAATAGCCAAATGGAATGAGTTCAAGTGGTAAAACCATCCCCATCTTGAATCTGGGAAAACTGACACGATAGCTATCTTCTGTCATTACATCTAAGCTGAAGGTTGCTCCATAGGCTGACTTTACTGTAACGGAGTTAAAAATTACCTCTAATTAAATTTCTGCATCAGATATTTCTAATATGAGAAAAGGTATTATTTCTATTTCTACTTGAACATGACTAGAAAGGGGATAACGGCATTGTGTGCATTGACATAATGATGTGGATTAATTTTTGTCTTGGACTAGAATTCCATACAGGGGTATTATAGCCACCAACTTTGGAGAGGTGAGAATGGAGAAAACTGGGGAACTTCTGATCAAAATTAAGACTCAAAGCAGAACTTAACCCCTAACCCCATCTTTCATCAGTCTTTCACTTCTTTGAGGCTTTGTAATCTTCCAAATTATTAAAATCCCCGTCTTCCATGACAAGAGTTATAAAGTTCACGCGGTAAATGCATCCTCAGCCTCAAACCTCAGGAAACATAAGAGTGTTGAAATTGGATAAATTGACCAAAATATATCTTTCAGTTGCAGCATCTAAGGTGAGGTTATGTCATAGGGAGAAGTTACTACATAATAAAACAGAGTACAATACAACCTTAAATTTCTATGTAGAAAATAGACAAAAGAGACTGATTTGAAGTGTTGAAGCATCTCTAGCGTCAAGCCTTGGGAGACATGATAGAATGTTGAAATTGGATAAATTTACCGAAGATATATATCTCTTTCATAGCATCTAAACTGAAAAGTTACCCCATGGGCAGATTTTACAACATTAATGAACAGAGAAAAATGTAGCCTTTTATTAAAATTTCAGCATTAAGATAAAAGTACAATTCTATTTACACAAAGTAAAAGGGGATAACAACATTGGTCCCATGCCTCTACTAGTTCTGGACTTCAAATTTTGATGATAAGCAAGCAGGGACCATTCAAAACACTATCAAATTGATCAAAATACTTCTGTAATAAAATACAACCCACATGTAAGATATTCCAACGGAGATCAGAATAGAAAAGAATGAAGAAAACAAGCACACAACTGGAAGATGCAGACGAGGAGTCTCTATTCACACTGATACCCATGTGGGTGCAGGCCAAGTGTAAGTCATTGGCGATGAAAAGAATAAAACAAAATTAAAATGAGTTGAGAGTCATACCAAATTAAGTATAGAGTCCTCGCCCCAGCTGCAAGTTCCATAATCACATTTCTCCGGAGGATACCAGTCTAGAGTGGCACATGTAAAATCATTGTCTGTCTCTGCTATAGCAGAGTCGCCATGGATTGCAACTTTGGCGATAACACTCTTGTCAAACGTCCTTTGGAATTCACTTCCATTGCAGCAGGCAACCAATATGACAAACCAAATCCACATGCAACGGCAAGCCATCGATACAGAGTAGCAACTGTTATAAGAGAAAAAGTGATGGTCGTAGTCGTAGCAGTCCCATGCTTAAATATAGTGGGGGAAAACCGGTATTGGCATTGTAGGATAAGAATTAATTAGGGGATGTACATGCAGTCAGCATTTTAAGAAAACAGTTTGTTTTTGAATAAGGAATTCAATGTACAGACGAGTTAAGTGGAGGCAGAATGCGAGTAAGTAAGCCATGATTAGGTCAACAAGTGGCCATTATTATTAGCTCAAAAATATCCGGAAAGTTGTTGCACTCCTCATTTTACGGATAGATCGATCTAACATGACCTACTGGTCATAAGGCGTTATTTTCTTTCAACTTTCTGAATAACCATTATTTTTCAAATTTAGATTTCACAGCTGTTATACAAACAAGAGCACTTATTAATAAAAGCTCTCATAATTACATTCCAATCTCTGCCATGCATATGCCCTTATATAAATAAATATCTGAATACTACACTCTAAAGGCGGAATTTTTTTCAGTGAAATGGGAAATCTCTATTATTTTCAGATTAAAATTTTGTAACTGCTCTAATCTCCACGAATCCACAGCTGAAATCAACAATCTAAACGAACGCAATTGCAATACTCATAGTTCATGTAATAAAAAATTGGGAAATACATTTATGAAACCTACGTTTCTTACAAGGGATAAAGATTCCAGTTTCCCTAATGGAAAAACCCAAAATTCTGGTGTTGGCTTCTGTCAATAATATAGAGAGTCACATATTGGTGTTCTACCACTAAACTAATGGGAGTGAGTCAAGATTAGGTCGAACCTGTGACCATTATTATTAGCTCTAAAAGTGTTATGTTCTTTCAATTTTATAAATAGCTGCTTACCAGAACTAACCTTTTTATTCTTTTTCTATGCAAATAAGGTCACATTGCTGTAAAGTTCCTGTCAAATGTTTGCAGGACGATTTTATTCTTTAAACTTTTGACAAATTGAAAGTAGCACTGATCCAATCGAACTGATGTCAGAAATGAACTATAGACCATTTTCTAAATTGCTATTTATGACAATGCTATCTTTGCCATAAATTTTTGTGGATCGACTTGTAACAGCTGAACAAAATTCAAATCAGTATTAAACTTAAACCCACAATATCAGATCCTCTTAACCATTGAATGAAGGAAAATAAAGGAAAAGCCTCTGACAAAAACATTTGCCACAAATCTTAACACAACATCGAGATCAAGAGGAAAAGTGAAGCAACTGAAAAAAAAAGTGAAAAAAAAAAACCATTAACATTCCATCAAGAGCAAGAGGAAAAGTGGAGCAACTGTACCATATCTTGAAGTTTTAAAAATAAGTATATGATCTTTGTTTTGAGAGTATATGCAAAAAAGTCTCGGATGGTAGTTATGCTATCATATCTTATACTCCTCATAAATTGAGGAAGAAAACTCAAAGCAAGAAACCACCTACCATATGCAACATAAATAAGATGGCCTGTATGAGAAAGTACTGGCAACAAATATACAGATCACCTTAGATATTTCTATGAGAAACAAAGCTATTGCATATATTTCAATTAGTTTAGAAAATACCACAGGAACAGTAATCAGTTCCACGCAGGCATGTTTGTGCTCATTAACTTCCATGCAGGTTATTTCTATGATTAATATATTCATTGCATACATTTGACTCAAATCTCATTATATATAGGGATAAGCATCAACATACTGCAAAGTTTCAACCATTTTAGATAATTTCACAGGAACTGTCCTCAGTTCCACACAAGCATGTTTATGCTAGTAAACTTCCATATGGATTATTGACGCACCAATGAACGAACGAATGATGCATGTTAACATTGTCTTCTATTTACGTGGTTATATATTTCTATTCCATGTAAACCATAAACAGTTTCTAACCATGTATCAATATACAAGTCCATATTTCAGCTGTTTTTAGTGTCTGGCTAAGGTACTTGACTCACTGCCTGGGATTTCAAGAGGAAAATTGTGAGAATGGAATGAAACACAAGTTATTTGGCTATATTGGGAAAAAGAGGAAATTTCCATAGAGACACTGACAAAAGTGAGCGAGCCACAAAAATAAAAAGTCTAACTGGTGTTTATTTCAAAAATTTAAGCTAATTTGAGATTAAATAAGAGACTAAGTACACGGAAATCTACATGTCGGGAAAAAAATGAAAGGAAGTCTACACCATTGTTTAAGAAAAAAGCAGATAAATGTGGTTTGCAAAAGTATGTGACCGCATAACGATGGGAGCGAGTGATACCACGTGGCAGAGTACTTAAATCAAGGTCATAGGTTTTTGAGCTCTGCTTATTATACCAGACGCGTGACACATTAGCATGCAGATGGATATCATGCAGGTGAATTTTAGCAGGTTATGTGTTCTTCCAACACGATGACAAAAATTGAAGGATATAAAAATGGAGGTACCTTTCATCTATCATGGAGGTTGCAACACCTACCGAAGCCTGTCTTGATTTGCTTGCTGCTGTAGTATTCAGTATTGCATTGCTTTTTCTCTGCATTGATAGAACAGTAAGGAGATGTATTGTCTGCGTTACAAGATAATTATTTCCTGGTTCTTCCACAGGTTTGAGATTTGTAAGACAAAATATTGGAGGGACAGTTAATGAGTACCACTATAATCCATTTGGGTTTCAAATAATCTTCACCGCAATGTTGTATGCAGAAAGATTAAACTTAAAACTCCCTTACAACTCGCTTTGTATCAAACAGATGCTCATTGAACAAAAAAATTCTTCAATAGGTTTTTTTCTAATGTCAGTTCGAATTTCTGCTACATCACTTGGCTCATCATTTTGCTCATTTCATGTAACATAAATTGTACTCTGTTTCTTACAGTGTGGCAATAGACCATATGGAATTCAATGCTCCAAGATTTGGGAAACGGAGGTAACAGCTCATAGATGTTGATAGGTATTGCAGCTTGGATTGTTTGAATAGGGTTAACACTCTTAATAACCTGTACTTTTATGGTATTTTTTAATATATATATATAATTTTTTTTTTACTGCCTTCATGCAATGTGTGTACCTGCCAACAAATCAAAAACTAGAATTCACAAATATTTTTCATCCTTCTTAAAAGTTCATAGGCTGACGAGTTTCACCCCATTTTTGGGCCTTCACGTTGGAAACATTGCCCAAAGTCGTGACGGTCCAAACCTGTCATTTCAAAGTATCTTTAACATTTCAGAACTAATATACCCATGCAGAATGCAGAATAGGGGAGAGGGGCTCATAGTGGAGCACCCTAACTTCATCTTTCTCAAAATCTTATGTGGAAATTTCAAATCACACTCAATTTTGTACAATAGTTTATTTGACAACTCGCGTGCTTCTATATTTTGTTTTAGGGCCACATCAACATGCCCTTTGTTTAGGTATCCAAAAAAGGCCCAAAAAAAAAGTGAGTCCGATAGTGGTGTACTAAGTCATGTTTTATTGGTGCGCTGATGTGGCATCACACGATTTGTCAATTTGTGTATTTTATGGATAAAAAGTGTTTTGCAATTGGATATTAAGATGCTTCACTATGGGACCCACTGAGGACTACTTCTATCCCCACTATTGGACCCCACTCCATTGTGGGCCCCTCTCCCCTACCAGAAAGTGACGGCTACAACAAAGGTTAATTAAATCTTAAAAGTTACAACTTCTCGCCAAGACATATGCAATGGTCAAACAAGCATCAATTGCTCTTGATCATTGTATTTTTTTAATGATATTAATTAAGTTTGCACAATCATATTGTTAACTGATTGTCATTTCTAAATTTGATTGTGTTTGAGTTTGTTCGCATTAATCTTTAGGATCACATTTCGTGATCCATCATCATCATGAGGATAGAAGAGAGCTAGAGGAGAAGAATTATTAAACTAAAACAGAGGTAAAAATTTATTCAAACCAAAATAAAGCAGTACAAAGCAAGGGCATTACATATCGATGTCAATCTCCACTAAGCAGTCCAACTTTTGTGACAAATCTGGGGATAATTGACCCTTTCCACAATGTACCAATTTTGCAAATGATCATAAACCCATTTGGCCAAGCAATCCACCACCCCATTTCATTCTCTAGGAATGTGATAGAATGTAATAGAGTCCAAGGAAGCACACAAATTAAAAATTTGTTTTATAATTACAACCAAATGCCAACTGACATCCTCTAACTGCTACCCACAATGTTCCAATTTTGCAAATGATTAGAAGCCCATTTGGCCAAGCAATCTGTGACCCCATTCCATTCTCTAGGAATGTTATAGAATGTAACAAAGTCCAAGGAAGCACACAGATTAAGAATTTGTTTTATAATTATAACCAAATGCCAGCTAACTGCCTCTTCAGCAAAGTCACCACCACTTGAGAATCATTCACAAATAGAGGAGAAAATTTGTATTTTTTCTTTTTATTTGTATGGTTTTTTTCTCCTTCTACTATTCTTTGTACTCTTGCTTTGTTCAATTAAAAAAAAATATATCAGTTACATTTCTTTTAGTCAATAACAAAAAAATTATGCAATCTCTATGAACCAATTAAAAAGTAAATTTGCAACCACTACATTGATTAAAAAGTAAATTGCTTTGCTCCAAATTTCAAGCCCTAAAGCTAACCACTTGCTTAAGTGGTTTGAGGACACTTACAGATTTTTCTACTTCTCAATTTAGGGTTCAATCAAAGAGAGAGTACGTGAGCCTTAAAGAACAAATATTACATTATTTTGTATCAACTAATATAGATATCTTAAATACATTAATTAATAAAATGTTTTATTTATTTAAAAGTTATTTTATTTTATTTTAAATAAAAGATAAAAAAAATTATTAACATTAATTACATAATTTATTAATATTATAATTATTATTATATAAATATAATATAATAAATAAATATTATAATTATTGTAGTATAAACAAAACTAAGTATTAATATTAATTGATTTTATATTAATTATATAACCAAAACAATTTATTATTATATTGTTTATATTTACTTTTCTAAATTTAATTTATTTATTTTTCATTTATGTTATAATTCTTGATTAATATGACAAGAATTTTGTTAAATCTAAAAAACAATCATTTCTATTTTCCCCTTACCTTTTGTCTTAATCTATATTTATCTATAAATATTAAATATTAGTGTTATAATCTCTAGTCTCAATATTACACTTAAGTAATTGAGATTAATATATACATAGACTATAAATGTAAACTTTTTATGAATATATATATTAATTCAAATATAAAATTGAAATAATTTAACAATTTATTTACTTTTCATGGATCTTAATCTACTTTTGATTTAATTAATCAAATTTTCAAATGAATTAATTCAATAAACTATTTTTTATTAATTAGTCGATAGGCTACATATAGTGTGAGATTTGAGATTGAAACAAGTCTTGCATTGCAAACCATTATTGAGTCATTGGAATACAAGTTTCAGTTGTCGTTTAATGGTAAACCTATTGTAGTTTATAGTAGAAGCCTTCAAAATCTCACTTACACATAAAATCCAAATAAATCTAAATAAATATTGATTTGACAATGAAACAATTTATTTCCATTTGTAATGTTTTTTTCAATTTGATGGCAACTTTCTTTTTTCATTTGCATTGTTTTATGTTTTAAATTTGTATGCAAATACTTCATAATCAAATAATACTTAATTTCTTTAAGGAAAAAATCTAAATTTCTCTAAGTTTATTTTATTCCATTATTTAGCAATTAGTATTAATTGTTTAGTCCATGAAACTACAATTTGCAATGCATCCATCCACAAACACATACTCTCTAAAATATTAACATACATATAGTTTTTGGTAAAGAGATGGAAGAGGGTGAAATACCTAGAGTTGTTTTAGAGGGGGATAGCTTTGGATTCGGTGTGACAACAACAACCATTGCATCCTAGACACACAGCCAAACACATAGATGAGGAGGGGTGGTCAACCCCAAAGAAGAAGGGAAAGCAAAGGAAGGTGGATGTTGGTGTTGAAACCAAACCAGAAATAGAGAGACAACCAAAGAGATAGCTACTAGAAAGCAGAGGAAGTTGGAAGCATCCTCAAAGAAGATGTCAAAATGAAAGTACTATCTTGGAAATAAGAGGGCTAAACAACCCTCATAAATAGATGGCTCTAAAAATTATGTTTGGGAGCACAAGCTTGAGATTCTATTACTACAAGAAAATAAAATGAAAAAAGAAAATTTTGATCTCATTGCTAAGAATATTTGGCCTAATGCTCACTTTTCTTTTAGTGACGTTGATAGGGCCTTGGAAGGCCTGGCAGTTATGTGGAATCCTAATAGACTTCGAGGGGTGAGTTGTTTCAAAATAGGAATTGCTTGGGTGTTTAGTTCACCCAATCAAGGTCTACTTGGATCGTTATCAATATTTATGCCCCTAATGTTAGGAATGCTAGGAAAGCTCTTTGGCTAGAATTTTGAGACTGAATCCTAAACAACAAAGAGGCTCCCTGGTTAGTGGTAGGGGACTTCAACCCTCCCTTATATCCTTCTGAAAAGTGTGGGGGCTTGGTGGACTATTTTGACAGTATGGTAGACTTGGTTGATTTATGAAGTACTACTAGTCTTGTGGATATAGACCTGCAGGGTCAAAACTACACCTGGACCAATAGGAGAATGGGAAACAACCTAATCTAGGTAAGACTTGATAGGTTTTTGTGCTCCCCTAATTGGATTGCTTTACTTAGCTCCAACTTGTTGGCGCTTCCTTGAACTGTCTCCAACCATAATACTCTGCTCCTTATCCTGAATGAGCATTTTGTTGTTGGTCCTTTCCCCTTCCGATTTGAGATAATGTGGATCTCTCATCCAGAATTTTAGGAATAAAATTGTTGGTTGGTGGAATATACCTATCCATGGCTCCCCCATGTTTAGAGTCTTTCAAAAACTCAAGCATATCAAAAATATGGTAAAAGGATAGAATAAGTGGGTGTTTGGGGATGTTTTCCAATAGAAACATGAGCTTTCTAATAAAATTAAAGAGATCCAAACAAGGATGGAAAAAGGGAACGTTTGTGAACATACTTGTCAATAGGAGAAAGATTACCGCACGGAATGGGACAAAGTGTTGAAAAAATAAGAAATATTATAGAAACAAAAATTTAGAATTCTTGAATTCTTGAAAGAAGGAGACCACGACACTTCTTTTTTCCACATCTCAGTTCTCAAGCACAGGAAAAGGAACCATATTAAAAAACTGAAGGATAATTTGGGAGTTGAAGCCACAACTCAAGCTCATATTGGCCAATTAGCCTCTAGATATTTTCAAAATACCTTATCTAAGCCTATTGAGGTCCCAAACTTTGTTGCTAATGACTTGTTACTGGACTTCATCCTTGCTTCTCTAACTAATTCAGATAATGCTAACATTCTCAAAGTTGTCACTCCTGAGGAAGTTAGATTGGCAGTTTTTAGCATGGGTGCCTTCAAGACCCCTAGACCAGATGGATTCCCTCTGAATTTCTTTCAAGAGTACTAGGAAATTGTGGGATAGGACCTATTCCTTGTTGCCAAGGACTTCTTCAGGTCGGTAAAACTCCTAAAATAGTTGAACCATACCTTTCTAGCCTTGATTCCTAAAAATGATGACCCCCAGACTATGACTGACTTTAGACCTATCAACCTATGTAATACAATCTACAAGATATTTTCCAAAATTTTGGTTAACCACATGAAACCTTTTCTAGATAAAATTTTTAGCCCTTGCCGAAAAGGTTTTGTCCCTAGTCGTCACATTTTGGATGTTGCAATTTCCACACATGAAATTTTGCACTCAATGGATAGAAGTAATTGTGTTGGTATGGCTTTTAAACTAGACATTTCTAAAGCATATGACAAGGTTCTATGGAGTTTCCTCCTTAAAGTGTTAACTAGGTTGGGCTTCAATCATATTGTGGTGAACCTCATTTCATAATGTATATCTATTGTCAAGTACTCTATTTTGGTCAATGAGGTTTTGTATGGCTTCTTCAATGCTAGTAGAGGTATTCGACAAGGAGACCCCCTTTTTCCATATCTCTTTATTATGGTTGTCGATGTGCTAAGTAGGAATGTTTCAAGGATGCTTGTTGACGGTTCTATCATGGGGATCAAACCAACCACTTCTCTTGAACCTTCATCCATACAACAAATTATGGATGATACCATCTTCTTTGGGAAAGCTTCTATGGTAGAAGCTAGGAAATGGAAGAAGAGTCTAAACAATTATGCCACAAGATTTGGCCAATGTATAAACTACAACAAGAGCATGGTCTACTTCTTTAATAACACATAAGCCCTGTAGGATAGGGTGACTCCAATTCTAGGTTGTAAGAGTGATTCCCTTCCTTTGTGTAGCTAGGCCTCCCCCTCACGGTTAAGGAAGTTACTCCTGAATTTTGGAACTTGGTTCTCAAAAGAATATAGAGAAAATTAGTTGGATGGAAATGCACTATTCTCAACCATGCTAGTAAGCTATAGCTTTTGGCTGCTACTCTCCAAGGGATGTCAATCTATTTCATGTCCATCTTCAAAATCCCTATACATTATTGAGAAATTTGAAAGAATTTAAAGGAATTTTTTTTGGTCTAGTATGGAGGAAAAAAAGAAATTGGCTCTAATGAGTTGGGCTATGGTATGTCTCCATAAATCTGGTGGTAGCCTTGGCATAAGAAAAATTCAACCTACTAATAAAGCCTTGCTTGCAAATGTTGGATGGGACCAGCTGAGAAAATGGTTCAATTTTCTAAATGTGAAATATCTTAACAACATTCCCCTGATCAGGTGCCTCTTGAATGATCACTCTAGTGGTTCCCTGATTTGGAACAATATCTGCAGGGTTCAAAAGAATCTAACTTTAGGAATATGATGGTACCTGCTAAGGGGTTATTTGGCAAGAATGTGAGAGGCTACTTGTGTGGGTTGCAAGGCTTTGTGAAATGGAAAATGTTGGAAAATTGTTGCCTCCATTCCTTGGAGTTAAGGCATCAGGCTAAGACTCTATAGGACATCTTCTCCCTAACTAGGATACTTGTCTCTAACCTAGAGGATGATTTTTTTTGAACTAAGGAAAATAAGGGTAATCTCTTAGTGAAGTCTACCTACAGTTTTTTGTTGATGCAAGGAACCCAAAATAGTATCTGGAAAGAGGTTTGGAATAGATAATTTACACCAAAAATTAATTTCTTTTGATGGACGGTGAGCCATAATAGGATACTCAGGACAATCTAAGGAAAAGGAGATTTCAAATCCTAAATAGATGTATGCTATGTAAGAAAGAAGATATTGTTCCTCATTTGTTACTCCATTGCTCGTTCACTATGGAAGTTTGGGAGTCTTCTTTTGAAAGATGGGTATTTATTGGACTATGAATGGTTACCTTAAGAGTTTTTTTGATAGTTGGATCAATCCCTATCACCATCCTCTTCCTAAAGAAATTTGGAGATAGGTTCCTCATATTCTTGTTGGTGTTTATGGAAAGAAAGGAATAATTGGATTTTCAGAAATGTGGAAAAAATCCCTAAAGAGGTGTTTTGTATTGGTCTTAGATTTATCACAGAGAGTGTATCCTTTTATGTTTGGAAACCTCTGGACAAACCTCCTTTTATAAGGGAAATCAATATGGCTAAATCCTGGAACAAGAACTTGGACCTGAACTCTTTTGACAACTCTAAAGCTTTGGCTAGGCTTAAAATTATTTGGAAACCCTCTGACAGTGGTTGGCACAAGCTAAAATTTGATGGTTCAATTAAAGGTAACCCTAGTTTGGCTAGCATAAGAGGGAATTATCAGATATTCAAATGGAAATTTTGTGACTAGGTTTGTTGGTGGCATCAAGATACAATCCTTTATGACAGCAAAGGCAAGCATGCTTCTCAGCAGTGTTAAATTTGTTGTTAGTCTGGGAATAAAAATTATTCATGTCGAAGGAGACTAAGGTTGTGATTGAGTCCATTAATCACAATTATTACCAAGGGTGGAGTATCAAGGATATCTTACTTGACATAAAATTCTTGCTTAGCAAACTAGAAAGAAAGAAATTAACCCACACTTTTCGTGAGGGTAACAAAGTGGCTGACTCATTGGCCAACCTAGGCTCCTCCTAGGTTGTTTCCAAATTCTAGAGAAGTATGTTGGCTCTCCCTGTGAATATCCAAGGAATAATCCTTGAAGAGACAAAGAACACTAATATTGATGATGAGGTCTAGCATCTCCATAATGGAATGGTACACCTGTCTTCTCATCGCAAGTCTCATAATGATGTGGACTTCTTGTGATGATGTGGAGGGGTGTGGGCCGGTGTTTGGGCTTAGGTGGGGGTTTCTTGTGTTACCTAGTTGGTTTCCCCACAAGTTTCATGTGTTGTCTTATGATTGGTACGAACCTCCTGATTTGAAACTTGTTATTAGGAATGTGGCGATGACCAAAATCTCTATCAAACCTTTGATTAATAATGTGTCAATAAATGTAATGATGGCATTTATCTATTCCTCAATGTACTTAATCAATATTTACAATGGCCTCAATACCCTATGCATATCGTAAATGCCTGTTGGTACGTGTGAAAATATTAATGCCTTAGTTATACAAGATTTTCACATTTTTATGATGGATGTGATAAATGTTTTGTGTACACTAGTCGTTTGCATTTTGAAAAAATTCTTTGTTTTCTCTAGTGAATGGATACTATATAAGAGGGAAAATGGGTGAAGACTAGGTTAGAGCAAAGCTAGGATCATGCGAAGAATTTTTCAAAGACCCTTTGTTCTACCATATTTGTGTCAAAGGAGGTATTGCTTTGTTAATGGAGTGCCTCTAGGGGCATGATTTGAGAAAATATCTGCATAGTTCACAAGCTCTTGGTGTGACAGAAGGGTCATGGTGGACGAAATATCATTTGAAATCAATAAGGAGGTCATAGCTAATGCTATAGGGTTGTCATGCTCAGGTCAAAAACTCAAAAAGCACATGAAGGTTCAAGATAAAGAGAGTCTGCAAAATTTCTTTCATAAAAATGCAAAACTGACCAATTTGCATCTAGGGTTTGAGAGGAGCAAGCTTCTGAGGCCTTGGGACTAGGTGTGTTTAGTTTTAATGAAGTAGAATACGCTTGAGGAAAGTTTAAATTTTTTTACTTCTATCACTTTCTATTTCTAAATCACCTTCACCACAAAATGCTCATAAGCTTCCCTTTCTTCTTGCTTTCATCTTTGGAAAGTTTCATTAGGGAAGCTATGGATCTTGTGGCTAGGAATCCTGAAAAACCCTTCCTGTTACCCCTGTATCAAGGTCTCATTCTCTATCTCTACCACTTCCACCTTTCCCTCTGCCCACCTAGGCCCATCTCTATCATTCAAATTGAGGAACCTAAGACAGCTGACTAGTCCCCCTGCCAAACCCTCTCTAGCTATTTCTATTAGCCTTAAAAGAAAAAACCCTCATGCGGCTAGCCATCTTGAGGATTCCAAACATAAACCCCATGCCAAAAAGAAAAATGGTGGCATGGGGCTAGCTCATTCTAAAGTTTTTGAAGGGTTCTGTGAATTGAAAAATACACCCACTAAGAAGGATGGTAAATTGCCCACTAAAACCAAGACAAAAGTAAAAAAGGGAAAGGACACCACTTGCCATATGGAGGAGACCGAAGAGCATGTTGAAGGACCAAGTCCCTTCCTTGAGTTAAATAGGATGATTAGGGAGGAATCCACAGCATATTAATCTAATCATTAGATTCAAGTGGAGGAGCCTACCAGAGTGGATGATACCAAAGATGAAGACCCCAATAACCTGGTTGCCCACGTTGCTAAATTGGAAAGAAAGTTCATAAGGCTGACTCATTTCACAATCAAAATCATCCACCGATTTGTTGTTACTCTGTCAGTAGTGCTTAAAGATGAGGTCAAAAAGAAAGATGTCGAGATTGACGCTAGCAACAATTGGGTTGGGGATGATGTGTTGAATCTCCTCATGGAGGAGTGGGAGGGAATAGCTAGGTGATGGTGGGTGTGTGGTTTGTTGTCGTGTGGGCTCTCTTTTTGTTGTTGTTTGATTGTCTTTGTTCTAGATATTTTGTTGTTACTAGTTTATGTTTTTTTATTTGAACCTTGGCCCTTGTGGCCCCTTATGTTAAGGGTACCACACCCTATAAATGTGGCTTATATTATCAACAACATACATATAGTTTTCTATCGGTGTAATCCTTGAACCTCCTTTACATGCAAGTTCTAGTTTTTAACTAAATTTATTATTTCATTATTGTCCAAATGCCTCAGTAAATATTGTTTAGTATAGGAGGGGCTATCAAAAAAAAGAATGATAAAAGACATTTTGATAAGGAATGTGTTTAAAAATATATAATGTCAAAATTGAAAAACAAGTTTCGCTTTTAATTGCACAAGAAAGTACTTAAAATATATATTTAGTACAAAAACAAGTCAAGCTTTTTAAGAGAGAAATTATATATGAACCCCTTTTAGTATCAGTGGATAGGTAAGAACTATCGCATTTCAAATGAATAATCTATGTACTTATGAAGAATGAAATGCGAGAATTATTTTGTGAGACAAATATTTGCATTTTCGAATGCTTTGAAGGGTTAAGATGTGAATTTTTTAATAAAAGATAATTGATTGAGGAGGTTTGAGTCATTTTTTTGGCCTTCATGTTGTTCGAGAAAGGAAAATACTTTTGAATAATAATTTTTTTGTTGTTTAGTTGTACTATGCAGTCGAATGCTTTTCAAGTAATAAAATATTGAAGGTTTAAATGTTTTTTGTATTGGTAGAGGGTTGTTTGGTATGTTTAGTAGTACTATTTAAGGACACATGATAATTATGAGGCATTAATATAAAATAGTTAAAAACCAAATTTATAGGTGTATGTTTTGACCAATTAGAAGTTAGAATTTTTGAGGGTTAAATGATATATGTTTGATTTCAAATATGAAAATGCAATTTTTTTAAGGAAAACTTTTATTATTATTATATTATATGCTAAAAAAGTCTAAATATTGTGGTAATGATTAATGCTTTTATATTTGTTTCATGTATTATTACATTTTATTATTTGTGTAATATATATTATTATATTTTATATTTTATATATTCTTAAAACCTTGATTTCAGAGGCAATTAAATTTATTATATATTACAGGATACTAATAAAATATAAATTACTAATAATAAAAAATGTCGGTTTTGATGTTTATGTACTTTATTACCATATTTATTAATAATAAAAATTGTAGTAGAATTGATCCTCTTAGAAATGCGTGTGGTGGAGACAAGTGGATGTTATTTGGATAGTTGTTATTATTTAATTTAAGGAAGAAGACACATAGTGAGAAGGATGTAATATAATAAATAGATTTTAAATAAATTAATGATTAGAGATATTATTAATAGTGTGATAAATAATAATAAAGATATATTTAGAATAGTATCATGTGATTAGAATATTATATTTTGTATTATTATGTAATATTTATATATAATGTATTATTAGATTATTAATATTGTATATTATTACTATATATTTAATAATGTAAATTAATAGTATAATAATATTAAAATTTATTATTATATTGTGAACGGATGATTATATTAATTATAAATAAATTAAATTATTAAATTATTATATAGTATTATATGTTATTATTTATGTTACTAAGGGTTGTGGGGAATTAAAGTTTAAATGAAATTAGATTAGAACTGTTGGAAAAATGATGTGTGTCATTTTTTTATGTCATTGAAGCAAGACACAAAGACAATCGAAAATGATATTAATTAATAATTAATAATAATATTTTTTATTAATAGTAATTATAATAATATTATATATAAAATAATAAAGATTATAATTATAATGATAATAATTAATTATTATTACTAATTAATACTATTAATTAATTATCTTATTAATAATTATAATTATGATCAATATTATTTACCTTATGTTATATTTAATATTATTAATGGTTTATTATAAGTTCAATATATTAGAGTGGTAGTAGTATATTATTTTAAAAAATAGAAAATTATATGTTTATAATTATTTAATAATATTAATATTATCTATGCAATAAAACTGTCATGTGTGGATGCTAAGTAGAATTAAAGTAGTGAGCATGATAAAAAAAATTGGGAAGAGAGCTAAGCAATATTTAAAATGATGAGAATGAAGAACAATTGTGGCATGCACTTATTTATGCTATGGTTTATATTGGTGACAGATGGGAATTGTATCCAAATAGTGGATCACATTTGTTATGCGGTATCTTTTTTTAATGCTTGTAAGTAGCAATTTAGATTATATACCTTTTCTAATTAACTAAGTTGCAAAATATGTTAGATTGGTTTGGATTCCAACTTTAAGTATTGTACGAGTTTGTACATTTTCATAAGCAAAATGTTTTTACTGAAATGTTTCTTTGATCAGATAGCAATATATGTTAGGGGCTTTTGTGTATTGTCAAAGTCTTCTCTGGAAAGAATGGTGGAGAAAGATCAGTTATGTAAGGTTTTTCTTTTGAATAGTAATACATTGGTCATTAGAGTTTGGAGAGGGGATAATTTTGTTGTGACATGTTCATTGGTAAGTGTTTGAATGATTGAGAATGTTAATGAATATTACTCAACATATATGTCTTGAACAAATTTTAAATATTGTAGGTTGGTGCATTCGAGAAGCAATTTTTTTGTAGGTTTATTGTTTGATCAAAGAGAAAGATATGTTATTTATTTGTCTATGTTGTGAAAGTCTTTTGTTGAAACTATGTTGGAAAAAGATATGTAAAAATTTATTTATAAATGGTAAAATCTTAGCTATTATCATTTCTAGAGAGGACAAATTTGTTGTCAGTTGTTGATTGGTGAGTCTCTCAATTATTATTATTTTTAGTTAGCAAAGTTAGACATTTTTTTTTTGTGTGTATTCTTGTGTTCTTAGTGACAAATTGTATTGAAGGATGTGACAAAAGTCTCTTGTGAGATGTATCTAGAAAATCAATAGCAACAAGTGATGTTGATCTATATTTGATTTTCACTGAATTGAGAGAAAATATCATAGTGAAAGCAAAGTAATGTGGAGTATTTTACTACAATGTAGAGACTAAAATAGCAATGACTTCTTCCTTCTGGTTTTCAAGATATATCTCACAAGAAACATAGCAAATTTTCATGAATTTTTGGTTTGTAGCTTTTTTGTATGACAAGATTTTGATTTTCTTCAAAAAAGTTGTTGTACTAAGAATAGGAGCACAAAGCAAATAAATTAATGAATTCAAGTAAGCCAGAACAATTTTTTATCACATTTATTTATGATTTATATGGGCAACATATGAGATCTGTATCAGTATACTCCATATCGTATTTATTGTGTGTCATCTTTTTTATTATTATTAATACTTCTAGCTAGGAAATTAGATTATATGTCTTTTCTAAATTAACTCGATTGCAAAGTATGTTAAATTGGTAGCATTGTAGTTCTAAATATTGTACAGGTTGGTTCATTTATATAAATATCTTTCCCTTTGATCAAACAATCAATCTAAAAATAATAATTTCTCTTTTGGAATTTGCATGAGCCTACAATATTTAAAATATGCTCAGGACATGTTTGAGTAATATTCATTAACATTCTTGCATTCTATTTTGTACACTATCTTTTTTCAAATATATTAGCTTGATTTTCATGCACTCTAGTTAATAGCACTTTATGTTTCCTTATTTCTTGTGACATGCATGTCGAAAATCAAAAGCAAGAACCCATTCTCATTTCACCATCTATATTGTATGAAAATATTATATGGGTTGGTTCATTGATGGAGCAAGCTTCAATGTCAATCTATGGGACGATTTTTTGAGGTAGTGGGGAAGTAAACACAATATATTAGAAGAAATAACATATTATTGAATATTAGTTAATAATAATAAAATATTTTGTTGTTGAGAATACGATCTAATTGTAATGTTTAGACATTTATAACTCTTGTGATATATATTTCTTAGTTCGCAAGTTTCAATATATAGTACATTTTGTGGGGATGTGAGCAAGTAAAGTTTAAATAAAGTTAGATTAGAATCTATTGTTTTAAAAGCTTGTAGTATATAGCTAGTTGGATTTTGTTATCCAATTGCAGAAAAGAAAAGTTGTAGCAAAGCTGATCATATTTGAAAGGCACACTGTGAAGACAAGTGGGTGTTTGGTGAATTTTCTCATTGAATCTCAAAAAATATTTTATAATTAATATATTGTAAGCCATATCATTATTTAAGTAATAATATGAAATAAAAATAATTAATAAATGTATGATATTGTTCATTTAGTAGATGTTGCAAGGATACTAGGATGGTTCATTATATTTGTAAGTATGTTCACTTTTACAAAGATAATTTGTACAAGAATTTGAAATATTTTGTAGATGTAGCTAACTTGCTCTTGCAATGAAAATATTTTTTTCTTTCATCATAAAAATATGGAGTCAGATACAAGTGAGGTTAGTAGAAAAGTCAATGTGAAGGATCTTGAGTAATTCTAAAATTATGGCTTTCTCTCCACATAGAAAATTATGATCAAAATGACATAACAATTGTAAATAAGAGGTTCACAACAATATGAAATCTTATACTCTTTATTGAATTAAAATAGAGCGAATGAATAATGAACTGTTAAAGAGCCTTCAAATTTATTGTCAGTAGTTATTCTTTGATTTTTATTCTAATATTTTTCAAGTTTTCATTAGATATATATATCTTTTGAGAATCATATGAAGTTAAAAAATCACTTGCAATGGTTTTAAGATATTTCAGTTGTAAATATTTTTTTCCTCCTGAATAGTAAAATCCATTATATTATTATTTTTTAATTTGAACCATTGATGATTACACATTTAATCAATTAGGACAATATACTTATTTATATTTTTAAATATTATATAATATTTATATATGATATATTGTTAGACAATTAATATTATATATTATTAGTATGTATTTCATAGTAAATGTTGGTTATTAATATTAATATTATATCGAAAATATTGGATATTAATATTAATACATTATATTTTATATTATGTTAAAATTAATATTAATATATATTATATTAAAAATGTTGGTTATTAATTTGTTATTATATTATATTGTTTGCTATATTGTTGTTAATTATTGTTATATTGTTATATACTATTATTAATTATATTATTCATCCTATGTTGGATGTTGTGGTTGTGTTGTTGATATGTGGTTGTCATTGATGTCAACACTATTAGCATTAATGTATTTGAAGTTGTATATGTCGAAGATGAGAAAATTGTAATAAATGAGTTACAAGTTGTTAGTGGCGAAGTGAAGTTTAGTATGTCAGTTATTTATGTATGTTATTAATCAGAGGTTGTAGACTAAAGGGTTTGTTGCTTAGTGTATCTAGTTTATCCACATCGAGTTTCAAAGATCCATGTGAAGATTTGATCGAGTTATGAAGATTTTCATTATGACAATTTTTATGTTTCTTCAGTTGGTGTTCCTGATTGAAGAAGATGCTATTTCAGTTAGTTCATTTGTTGCGGATGCTTCTCTTGTGATTCGTGATGCTTGTGGATGTTTCTAGATCATTCTCTATCTTTTTTGCACGTCTGCATTGATCGTTGTGCTTGTGGTTGGCGATTTTCTCTTGCGTGTTCATGTTTTTTTGTTCTTGGCCGACATAGTGTTTGTAGCATGTTTTGGATCTTCGGGAATAAATTAATTGAAGTGTTTTCATGTTGGAGATGTTGATTTGGGTCCTCACTAAGTTGTGGTCGACCTTGGTTGATTCACATTGATAATCTTAAATGTTTTGGGCCGACAATTTATATTCATTTTATTATTTCTTTATGGCCAACTTGTAGTGATGAAATTTCTTTTTGTGGATATATAAGAGTGATTGTTTATTCGAATTGAAGTGTGCAAGGTTGTGATTCTATGTGTGTGAGAGAATATTGTTCAAATCATTTGAAGGTAGAGCAGAGTGTGAAGAAATTTGTAGAAGAGTAAAGAATTGTTTATGTGCTTAACTGGAATTGTAATCAGGCATTAGCAGATGCTATTTTCTCAGTTCAAAATCCGAATGGTTGTAATTTGAATCTCTTTGTAAGACAATGTGTCTTCCTTTGTAATTGAACAGTGAGCTCTAGGAAGTGTGCCTAAATGCATGTGCATTCCCCATATTTCATTTTCATTATACTTTTAACAAGGTATAATCTTGTGGACTGACCTCCATTGTGGTTTTTCCCCTAACAAGGTTTCCACATAAAAAATCTTGGTGTTATGTGTGTTTCTGATGTGTTGATGATTTATGTTTTGATGGTTAATAATCAGATCTAAGAATAAGGTTAATAAGTAGAATAAGCTTTGAATTTTTGTGACAACTCCCCCCCTCTCAGTTAGTTGCCCTTGTGTAACTGCCAACAATTGGTATCAGAGTAGGTTCCTTAGAATAAGTTTAACAGCTTAAGGTGATCTGGGATGGCAAGTTACAAGAAGGACAGTCTGAGATTTGATGGAGAAAATTATTCTGTGGAAGACTTGAATGGAATGCCATCTGAAATGCATTGGTGAACCCTAGTAGAGCATTACAAGTAATATGTATATTATTCCACAGAATGGTCCTACTACTTCTGCTGAGATCAGAGATGTTTAGTATAATATCTAGGCGAAGGAAGCTTTTTTGAGTGCTTTAACTGATTCTGAGATGACAAATGTTATGGATCTAAAGACTGCTCATGAGATCTGGAAAAAGATGGAAACCTTGTATGAAGGTGATGCTAATGTGAAGATTGCTAAGTTACAGAGTTTGAAAGAGAAATATGAAAGGTTGAGAATGAATGATGATGAGAACATTAATACTTTCATGCAAAGAGTGAATGAACTTGTGTGTGGTATTAGATGTGCTCGTGGAAAGATAGATGAATATGAGATTGTTGCTAAAGTTCTTAGATCCTTGCTCGATTCTTACAAAGTCAAAGCTAGTGCTATTGAAGAGCTCTAGACTGTAACAAACATAACCAAAGATACGTTGGTTGGTAAACTGACTGCTTTTGAGTTGAGCAAATTTGGTGATGCCCTTCCTAAGGTCAAATTTTCATTTAAGGCTACTACTTCCAGAAGAGATAGAAAAATATACGATTTGGGTGAGAGTTCATCTAGAAAGACATTCAAGTATGAGGATGAAATCAGATAGATTGAAGAAGAAGAAAGAGATCTAGAAGAGCTAGAAGCACTTATTATCAAAAGAGTACTGAGAGGAAAATGTAAGTATGAAGGAAAATTGCCTCTTAAATGTTTTCTTGCAATAAGATAGGTCATTTTGCATCAAGGTGTTCGAAAAGAGCTCCTAAACCAAGACATAACAAGCCTAGATTTCAGAAGAAGTGTTACTATGTTGTTGATGAAGGTGTGATAGATGATGAATCTGATAAAGGAAATAGAAGTGATGATGAATGGGTATTTATTGCTATCAAGGAAAATAATCATGTATCTACTAAATATACTAGTTGTACAAATGTGGAGAAAGCCCTAGTTGCTCAAGTTGAAGAGAAAGATGAATGGGTAATTGATAGTGGATGTTCACATCATATGACAGGAGACAAAAGTAAGTTTGTAAGCTTGGAAAAGTATGATGGTGGTGTTGTGAGATTTGGTGATAATACAACTGGTGTGATCCATGGAAGAGGTTGCATTTCTCTTGATGGTAAGCATAATATTGACGATGTTATGTATGTGGAAGGCTTGAAGAATAATCTTTTGAGTGTTGGTCAAATGGTTGATAAGGGATACAATCTTTAGTTCAAGGATGGAAAGTGCAGAATATTGAGTTCTGGAAATGAAATTGCATCAGGTACAAAAACAAAAGGTAATATCTTTCACTTGAGTGTTGCTAGTAAAAGTTGTTTGATTGCTCAAGTTGATGAAAGTTAGTTATGGCATAGGAGGTTGTGTCATGTTAACTTTGATAATATTGTCAAGATAAGTTACACTAAGGCTATGAGAGATCTACGTAAGTTGGTGAAACCTACTAATGCAATATGCAAGGAATGTCAATTGGGAAAGCAAACTAGGATTTCATTTCAGAGTAAAAAGAATTGTTCAAATGAATTGTTAGAGCTTGTGCATATTGATTTGTGTGGTCCCTCTAAGGTCAAAAATTTACAAGGTTATAGGTATTTCATGTTACTCATTGATGATTATTCTAGAATCGTATGGGTTACTTTCTTAAGGGAGAAATTTGAAGCACTGGAAAAGTTCAAGATCTTTAAAGCTATGGTTGAGACAGAGACAGGTTTGAAGATTAAATGTCTAAGATCAAATAGAGGTGGTGAATTCACTTCCAATGAATTTAATTCTTTTTTTGAAGAACATGGAATAAAGAGAGAATTATCTACACCATAGACCCCTTAGCAAAATGGATTTGTGGAAAGGAAGAACAAAACAATTGAAAATTCTGCTAGAACTATGATGCCGGAAGGAAATGTTCCTCATATCTATTGGAGAGAAGCTATGAGTACTGCTATGTACACACTTAACTGGGTACAAATCAAAGGTGATATTGGTAAGACCCTTTTTGAGCTATGGATTGGTCAAAATCCTACTATTAAATACTTCAAGATATTTGGAAGAAGATGTTATATTAAGAGAAATGAAGACATGGAAATTTGATGCTAGGAGTGATGAAGGTATCTTTCTGGGTTATTCTACTAAAATTAAGGCCTATTGGTGTTACAATAAAAGATTAAAGAAAATGGTTGAAAGTGAAAATGTTAAGGTTGATGAAGACTTAGGTACACCATCCAACTATGGATATGACTCTGATGATCAAGATGATAGTACAAACCAAGGAAAGCAAGTTCAGACTACAAATCAATTGCAAATCAATCTGGTAAATCAAGAAAATGAAGAAGGAGAAATTGGCGAAAGAGCAGAAGAGAGATCAGAAGAGCTCGAAGTTGAAGAAAATTCTAAGAAGACTGTGAGGTACGTAAGATTGAATCAGTCAGAAGATCAGATTATAGGTGATAAGAACAAAGGTGTCCATACTAGGAGAAAAATTGCAAAAGAGTATTGCTTGATTTCAAAGACTAAGCCTACTAGTGTGAATGAAGCATGTAAAGATGGTCATTGGGTTGAAGCAATCAAAGAAGAGTTAAAATAGATTGATAAAAATGATACATGGATTCTTGTTCCCAGACCTAAGGATAAGAATGTCATTGGAACCAAATGGGTCTTTAGAAACAAACTGAATGAGCAAGGTGAAGTGGTTAGAAATAAAGCAAGACTAGTATGTAAAGGATATTCATAGATGGAAGGAATTGAATTTGAAGAGACCTTTTCCCCTGTTGCTAGAATTGAAGCTGTAAGATTATTTCTTGCCTATGTTGCTCACAAGAACTACAAATTTTAATATCAAATGGATCTGTCAAATCAACTTTTCTAAATGGTGAATTTGAAGAAGAAGTGCATGTTGAGAAACCTGATGGATTCCAGTTGACTGATAAGGAAGATATTGTGTGTTGGTTAAAGAAAGCATTGTATGGACTCAAGCAAGCCCCTAGAGCATGGTATGCAAGATTGGATAAGTATTTGTTGAAGCTTGGATTTAACAAAGGTACTACTGATAGTAATATGTATGTCAAGATTGATCATAATAAAGATTTGATTGTTGAAGTCTTTGTTGATGATATCATTTTTGGAGGAGATGATGGTTTGTGCATGAAGTTTGCTAATGAGATGCAAAATGAATTTGAGATGTCCATGATTGGTGAGCTGAAATTCTTTTTGGGATTGCAAATTACTCATTTAGATAAAGGGATTTTTATATCTCAGTCCAAG
Organism: Sequoia sempervirens; assembly: GCA_007258455.2. NCBI lineage: Eukaryota > Viridiplantae > Streptophyta > Pinopsida > Cupressales > Cupressaceae > Sequoia > Sequoia sempervirens. The sequence continues at coordinate 143,247,755 of VDFB02075321.1, read as the reverse complement.
TATGTGAAGGAATTGCTGAAGAAGTTCGATATGGAAGATTCAAAGCTAGTTGGTACACCCATGGTGACCAGATACAAGTTGACAACAGAAGATGATTCTCTGAAAGCAAATCAGACAAGATACATATCAATGATTGGTGGATTGTTTTATTTAACTCAAACTAGGCCTGATATCATGAATGTTGTATGTATTGTTGCAAGATTTCAAGCTAATCCGAAGGAATCTCATGTGACTGTTGTGAAGAGAATTTTTAGATACTTGAAGGGAATTGTTGATCTTGGCCTATGGTATCCAAAAGATGATGATCTTACCTTGAGTGCCTTCACTGATGTTGATTGGGCAAGAGATGTGAATGACATAAAAAGTACTAGTGGTGGTGCATTTTTCTTGGGTAAGAAGCTAATTTCATGGTTAAGAAAAAAGAAGAATGCAATTTCCTTGTCTATTACAAAGGATGAATACATTACTTTTGCTAACAATTGTACTCAAGTCCTTTGGATGAAACAAATGTTGAAGGATATCAGAGTTGTATATGATGAGCCTATTACTATATTCTATGATAACTCAAGTGCTATTAACATTTCCAAGAATTCGGTGTTGCATTAAAAAAAAAAGCATATATCTATCAAGTTTCACTTTTTGAGGGAGAAGGTAAGTGAAAAGGAAGTCAGACTAGAGTATGTGCCTACTCAGGAGAAGATTGAAGACATTTTTACCAAGCCATTGCCTAAGGATACTTTTGAGTATCTCAGAGGGAAGTTAGGGGTGATTACCCCTCCTAATAAGAACTAAAGATGCATTACTTTGCATCATTCTATGCATTTCACAATCATATCATGCTTCAGATTGATGTTGTGGTGGCTGCTACTCAGGGGGAGTAGTCAAATGTTCAGATGTTCAGATATGTGGTTCAAAGCTTAGAGATCTTTGTCATTGATGTCAAAGGGGGAGAAGAGTCATGTGAAAAACTAGGATTATATGAGGAGAAAATCCTAGTGGGGAGAAATATTATGAGAAAGTATTGAGGAGAAGCTAAGTCAAATCCTAAGGGGGAGTAAATGTCAAGAGTTAGTTGTGTTGATGGTGTTTTTCACATCATGTGTTTCCATCAATTCCAAAGGGGGAGATTGTTCGTGTTGTTGATATGTGGTTTTCATTGATGTCAACACTATTAGCATTAATGTATTTGAAGGTGTATATGTCAAGGATATTGAGAAAATTGTAATAAATGAGTTGCAAGTTTTTAGTGAAGTGAAGTTCAGTATGTAGGTTATTTCTGTACATTCTTGATCAGAGGTTGTGGACTAAAGGGTTTTTTTTTTTAGTGTATCTAGTTTATCCACGTTGAGTTTTAGAGATCTGCGTGAAGATTTGATCGAGTTATGAAGATTTTCATTCTGACAGTTTTTTTGTTTCTTCAATTGGTGTTCCTAATTAAAGATGGTGCTATTTCAATTAGTTCAATTGTTATGGATGCTTCTCTTGTGATTCGTTATGCTTTTGGATGTTTCTAGATAATTCTCTATCTTTGTTGCATGTCTGCATTGATCATTGTTCTTGTGGTTGGCGATTTTCTCTTGTGTGTTCATGTATTTTTGTTCTTGGCCGACATAATGTTTGTAGCGTGTTGTGGATCTTCGAGGAGAAATTAATTGAAGTGTTTTCATGTTGGAGATGTTGATTTGGGTCCTCACTAAGTTGTGGCTGACCTTGGTTGATTCACATTGATAATCTTAAATGTTTTGGGCTGACAGTTTATATTCATTTTATTATTTCTTTATGGCCGACTTGTAGCGATGAAATTTCTTATTGCGGATATATAAGAGTGATTGTTTATTCGAATTGAAGTGTGCAAGGGTGTACTTCTATGTGTGTGTGAATATTGTTCAAATCATTCAAAGGTAGAGCAAAGTGTGAAGAAGTGTGCATAAGAGTAAAGAATTTTTTATGTGCTTAACTAGAACTGTAATCAGGCATTAGCAGATGCTATTTTCTCAATTCAAAATATGGATGGCTATAATCCAAATCTCTTTGTAATACAATGTGTCTTCCTTTGTAATTGAGCAGTGAGCTCTAGGTAGTGTGCTTGAATGCATGAGCATTCCCCATATTTCATTTTCATTATACTTTTAATAGGGTATAATCTTGTGGACTGACCTCCACCATGGTTTTTCCCCTAACAGGGTTTCCATGTAAAAATTCTTGGTGTTATGTGTGTTTCTAATGTGTTGATGATTTATGTTTTCATGGTTAATAATCAGATCTAAGAATAAGGTTAATAAGTAGAATAAGCTTTGAATTTTTGTGACAATTGATTCACCCCCCCTCTCAGTTGTCTACCTTTGTGTTGAAAACAATTGGTATCAGAGCAAGTTCTTTGAAGAATTTTAACAAATTAAGGTGATCCGAGATGGCAAGTTACAAGAAGGATAGTCTAAGATTTGATGGAACAAATTATTCTTTGTGGAAGAATCGAATGGAATGCCATCTGAGATGCATTGGTGAACCCTATTGGAGCATTACAAGTAATATGTATATTATTCCACATAATGGTCCTACTACTTCTATTGAGATCAAAGATGTTGAGTATAATATTTGGGCTAAGGAAGCTTTGTTGAGTGCTTTGATTGATTCTGAGATGACAAATGTTATGGATCTGAAGACTGCTCATGAGATTTGAAAAATTTGGAAACCTTGTATGAAGGTGATGCTAATGTGAAGATTACTAAGTTGCAGAGTTTGAAAGGGAAATATGAAAGGTTGAGAATGGGTGATGATGAGAACATTAATACTTTCATGCAAAGAGTGAATGAACTTGTGTGTGGTATTAGATGTGCTAGTGGAAAGATAGATGAATTTGAGATTGTTGCTAAAGTGCTTAGATCCTGGCCTGATTCTTACAAAGTCAAAGCTAGTGCTATTGAAGAGCTCCAGACTGTAACAAACATAACTAGAGATATGTTGGTCTGTAAGCTAACTGCTTTTGAGTTGAGCGAATTTGGTGATTCCCTTCCTAAGGTCAAATTTTCATTTAAGGCTACTACTTTCAGAAGAGATAGATAGAGCTATGATATGGGTGAGAGTTCATTTAGAAAGACATTCAAGTATAAGGATGAAATCAGATAGATTGAGAAGAAAGAGAGCTAGAAGAGTTGGAAGCACTTATTGTCAAAAGAGTACCGAGAGGAAAAGGTAAGTATGAAGGAAAATTGCCTCTTAAATTTTTTTCTTGCAATAAGATAGGTCATTTTGCATCAAGGTGTCTACAAAGAGCTCCTAAACCAATACATAACAAGCCTAGATTTCAGAAGAAGTGTTACTATGCTGTTGATGAAGGTGTGACAAATGATGAATCTGATAAAGGAAATAGAAGTGATGATGAATGGGTATTTATTGCTATCAAGGAAAATAATCTCGTATCTACTGAATCTACTGGTTGTACAAATGTGGATAAAGCCCTAGTTGCTCAAGTTGAAGAGAAAGATGAATGGATAATTGACAGTGGATGTTCACATCATATGACAAGAGACAAAAGTAAGTTTTTAAGCTTGGAAAATTATGATAGTGGTGTTGTGAGATTTGGTGATAATACAACTAGTGTGATCTATGGAAGAGGTTGCATTTCTCTTGATGGTAAGCATAATATTGATGATGTTTTGTATGTGGAAGGCTTGAAGCATAATATTTTGAGTGTTGGTCAAACGGTTGATAAGGGATACAATCTTTAGTTCAAGGATGGAAAGCATAGAATATTGAGTTCCAGAAATGAAATTGCATCAGATACAAAAACAAAAGGTAATATATTTCACTTGAGTGTTGCTAGTAAAAGTTGTTTGATTGCTCAAGTTGATGAAATTCGGTTATTGCATAGGAGGTTGTGTCATGTTAACTTTGATAATATTGTCAAGATAAGTTCCACTAAGGTTGTGAGAGATCTACGTAAGTTGGTGAAACCTACTAATGTAATATGCAAGGAATGTCAATTGGGAAAGCAAACTAGGATTTCATTTTAGAGTAAAAAGCATTGTTTAAAAGAATTTTTAGAGCTTGTGAATACTGATCTATTTGATCCCTCTAAGGTCAAAAGTTTACAAGGTTATAGGTATTTCATGTTACTCATTAATGATTATTCTAGAATGGTATGGATTACTTTCTTAAGGGATAAATTTGAAGCACTAGAAAAGTTCAAGATCTTTAAAGCTATGGTTGAGACAGAGACATGTTTGAAGATTAAATGTCTGAGATTAGATAGAGGTGGTGAATTCACTTCTAGTGAATTTAATTCTTTTCGTGAAGAACATGGAATAAAGAGACAATTATCTACACTGCGGACCCCTCAACAAAATGGAGTTGTGGACTCTAATTTTATGAGTTCATTAATTATGTTATGTAACACATTCATATCTAGCTTAATTGTTGAACAAACAAGAGAAGAGATAGAGAGGTTCATAGTGGAAAAATTTTCCTTCCAAGATTGGAGATGCTTTGTGTTTCCAAAATTATCTAGAATCTTAGGCCCATTATTGTATTTTCTAGTCCTTGAAACATCTTCATATTGTTTCTGAATTGGACATTTATCCTAGACTAAAATACTTCAATTTCTCCAAGAATATCAATAGCTTTGTTTGTGTTTGTGATTGTTTTGGAACTAGAAATGCCAAATTTCATAAATTTGAGTAGTTCAATAATAGATGTTGTTTTTGGTATCTAGAGACTTTGAATTGGTCAAAGACAAGTTATGTGTCCAATATGCTTGATTAAAGCATTCTTTAAATTATTAAATATTTTCCATACATCTTCTACCCTGTGCATGATGATTTTGATTAATTAAGTAGGGGAAGGGCCCTAATCCCATGGTTACACAACCAAAAAACCAAAAAGGAAACCATTTGGGGAGAATAACACCAACAAACAAAGAGAAACAAAAAGTCCAGGGTGGCGCGTAGCCCAATAATCAAAAAAGTAACCTAGAACCAATGTACTTAATCAAAAATTGAATACTACTACTAAAATAGTTAATACTACGAAGGCCATTAATTAATTCCACCAAAGTCTAGCAAGTTCTCAACCATAATAAAGCTATATTAAAATAACAGTCCAAAATAATAAAACAAAACACTAAAAAATGCACTAGAACCATAACTAGAAGAAAGAAATAAAGCCATTACTTGGCTTTAGCAATCAAGTCCCCGTATTCTCCAACATGGGAGACATACTCCCTCCTGTTAGGTCCGTCATCCTCAGCCTAATCCATCATTTCATCAGTCTTTCCCAGCTTCTTAAGCTTTCTTTTGGTCTTGGTTTGGCCCGAGACAGTACCAACCATTTCCCTGCACATGAGGCCATTCGTCACCCTCATCAAAGTAGTAATGGATTTCTCCATGTCATCCATTTGAATCTACATGTAGGTCAACCTTCTTTTCAAATAGTCAGTATTAGAATCATCAACAATATTAGTGCCTTTAGCAATGTTCACAGTTTCAAGAGCTTTCAGTATTTCATTCCTTGGCCCTTCTTCAATTTCAACTTCTTCCTCCTCGTTCTCTCCTTTCTCCTCCTCTGATTCCTCCTAACCTATATCATAGGAAGTATCCTCAAATTCCATATCCTCACTCTCTTTGTCAAACTGTGCCTCAAACTCTTCCACCTCCAAATCTTCCTCTTGAAATGTAGCTTTTTGCTTTCCCTTTTCGTCCTAGGAAGCATCCTTTGCAAGGCGAGCAAATCTACGACCTCCACTACCCAGACTCAACTTCCTATCCTCCAAATCCTTTATTTGAATGCCCTCTTTTTCTTCACTTATAGTGATGACCTCATTCTTGTTTTTCAACTCTTTTTTTTGTTTCTTGGACTTAGGAGGTTCATGAAGAAGCGAGGAATGTTTACATTTCATAGGGCTAGCTTTTACCAACTCAAGCTCAAGGGAATTATTAGCAAAAATCTTCTTACCCATAGGGGTAGAAGGGTTGGAAATTTTAGTAGTAGAGGAAGAGATATTAGCAGGGAGATTCACATTTCTTTCAATAATTAGGGGTGGGGGCCTAGGGTTAGGATCCTAAATGGGGTTAGCCTCCGCTAAAGGTTCAAAATTTACCCCAACATCTTGATTCACATTATCTTGTCTATCTTCCAAAGGATTACCATGTGGGCTCATAGCAAGGGCATGTTTATAAAGAGCAAGCATTAAGCCTTGGTGTAGGGGAGGGTTCACACTCTTTTCTATGTTTTGTTGCAGAGAGGAGAGCAAATAAAATGGAAAATTTATACACTCATTGTGACAAATATGATTCAACAGAGGAAAGTGATATGCATGAACTATCATATCTCTACATTCAAGAGTAAAATAACACATCACAAACATATTGACAAGAGCATAGGGAGATGGGAGTTCGAGTCTCGCATACACATTTTGAAACCTAGTGATATTTTCACTATCACAGATGAAGTTGTCAACAAAAGACTGGTAATTAGCTCCGCTCTTCTTTGCCACCTTAATTCCCTAGTCTTGCAAGCCTGTTTCCTTTGCTATGAATCGAGTCATCACCTCAAATCTAACAGCTCCAATAGCTACATTCCCCTTTCTCCATGAGTTGGTGAATTTTTCCATGAGGCTTTCATTGTACCATTTCATGGCTTCAGAAAAAGGAACCATTCCCACTTTGCTAAAAAATCTCCAAAGATCCACATTTTGCTTTAGAGCTTGGCAATTCAGTGGTTTAGATTGCTTTCTAGGTCCACCCATTTTAGAGCATTGTAAGCTTTTAGAATTCTATGAGCCTTTCCTCATAACACCACTACACCTTGGAAACCTTCTAAACTTGTAGAGCACACTATTGCTTGCGTTTTGGAAATAGAGTCTTTCTAAGATGAAGTTCAAGAACTTTCTTAATGAGATGGCCATTATCCCCTTTCCATAGGTAAAATATTCATTATTATCATTAGAAATAATAAATGAATCTTGATTGGTCATAGCAAGTTGATCTTCAAATGGAGGTTAGATTTGGCATAAGGCACATCACAACATGCTTGGATTTGACACCAACCTTAGCATTGATAAAAAACCATGTGATCTATTATATTCTGAAGAATTAAATAATGATTTACTTTCTCACTTGAGGATATCTTCATACTCATAGTTGTACCAATACTATCATCATTATTTTGAAAGCCCTTTATGATACAAGATCACATAATCCACCTATGCCAATCTCTTTTCTCAACTTTGTAAGTTGTACACATATTCATATTTTTCTTTGAGCACTTTGTCTTTCAATGACAAAGGCAAATGGTTGTTATCCCAACGGGTCCACCTGTTGCACTTAAGTGCTTCATTGGCCGCACAATCAATTGATAGATTTCTCTCCCTAAACACAAGTTGAACACGACATTGAGTAAATAAACTCATTGGGGACTTGCAATTGTCAATGATGTCTTTTAAATCCCAAACAATCATGGCACCACCATTCAATATGTCCACAATTAATTTGGAGTCACCCTCCAAAATAACCTTCTTAAAACCAAATTCTCTTAAATTCTAAGTTATACCTCCCCAGACAACCATAGCCTCAACTTTATTATTGAAGAAAACTCCCAATTTTATACCATAGCTCACAAATGCAGTCACCTAGATGGTTTCTCAGCAAACCTCCCACCCTAGCTATACTTGGATTACCTTTTGAGCACCCATCAAAATTGCATTTAATCCAATCTCTTTCAGGAGGGACCCAAACAATAGCCTTCCTAGCAAAAATTGAGGACCAATTTAGATTAGTAAGGTCCTTCTTTAGACCCTAGACCTGCTTAATTCTCAATTATTTGTAGGTTGGCCAAAATTTTGAGAAGTTGTATCCTCTTGCTTCCATATTTTCTTGTATCTAGGCCTTTATGATCATACAAACCTCATTGTTCCTTCTCTCCACCTCCTTGAAAATCCTATTATTCCTTTCCTTCCAAATTCCCCAAGTTATGAAGGGGGGTTTGACTCCAGAGATCCATTATGACCTTATGGGAGAAGGGATAGTTAGACCAGCTTTCAACAAATGTCTTCATAGTTGGGAAAAACACCCAATCAATGAGCAACAATGGGAGGAAAAATGGCCACACTTCTCTAAAGTACTGACAATGGAAGAAAAGATGCATAATAGACTCTTCCTCCTTCTTACAGAGGATACATCTATTGACAAGCTGAAAACCTCTCCTCACAAGGTTATCTATGGTTAGAATTCTACCATGTGAAGCAGCCCATTGGAAACAATTGACTTTTGGAGTAAGGTTTTTTATCTACACTTTGTCCCAAGTGGAAGTCACTACAGTCAGTTAGGGGTTTCTCTAGTTCCATATAAGCTTGTTTGACTCATAAGTAGCTAGAAGTGTTCCCCTTCCACAACCATTTATCTTTCCTTTCATTGGAGAACCAAGTTGCCTCCCCAATGCAACTATGTAACCTTTACAAAATCGGCTCCCAATTAATCTATCTTTGACCTCTCAAGTTGGAACTCCTAAGCAACTTGTTAAAGTCCTTCCATTTAGGTTCTTCAAACTCCCAATTGATATAATCCACCACCTTGTTACCACAAATTCTTGTCAAGCTTTGCTTAAGGGGGTTGAAGCCTTCTAAGGAAGAAAGAGGGGCATTCTCAGTCCAAGGGTCTTTCTAGAAATCAATGTCTTTTCCATTTCCAATTCTCTTACTCACACCCATTTTCAACACATTTTTTATTTTGATAAGATGGTTCCAGAAAACTGACCCATTAGGCAGGTTAGTAGCAGAGAGGAAACAACCCGGGTTTATGTTCTTTAGATATTTAGTGTGAATTTTAGATTCCTTGAGCCCCCTCCGGGTGGTTTTTGTTTTCACTAAGTACCGATCCGCGCCTCATCTTTTTGAACTTCATCCACTACTACCATGAGTCCACTAGGTGCTCACCATAGGGAAGCCTTCCTTCACTCTCCTACTGGCTTCTACCACGCTTCCACGTGTTGTCACCACGAGCACTTATGGGCTGCTTCCCTTCACTTTTCAATCGGGCCTCGTCCATGTGCCACGTAGATTTCTTCCGCATACACTTTTGGGTGGACCCCACAGTCGACGCCGATGGTAAAGACTACTCCACATGTCTTCACCGCAGGGTATTTTCATCAAAGGAGGAGGAATCAACAAACAGGCCCTGACTTGTTGCCACGTGTCTCTTGTTAGGAATTGTATGCAAAAAATAACAATTAAATGCAAATAAAGATTAAATAGATAAATGAAAAACACAAAAATAATAATAGCAAGAGACAATATTTAATGTGGTTCACCCAAAATTGGGCTACATCCACCAATAGAGAGTCCAATATTATTATCTAGTAAATCAAACTAATTACAACTAGTAATCCTCACAACTCAATATCGCTACAAAATGCTACAATACAATCGCAACAAAGACCCAAAACCTTAGCCTTTTATTAAGACTTATGTTGGTTACAAAATAGGGTTTTTTCATGTTGGCCAATAGAAAAAATAACACTTGAACCCTTTATAAAATAATAAAAAATCATGAGAGGTTTCGGGGGCGCTGCCCTTGGACCCCGCAAAGGGTGCTGCCCCTTGACCCTGTCTTGGGGGCGCTACCCCCAAAGCCCCATTAAATAATTTGGGGGGAAATCGCTTTGATAAAAGTGGGGAAAATTTAACCTCTGAGTTTGATTAGGCTCCATATACCAACATCTCTTTCATAGGGACTTCATCGAAGGGAAGGTGAAAGTGAGCGGTGAGCCCCACCAGATTGCCATGAATTCTAAACTGCCTTCTTAGGTGAATGACACATGTCTGCAAGGGAGTTTTCTAGGACCATTGCCATCATTCGAGATGGGATGCATCTGTTCAAGAAATGACTATGTTCAATGGCCTGAATCTCTTCTGTTACAACAACCAAAGGAAATCATTGTTGCAGGAATCATTGCTCATGATACGAGATCTTTTCCATTACTGGCCTGCCAGGTGGTGGGATTTTTATCTATATATACTACTTCTTCCTTCTGAAAGGGAGTTCAAAAGATACAAAAAAATTAGGGGAAAGACACCAGGCCTTTTATATTGCTTTTAGATTATTGTATAAGATTCTTAGATTGTGCCATTATTCGGCCTTTCTGTTTTCTTAGGCTATTTGATAAAACATTATACTATGCCATTGTTGTCCTGGATTGTTTATTTGTAGAACTTCTATGATTTAAATACAAGTTTGTTGGTTCAAATCATGTCTTTGACTCTTCTTTTCAGTAAATGTGTGTGAGAATTATTTTATGTCATTGAATGAATTATTCAAGTTTCCATCTTTTATTTTTGTTATTCTAGGACATGACAGATTGCTAAACGAGCCCTTAAATCACATCCAAAAGATAGATTTATTGTGCCTTACATCTAAATCTCGGCGCATTTCCTTAGTTATATTGTTATCTTTTTATATCTCCTTCCTTTCCCCATTCCAAAACCCTAATTACAGAAGAAGTTGGCTTCTTTAAAAACCCAGAGGTCACTCAATTTAGTGCAATTAGTCCCCCCATTAACTGAGTTTCCCATAAAGGTTGTTACCTTGCCAATTTTTGGCATCAACAATTTCTTTTTTCTAGCACGCCCAGTGGGACTGTTTAAATGAATCTAAATCTAAAGAGAGTTTATGAGCCATTGGCCTGTTACTAGATCCCAAACAATGAATAACCCTGGTTTGTTAGTGTAGACATCCAAATTTGGACACTTAATTTATCCAAATTTATCACTTTTCGTCTAAACATCCTCTTATCCGAGTTAATTAAGTAATATTACTATTATTTAATTAATATCTTTAATTCTGCTAAATCCCTAAGGTATTTAATTAATAATTAAATACCTTACCCTCCTTAATCCTCTTTTCATCAAATAAATTAAATAAATATTACATTTATTTAATTCCTCACATGTCATTTTCATCCAATCCTAATCCATCTCCTAATTTCTTCATTAGGGATGTGCACATGCCTAATCCTTGATTAGGATGTGTCACATCCTCCAACTTTTGCAAGTTGGCTTATAATCCTCACTTATCTTCTAATTACTGATTAATTAATCCTAATCATTCTCCAAGGAATTTTTAATTCCTTTTTATTCTTCCTAGATTCCCCTCTTTTATATGTGAATTTTTAACTCACATTCCATCCTTCCATGGCTTCTAGAACCTTGGACTTGTCACAATCTCCACATGTGACCAAGTCCCACCTTTTTGGAGCCCATCTTTTATCTTTTAGACTTTCCTAGGAATGTGAATTTTTAATTCACATTTATATCCCCAACCACCTTTCCTTTTCCCATGTAGATTTTTGAGGAATTCCAAAATTCCTCAAATGTCCCTTTCACTCCCACTTGGGGACAAGGAATCCCTTTTTTAAGGAAATATCCTCACTCCCCAAGGTGCATGTCCTTTCTCCACCTCATGTACCTTCTTGACACCTCACTTACACCTCATATCCCCTTGTCCACTTCACCCTCCACATGTCAAGATGTGAGGGCTTGTGGGTTCTCAACCCACCATAGCCCTTCATCTTAGCCTTGTTGGAGCAATCTTGACCGTTGAATTATCTAGAGAATTCAAATTCTCCTATAAATACCCCCTCCTCAAGGGCATTTTCAACACTTTCATTTTGGAGCAACCTTATGCTGCCAATTTGCATTCTCAAAACACTTTTTATTTTCATAACTATATGCTGCCCATTTGAATCCTCAATCTTTTACCATCATTTAGCCATCTCTTCAATCATCTTGCACATTGAATCTAGCATTTTAGTCACTCAAACAATCATCTAAGGAGCACACAAACCATTACAAGCAAGGGCCAATCAAGGAGAAATCAACAGCAAGGAAGGTGAAATCGTTTGTGTCTTATTTTGTCCTTTTTCCTTATTGTTTATCACTCTTTTGGCTAATCTCGAGGTGTCCTTGGTCTTTTAACATTCACATTTTTAAGTTGTTTTGCACATTTAGAGTAGGATAAATTCCAAGGTATATAGTTAGTGCTGCCACTAGGAATAGTACAAGCAACAACCCAAATAGTGAGTGTTTCACTTCCTCCGCCCCTTCCGCTAGCCATGTTGCTAGCCGCTAACAAAAATTATGTGGCATGTGATGCCAAAGTCCTCTTGTAGCACCAGTAACACTTGTCATTTGGGACCCTATCCCAGTTTTCGCTTTAAAAGCTATACCTAAATTTACCAAAGATGGCTCAAGAACACCATCCAAACATCTACAAGATGTGGTAGACGTGTGTCTGGTGCATGGGGTTACAGACCAAAATATAGCACTAAGGTTGCTCACAGCCTCTTTCAGATGTAAAACGTTGGATTGGTATCACACGCTACAAGCTAGACCATCACTACCTAGGACCGACTCGGAGACCCTTTCTATGAAATATTATCAAATGATGGAGACAGGTCTTCACAATATCATCTGTTGTCGGTCATAAAACAAGCCCCATATGAAGCCATGACTGACTTCAATGGTTGATTCCATATAACTTGGTAGAGAATTCAGGTTGTTATCCGTCCGCTAGCCAAGTTGGCATTCATGTTCTACTTAAAATCCATCAACGCCGACATCTTGATGATGATCCATTCCCTTGGTAGAACCATGCTTTCAAACGCATATAGTGTCATAGTCAAGGCGAAGAACAATCTAATAGATGCAGGGAAGTTGCCACCTCAACCCATCATGCCTATAATTCCTAAAATATCAAGTCCCACCCAAGAGATGTTGTCTACCAGTGCGCTCACTCCACCTCAGTCTATGTATATATATTCGGGCGCACCACAAAACATTGCTTCTACATCTGGCTCTTCAAAAGAAGAGATGAGTGACATTAAGGAAATGTTGTGAACCATCGCCAAAGAAATAACTATCATAAAGCAGAACTCTTCTGCGACCCCCTAAGCCAACCTACCAAAATTATAAAGGCAAAAGATCTTCTTACCAACAAAACTAGTTCCAAGGAGGCTCACACACAAATCTTCAAGCACAAACAACTAATTAGATAGTACCAGTACCTTCTCCATTACAGAGTGCTAACCCAAGCTCGAGCAGAGAACCGACAGTGGGGAAAAATAATTTAGTCAATGACATCAACCCCTAGTGCTTCCCTTGTGGTGACACACATATGCCCCGAAACTATCCATGCGACAATATACAACGAAAGGTGGCAGAAAAAAACAACCAAGGCATGACGTCAGACCATGGAGGTTATGTATATGCCTCTCTGCAAATGGAAAACACGGTACTCATCATGCAAATGCAAGGGATGTCCTTAGAGCAAGAAAAATATATTGCTTCTAATCACGCGCTCTTCTCATGGATGGAAGAAGAAGAGGCAATGTTTGCTAATGATGCATCCACATCAAAAACCCTAAAAGTGCAGTCCAATTACAACACCCACTCAAAGAGGAGATTCACAGGTGAACCAGTCGTCTTGCAACTAGCTAGTCTGCAACCCAAAAGTGATTCCATCCAGACACCCAATACCTCTGCAGTGCTACAATAATGTGCACCACAAAGGGAAATTGTTATAACCAGAGCTAAGGAGCAGAAGCCTCCAAATTTTTCATCATTTAATGTGATGGAACAATTGAAAAAATCATCCGCTAATGTGTCTCTTTGGGATATCTTAGATATTCTAGAACATAAGACATTGCTACAAAAGGCTCTTCGGGAGGATCCAATCATTGAGCCAACAGAGCAATCACTCAAGGGAAGGGTTGTTGACCTACCACCCCCTACCAAAGTTCTCACAAATAGTACAAAGGAAGCCTCTACTTAGGTTAGAGATTAGCTGAAAACGAAACCCTTCTTCCTAACTCTTAGTGTAGGAGAGAAATTATTACATAATGCCATGATTGACTTCGGTGCTAGCACTACAGTCATGCCCAAACAGATAGCTAAAGCCCTAGGAATTAGCTATGAACCTTTAAAGAGAGGGGTCATGCAGCTTGATGGGAATAAAGTTAAAATCTTAGGTGTCATCAAAGACCTCCCCTTGATTCTGTTCTCCTGCCCTAACATCACAGTTCCGCAAGATACTGTGATCATAGACATTCCCCCATGTTCGGTCTCTGCCTATCCCAAGAATTCACTTCAAAGATAGGTGGGTATCTTTCTCTAGAATTGTCACATTTGATCCTAAGGACCAAGCATGGAGCTAAAATGAAAATAGTGTTTGAAGCTCTACATTCAAAACATGTGGCCGATGAAGCCATGATCAACTTTGAGGCTGTCCATACCTCTTTCACTAAGGAGGAAATGTATTGCACCAAGTTACTACAGGATGAAAAAGTGACTAGAGATCAGACTGATCAAGAAGTTCTCTTGAGAAAATATATAGATGTTGAACCTTTTGGCAACTATCATGCTACCAGGTTAGGCACCTATGTCATCTATGATGAAGATCAAGTTCTTCTGAAGGTTGTGAAGGAACCTGAAAGTAATCAAGCTTCAAAGCTATGGATTCCACACTTTGATGGAGCAAGATACAAAGTGGGTGCAGGAGCCAGGATATGTTTTATATCCCCACACAATGAAAAGAAACTCCGGTCCTTTCGCTTCCAGTTCACTTGTTTGAACAATGAAGCTAAATATGAACATCTAGTACAAGTTCTAAGACTTGTGGAGCGGATGGGCATCAAGCAATTAATGGTGTTCAAAGATTCTGAACTAGTAGTCAACCAAGTCTGAGGGATTTCCGCAGCCAAGAATCTTCGTATGCGATCCTATAGACATAGATTTTGGGACTTGATTAAGGGTTTCAAGGCCTTCAACATCCAGAAAGTGCCCCAAGAACAAAATGTTGATGCAAACCACATGGCCGCAATTGGATATCAATTTGACCCTACCTCCAACATAATTCATAACAAAAACTATGTACAAGTGATAGTCCGACTGAAAATTCCAAATAATGATTAGAGTTGGTGAGTGTTTGACAGTGATGAACACATCTCCTCATTCATTCAGTAGTCGGGAGAGTTTTCCGACCAACTCCAAAAGAATATTATCGAGGCCTACAACGAACAAATCATTCAGTTGAGGTCTAACAAGCTTTCGAAGGGGCTAGTCACTCTCAAGAACCTGCTTGATTGTGACGATGCAAGAAATGATAAAAGAAAGTTTTTAGCAGACAAAGGTGACTATTTCGACCTTCAGGTTGGAGATGGAAGAAATCTCAAAGTCGGGAAGGATGTTCCGCATTGCGATAAAAAGAGGCTCATCAAATTCTATGAAAAGTATAAAGGAGTAGTGGCCTGGTCATATGATGACGTCAAGGGATACAATCCTGACATCATAGAACATACAATAGAGCTAATGGAAGGTGCAAAACCCATCCAAAAAAAGCAGAGACCAGTGAATCCGAAGATTGAAGCCTTGACGGCACAAGAACTAACAAAGCTAATTCAATCTCAGATCATTTTATTGATTAAACAAAGTACATGGGTATCCAACCTGGTTCCAGTCTGAAAGAAAAATAGAGATATTTTCCTATGTGTTGACTTTCGGGACCTGAACAGAGCATCCCTAAAGGATCACTACCCGCTGCCTTCCATAGAGTCAATCTTGCAAACAATGGTAGGATCAGAAATGTTATCTCTATTGGATGGATTCTTCAATTACAATTAGATCCGATCAAAGAAGAGGACCAACACAAAATGACGTTCACTACCAAGTGGGGGAAATTCACATATGCTAAAATTCCCTTCGTCCTCTCAAATGTGAGAGCCATTTTCTAGCGGGCGATGGATATCGCTTTCAACGAATTGATTAACAAAATTATCCTAATCTATCTGGATGATCTGACTTTATTCTCCAAGCATAAGGATGATCACTTCAATCACTTTGAGATGGTTTTCAAAAAATTCCAGGAGTTTGGGGTATCCCTAAACCTGAAAAAATGTGTCTTTAGAGTACTGCAAGGAAAATTATTAGGACAAGTAGTGTCCAAATAAGGAATTACAATTGATCCTGAGTGGGTGAAAGCAATCAAAGAGCTTCCCCTACCGGTCAACAAGAAAGGAGTCCAATCTTTTCTAGGGAAGGTTAACTTTGTGAGCAAATTCATTTCATATTTTGCAAGATTAATCAAATCAATCACCTTGATGCTGAAAAAGGATCAATTATTCAAATGGACTAAAGAAGCTAGAGAAGCCTTCGAGAAGGTTAAGGATGCTATTTCCCCAACTCTTGTACTGGTCAATCCAGACTTGTTGAAGGATTTCATAATGTATGTATTCAGTAGCAAGTCAAATATTGCTATTGTCTTAACTCAAAAGGATGATGAAGGAAAGGGAGAACATCTGATAGAATTTCACTCTTGGACCTTAAAGGAATATGAGATGAACTACAACTTCATCAAGAGGAAAGCATTTGCAATTATTAAGGGACTCAAGAAGTTCTGACACCTCATATCTTGCAACAAGGTGATTTTTTATGTCACACATTCCATTGTGTGGGAATACATCATGAAAGAAGAAATCACCAAAAAGAGGGCCAATTGGATCACTATGATCCTTGAATATGACATTGAGGTCAATCTGACAAAGACCATCCAAGGAAGAGGACTATTCTAACCAATGAGTCTGAATCCGAAGGCTGATGGCAGGAAGACAAAGTGAGATTTATGCATACTAGAAAATACCTGTCGGGCCTCCCTTCTCAAAAGAAAATATTCTACTAATTGCAAAACAACGTGTATGCGCTCATTGAAGGAATCCTTTTCAAAAGGAACTTCAATGGTGTTCTATTGCACTGTCACCACAAAGAAAGTGAAGAGGATTCTCGACACTTTCCACAGCAATCCCACGGGTGGGCACTTCTCCATGAAAACCACTGCCATCAAAATCACATGGGCTAGGTACTTTTGGCATATGCTATTCAACGACTCATACTCCTTGGTAAAAGCCTACAAGGAATTCCAATTCTTTGCAGGAAGAAGAAAAACTCTACAATGTGTTTCAACCTAATAATGGTTGATGAGCCATTTGCATAATGGGGCCTTGATTTCATCGGAATGATGAATCCCACCTCCAACACTGGACACAAATGGATTCTAACGGCCACAAACTACTTTACCAGGTGGACCAAAGCCATGCCCTTGAAGAATGCAACAGAGGTGGAGATAGTGGACTTCCTTGAGGAACTGGTGACGAGATTTAGTCTGCCCAAAACCATCATCTCTGACAACGCCAGGGCTTTCCTAAGCTCTAAGGTATGTCAATTTGCACTTGTGCATGACATATTCTTGAAAACGTCATCAAACTACTACCTGTAGGGGAATGGCCAAAAATTTAGTCCGACTCATTAAAAGAATCAGGTCAAAACACCGAAGAGAATGACATAAGAACCTTTGGGCAATGCTATGGGATGATCGCATAACTCCCAAGAAAGTCCTCAAGACTTCGTCATACAAGTTAGTGTATGGGAAAGAAGCATTATTGCCTATCTCTATGGAGATTTCAGCCCTGTGATTGCTCAAATCTCTCGAGGTAGAACAAAACGACGCCATGGAGGTTCGGTTGGCCGAGTTGCTGGAAGTGCAGGAAAAAATGGAAAAGGCCCTGATAGCCATGTCTAACTGCAGCAGGTGGTTAAGAGATGGTTCAAAAAGAAATCCTCAGACCAAGGTCTAAAGTGTGGGGACCTAGTGCTAAAATTCAACAAAAGGGCTATAAATCCAAGCCAACACAGAAAGTTTGATAGTCTATGGGAAGGCCCTGTTGTGGTATGTAGTGACTGATCATGCTATACTATACACCTAACATGTATTCTTGCTTAGGTCTAGGGCTAGGCCAGGCCTTGAGTGGGGGTTCGATGGCGGAAACCCCCAAGAAATTTTTTTCTTCCCATTTTTTTTCGCGTCGTCACAGAAAAGGAAAAAAATTGACTTTGTAAAACCCTAATTCTAAAAGCTTCTAAAAAGCTTGTTATAAGGGGTTTGGATGGGAGTTACAGTATGTAGAAAAAGGAAATTATTCATGATATTGTAATAAGTTTGGCACTAGATAATAAAATCATTGGATGGTTGTGGTTGTGTGGATGTAGCTCGGATTGGGTGAACCACTTTAAATTTTCTATGTTGTCTTGTTTCTACTATAATTTTCTGTGTGATTTATTTCTCTATTTTATTGATCAAATCTACATTTAACTATTAGATATCTACTTCTAACCCTAACAGGCCCTTTCAAAATAATTCAATGCAAGCAACACAATGCATTTGAATTAGAAAACATGGAGCAAGAAGTATTGTGGATTCCTGTTAATGGAATCCACCTAAAACTATTCAATTAAGCTTCGCAATTATTCTGCCAATGTAAATATGTGAGTAGTGTAATTTTTTTTCTTTTTTTTTCATGTTTTTTGTTAGTCGTTCTTTCAATAATTTTCATCCATAGCACGGGGAAGTAGGAAAATGGATTTAACCGACTATTGTATGAAGCATGAAAATAAAAACAACCCATGAAGCAAAAAATTTAAACGACACCCATATGCAAAATTGAAAGGAACACATATGTGCAGAAAAGGAAAACAAAGAGCCCATATGTAGAACAACAAGAAAAAGAGATAGGAAGTTTAGTATAAGTGGTATATTCATTATATATATGCTTTGATAAATACATTGTCAAAATGGCTTTGAGTCCATATGTTTAAAAGTATATCTATATATATTATAGCTTCTTCATATCTATATAGGATAGAGGCCTTTTTTAGGCGTATATACAAAAAATGGATTAACAAAGTGATGATTTCTTAAAACATAAAAGGTTTTTTAGTCTTGGGCAGGGGTAATGGAGGCATCAACAACAACATCTGGAATAACATCATCAGCAGGACCAACAACAACATCTATAGGAGCAATGGCGAGCAACGGAGGGAACACCAGGTTCCTAAAGTTGGTGTACCAATCAACATCATAGAAGGGCACCACATTGTAGTAGCAAAATAGGAAGTGGCAGGCATGAGTCACCCTTTGATGATGATCTTCATGTGACTGGATGCAGAACCCACTTAGAAATGGTACCCATGGTACAACTGTGTCTTCTTCAATATACTTCCAAAGGTCACTCATCGTTAGCAGGCCCAGACCAAACGCAACATTCGCCACCATCTTTATGAGGCTACCTAGGTACTTCTTCGAAAATACTTCAAGCACCAGGTGAAGAATCAACGGCTTGGGAACCTGGATGTCAATCATAGACATGACAAAGTGAGAGCATACGTCAGTATTAACTCTATACTTGTCTTCATATTCAAGATAGTCCCTCCCCAAAACCCACTTCATCACTACAATGGTCAATGAATGTTTATTCTTGGTCATTCTCTTAAGATGCCTATTCAAGATTTCCCCTAGGAATGTTTTCTGGGATTTATTGCAAACTAACCTAATAGGGGTATTTATGGTAGCAAGCTCTATGCAACTATCTGATACTAGCTCTACTCAAACTGCCTAAGTCTAGCTCTATGCAAATTCCACTCAGCTGCCTAACGCTAAATTCTTATCCAACTGCCTATTACCAATTCTGCTCAAATTGCTAAGTGTGATTTTTCTATTTCCTAAGCACCTGTTTATAGAAATAGCTAGGATATGCATGGTAATTCGCATGCCATAAGCATGATGCAAATCGAGTACTAACTCAAAAATCCCATTGAAGCTTGCTCAAATTTCCCACCTAGTTGCATCTACTAGGTACGGTTTGTTGCGTGCAAGATAAATAAGTTCTAATTAATTAGCATAAGCTAGTGGCAGTCATTGGCGATCATCTATACGACAAAATGCTAATGTGTAATTTTGCAGGCACTTCTCAAACTTCAAAGAGGAATGCAAATCTTTTCAAGTAATTATTGTTTTTTTGGCCTAATTATTTTCTTTGGGATATTAATTACCCAGGCATGTGAAAGCCTAAACTGCCTTCAAATTCTTGGCTCAAGTTCCAAGGAAATCACACTGTACAACATGATTACCAAATCATCATTATGAATTACAGTCATTTCAAAATGGCAAGTAATTCATTTCACACAAGTAAAAGAGTTGGTGGTACATGCCGAATTTAATGCTAAAAGGCGAGCGTTGTTGGCTACCCCAAGAAAAGAAATAGCTAAGTATTACATGCAAGAAGCTAACATTGTGAGAACTTTTTGAGCATGCTACCAGGAGCCGAAGTGAATTGCATAGAATTTTAACACAACCGAAGTTTTACAGTACCCTGAAATGGCTAGAAGTTCTCAGATGGAGGCATAGGCTGAGGCAACCCAAAGCTTGTACAACTACATGATAGCAACACCAGTTGTCAATATTTTTGATGACACCTCTAACACATCGCCTGAGATGCTGGAAAAAATAGAATGGGTTCACACATGGGCCATGGAAAAGCCCAAAACTTATAGGGACCAAAGCCAAATAAAGGAGGAATGGGATAATATCCATGACCCCATCCTCGTAAAGAACCCTAAGACTCTTAGGGAAGGAGCTTGCGAAAGAATGAAAAGGGTTGATATCACATGGAAAATGGCATATAAGCTATGGTTCAACGGTCTACCGCAGTATATGGTCCCCTTTGTGCATCACTGCCCAAAGCTTGTTCACGAGGCCATTAAACATTTCAACCTAGATACTAACACCATCAAAGGTTAGATGCTGAGAGTCAACATGAGCAAAGAAGCTATCTAGATCAGCATGTTGTGTATGCCAATGAGCCACTCTAAAGTAGACAGAATGGAGACATTTATTCCAGAAAATGGGAGTACCTTTTGGAAAGGTAGGGGAAAAGCTATTGGAAATATGTGCCTCAATCTCACAAGTTGAAACCTCTGGAAGAGAAAATTCGGTGTGACATTTCTTTTGTCTGGCTAACTGGCAGTTTAGTAACCTTGTGGTTTGTACAAGTCGCCGAGACAATGCTTTTGTCTTTCCAACTGGTGTTGTCGCTGTGACTTGTGGTGTTCGCTATAACTCTCTGCCGAGTGGAGATCTCTGGCCGACAGGCCACTCTTATCGTATATCGGGGAGACTCTGGGCGACAAGCGGTGTCGGGGAGACCCTTGGCCAAAAGGCTTATCTCGGTATGAAGTCTTATCGAGATGGTATGTCTCACCAATAGGGTGTTACACTTGTGGTCATCAGAGTATCTCATATGCTTCGGTGTGAAGTCTTGTTGATATGGAAAGTCTCGCCGATGAGTATTCACTTGGAGTCTTCGGGGTAACACAGAGGCTTCGCTATGAATTTTGGTGACATATGTTTGTCTCACCAATGCTCATCGGAGTAACATGGAAGTTTCACTATGAAGTCTTAGCGATGGGTATTTGTCTCAGCGATGTTATAATTTGTTATCGGCATGAATCCTGGCGAATGGTGGTCTCGGGGTAACTTGGAGACTTTGGTAAGAACTCTCAGTGATAGCGGTAAGTCTTGTTGACTGTTGGACATTTCAGAATAACATGAAGGTTTGGTATGATCTCTTGGTGAATGATGATAGTCTTGCCGATGGAAATGCTAGCGCCTATGTGACTTTGGAACTTTGGTGTGATGTCTCATCGAATGGCGATTGTCTCGTAGATGAGAATGCTGAGGTCGATGTAGCTTGTGAACTCGGTATAACATCTTGCTGATAGTGAAGACTCTTAGCGATAATGACGATCTGGCTTTGTGGCATTAAGGAGACACGATTAGTGTCTCACTGACATACAGATACATTGTGAACGCCTTTGACCGATTGACCATCCTACATGGTTTGTCCTCAACCAATCAAGGAGCAGAATGGGAACTGCTAGCAATTGGACTGTTGCGGCCGTTACTGAGAGGAAGTTCGACAGAATTGTGATGACATGGATATACTCAAGAATTGCAGAAGTTGTAAGGTTCGATCAAGGGTTCAATAGTGGAATGAACAGTTGGATGAAAAGTTGGATGTATGATCAGTGTGAATCAGATTTTGAGAGTGTTGTAACTTGAATATTCAGTGCAAGGTTGATCATTGTGAATGCTACTGTAAACTGACATCAAAAAGATAAGTATGATCTTTGTATGTAATCTTTATTATTGTAATACAAAGTGACTTCTCTTGGTGTGGTGGGTTTTTTCCCGTAAGGGTTTTCCCACATAAATCTGGTGTTCATGTGTGTATGTTATATTCTCTATTTCTGTTAATTCTTTCAAGTGTATCTTAATTGGACTGCAATTGAAAATTTAAAAGTATCTCTACATTCTTCCCTGAGGTTTTTGACGTTAGGAGAGTTGTTTCTGCACCTTAGCTTTCCTTACAAGTGGTATCAAAGCCTGGTCAGTTGTGTTATCCTTGTGGGTATGTTGGGTTTTTTGTGCAATTTATGTTCAGTGGGAGTCTTGTAGAAATTTTGGTAATTTGAATTACAGGTTAAGATGGAAAGCACGTCAAGAAAGATTGAAATAGAGAAATTCAATGGCAGCAATTTTGAGTTGTGGAAACTTAAAATGGAAGATCTGTTGGTTGATCATGATCTTTGGATTGTTGTGTTTGGAACGAAACCTACAGGCATGAAGCAAGAAGATTGGGACCTTTCAGATAGAAAGTCTAAGGGGCTGATAAGGCTCTGTTTGGAAGACTTCGTTCTTCTAAATGTGCATGAAGAGAAGACTACATCTTCCTTGTGGAAGAGACTGGCATCTATTTATCAGGGGAAGTCCTTGGTGAATAAATTATTCTTGAGGAAGAAGCTGTATGCTTTGAGAATGCAGGAAGGAGGGTCTGTTGCTGATCATTTGAATGCATTCAACATGTTGATTGCACAGTTAACATCTGTTGGTGTGAAGATTGATGAAGAGGATCGATGTATGCTATTATTATGTTCTTTGCTAGATTCTTGGGATCACCTGGTGATGGCTATTGGGAGTACAACATCCAGTTTCAAGATGGAAGATGTTGTTGCTTCTTTGTTATCAGAAGAGATGAGAAGGAAATCTTTTGAGATGGAAAAGGAGGCCCTTGCTATTAGAGGCAGATCAAAAGAGAAAGGAAAGAAGAAGGACAAGAAGTCCAAATCAAAATTAGAGGGGCTATCAAAGTCTCCTGGTAAGTAGTCCAAGGTGAAGTACTGGAATTGTGGGAAACCTGGTCATGTTCGAAAGGATTGTAAAGAGGAGAAGAAGAAGAAGAAGAAGAATTCTTCCAACAATGATTCTTCTCAGAGTGATGCAGACACCTTCATTGTAGCCTTGGCTACGTAGGCATCAGATGATGTCTGGTTGATTGATTTTGGAGCATCTTTCCACATGACATCTCATAGAGACTAGTTCACGAAGTATAAGGAATACGATGGTGGGAAGGTGTATTTGGCAAGTGATTCATCTTTGGAAATTGTTGGCTGTGGAAGAGTCAGAATTCAATTCTCTGATGGAAGAGTGAAGGGAATCAATGATGTTATGCACATACTAGGTCTGGCTCAAAATCTACTTTCTGTTAGTAAGCTAAATGATATTGGAGTGCAAGTCACATTCTCTGGAAATGGCTGCAAGATGACTAGAGGCTCAATGGTGCTAGCAAGGGGAGCTTGTATTGGTACCTTGTATAAGCTGGATGCACATGTTGTTCAATGCAATAGTGTCTTTGCAAAGTCACAAAAAGCTACTCATGGAGGAAAAGAAGAAAAAATTCCTAATGGTGTAAACTCTATGGAAGTTAAACTTCCAGCAGAAAAGACTATGCTCTTGCATCATAGGCTAGGCCACATTGGTAAGAAAGGTTTAAAGACCTTGAAGAATAAAAACCTGGTTGAGGGGCTTGAAGATTGTAACCTTCAATTTGAATTTTGTGAACATTGTATATATGGAAAACAACACCGTGTTTCTTTCTATTCCAATCCTCATAAATCTTCTGGTTTGCTAGATCATATTCATTCTGATGTATTTGGTCCAGTGAATGTTCCTTCTTTGTCTAAATCAAGGTACTATGTATCGTTCATTGATGATTATTCGAGAAGAACATTTGTTTATTTTTTGAAAAGTAAATCAGAAGTGTTCAGTCAGTTTAAGGAATTTAAGAACCTTGTAGAAAATCAGACTGGAAGAAAAATAAAATGTTTAAGGACGGATAATGGCGGTGAATTTGTTTTGATGATTTTGAGAAGTACTGTAAAGACCATGGGATTAAAAGACATAAGACTACACCTTATACTCCATAGCAAAATGGAGTTGCAGAAAGGTTCAATAGGACAGTGATGGAGAGAGCACGAAGTATACTGAGCAGTGCTGGCTTGGAGGAGAATTTTTGGGCTGAGGAAGTTGCTACAACATGCTACTTGATAAATCGTTCTCTGAATTCCGCTCTTGTTGAGAAAACACCTTTGGAAGCGTGGTCTGGTAAGAATCCCTCTTTGAGACACATTCGAGTTTTTGGCTGTGAGGCATATGCACATGTGCCATATGAGAAAAGATCTAAATTGGAGAACAAGGTTTTCAAATGTATTTTTATTGGCTATAGTGCTGGCATAAAAGGATACAAGCTTTGGAATCTTGATACAAAGAAGATTCTATACAACAGAAGTGTAATCTTTCGTGAGTTGAAACCTTCTACCTTGGATCTGCAGTCAGAGACAAAGTCTGAAAACAAGAAGGATGTAGTTGTAGTTCCTCCGACACCAAAGAAAGAGGAATTGAAAATTCAAAATGTACCTGAAACTGAGGAGAGCTCAAGCAGTTCTAAAAATTCTAAAGAAGAAGAACAACCTCAGCCTCAACAAGTGAGGAGGTCAACTTGTGAAAGAAAGCAACCTGATAGGTATGGGTTCTCTTTGATAGATTCTACTTGTGCCTATGCTTTAATTTCTAGTACTGATGAGCCTAGTACTGTGAAAGAGGCATTTAGAATGTCTGATTCAGACTCTTGGTTGGAAGCCATGAATGAAGAAATGGCATCATTAGAAAAGAATGATACCTGGAGTTTGGTGCCCTTTCCTGAAGGCAGAAAAGTTGTGGGCTGCAAATGGGTATTTAAAAAAAAAAAGGTTTGGATTGCAGTGTGGAAAAGTACAAGGTGAGGTTGGTTGCGAAGGGTTATTCCCAGGTAGAGGGAATTGATTATGGGGAATTTTTTTCTCCTGTAGCTAAGCTGACATCTATCAAATTTCTTTTGTCACTTGCAGCAGCATATGACTTAGAGGTCGAACAGATGGATGTGAAGACAACATTTCTTCATGGTGATCTTGAAGAAGAGATTTATATGTCCTAGCTTGAGCACTTTGTGGAAAAAGGTAAAGAAAGATTGGTTTGCAAGTTGAATAAATCTCTGTATGGGTTAAAGCAGTCTTCTAGAATGCGGTACCAGAAGTTTGATACTTTTTTATTTTCTTTAAGATTTGTAAGATCAAAATCTGATCATTGTGTATATTACAAAGCTGAAAGTGATCAAGTCCTTATTATTGCTCTCTATGTTGATGATATGTTTTTCATAGGCAGTAGTAAGTTCATGATTTCTGATCTTAAGTCTCAATTGTCTGCAAAGTTCGAAATGAAAGATTTTGGTGCAGCGAGGTATATTCTGGGAATGTAAATAACTAGGGACAGGAAGAATATAAAACTTTGGCTCAGTCAGAGTAAGTATGTTAAGACTGTTCTAGAGAGATTTTGTATGAATGACTGCAAGCAACTAGTGGTTCCAGTTTTGCAGGGAACGAAGCTATCTGTTGAAGACTATCCAAAATCTCCTACTGAGATGGAGGACATGACCAGTGTACCTTACGCTAGTGCGGTTGGTAGTCTTATGTATGCAATGGTATGTACAAGGCTAGACATTGCCCAAGCAGTGGGAGTACTTAGTCGGTTTATGGCTAATCCTGGAAGGACGCATTGGGATGCTGTGAAAAGAGTATTCAGATATTTGAAGGGCACTTCAGAATATGCTTTGTGTTACCATGGGAACTTGGTTGAATCACATAGGACTCTCAGTATTTGAGGCTATGTGGATTCTGATTGGGCAGGGGACATTGACAGCAGAAGATCCACCAGTGGATATATTTTCATGTTGAATGGTGGTGCAGTGAGTTGGATGAGTAAGCGGCAGGCTGTAGTCACTTTGTCCACTACAGAGGCTGAATACATGGCAACAACACACACTTGTAAAGAAGCAATCTGGTTAAAACATTTGTGTTATAACATTAGTTTTGATGTAGGGCAAATAACAATTTATTGTGACAATCAGAGTGCTATCTATTTGGCAAAGAATCCTACTTTCCATGCTAGGATGAAACATATAGATGTACAGTATCACTTTGTACGAGATATGGTGGAGGATGGAAATGTTTCGTTAGAAAAAGTGGATACTCTGGAGAATGTTGTAGATGCATTGATGAAGCCAGTGAGCACAGACAAGTTCAGGTGGTGTGCCAATTCGATGGGCCTCAGTGCCCATGAATGTCAATAGTTTTTTTGTGCTCTGGAGGTTCCTGTGTGATCTTTGTCAAGTGGGAGATTGTTGGAAATATGTGCCTCAATCTCACAGGCTGAAACCTCTAGAAGAGAAAAGTTGATGTGACATTTCTTTTGTCTAGCCGACTGACAGTTTAGTAACCTTGTGGTTTGTACAGGTCACCGAGACAATGCTTCTGTCTTGCTGACTGGTGTTGTCGTTGTCACTTGTGGCATTTGCTGTAACTCTCTGTCGAGTGGAGATCTCTGGCCGACAGGCCACTCTTATTGTATATCAGGGAGACTATGGGCGAAAAGCGGTGTCAGGGAGACCCTTGGCCGAAAGGCTTATCTCGGTATGAAGTCTTATCGAGATGGTATGTCTCGCCGACAAGGTGTTACACTTGTGGTC
This sequence comes from Sequoia sempervirens, assembly GCA_007258455.2. Classification (NCBI taxonomy): domain Eukaryota; kingdom Viridiplantae; phylum Streptophyta; class Pinopsida; order Cupressales; family Cupressaceae; genus Sequoia; species Sequoia sempervirens. Next base: position 143,220,929 of record VDFB02075321.1, on the reverse strand, counting down.
ATCCAAGTATCTCATATGCTTTGGTGTGAAGTCTTGTTGATATGGAAAGTCTCGCCGATGAGTATTCACTTGGAGTCTTCGGGGTAACACAGAGGCTTCACTATGAACTTTTGGCGACATATGTTTGTATCACCGATGCTCATCGAAGTAACATGGAAGTTTCTCTATGAAGTCTTAGTGACGGGTATTTGTCTCAGTGATGTTATAGTTTGTTATCGGCATGACTCCTGGCGAATGGTGGTCTCGGGGTAACTTGGAGACTTTGGTAAGAAATCTCAGTGATAGTGGTAAGTCTTACCGACTATTGGACATTTCAGAATAACATGAAGGTTCAGTATGATCTCTTGGCGAATGACGATAGTCTTGCCGATGGAAATGCTAACGCCTATGTGACTTTGGAACTTCGGTGTGATGTCTCATTGAATGGCGATTGTCTTGCCGATGAGAATGTTGAGGTCAATGCAGCTTGTGAACTCGGTATAACGTCTTGCTAATAGTGAGGATTCTTGGCGATAATGACGATCTGGCTTTGTGGCATCGGGGAGACACGATTAGTGTCTCACCAACATTCAGATACATTGTGAACGCCTTTGACTGATTGACCATCCTACGTGGTTCGTCATCAACCAATCAGGGAGTAGAATGGGAACCGCTAGCAGTTGGACTGTTGTGGCCGTTACTGAGAGGAAGTTTGACAGACTTGTGACGACATGGATATACTCAGGAATTGCAGAAGTTGTAAGGTTCGATCAAGGGTTCGATAGTGGAATGAATAGTTGGATGAACAGTTGGATGTATGACCAGTGTGAATCAAATTCTGAGAGTGTTGTAACTTGAATATTCAGTGCAAGGTTGATCATTGTGAATGCTGTTGTAAACTGACATCAAAAAGATAAGTCTGATCTCTATATGTAATCTTTATTATTGTAATACAAAGTGACTTCTCTTGAAGTGGTGGGTTTTTTCCCGTAAGTGTTTTCCCACGTAAATCTGGTGTTCATGTGTGTATGTTATATTCTTTGTTTCTGTTAATTCTTTCAAGTGTATCTTAATTGGACTGTAATTGAAAATTTAAAAGTATTTTTGCATTCTTCCCTGAGTTTTTGACGTTAGGAGAGTTGTTTTCACACCTTAGCTTTCCTTACAAAAGCTTTAGACTTTTATAATGTAGAAACACAAAGGCCTCAGGAATTTTGCAACGAGCCGCCACAAATTCTAGTTGTGCACAATGCCTTCAAGCAAGATATGCAGGATTCACTCTCTATGATGGCATTTGTTTGTGGCTTGGACGAAGACAAATGGGTGCAAAAATTTCAGCTGGGTTTGGGTTTTCAGCTACGTAGGAAAAAGTCTTTGTTTTGGTATGACTTCACAGGAGTCATTTACCATGAAATGATGAGCCAAACATGGGAGTACAAGATGCAGCGCAAGTTTAGGTTTCCTTCTTTACTTGCTTATATGTTCTTATACTAGAACCTTGACTTTTTTAGTAGAAAGATGCCATTATCTATATTTTTACCGAGCAGGGAGCCAAAAAGCCAATTTTTGTATGGGCTCCCCTCCTTTCTGCAACACATGATTATTATGCATTTTCAGAGTTTTTCTTAACTCATTTTGTGAGACTTCGATAAGGATGGTTGTCTCTATTAGCTTTTCGCCAACCAAACGAAGTGGATGCAGAGCTTCACTCCTAAATGTGATTGGTTCCTTGGGAGGGATTTTACATTCATCTGCATGCGTGACTTTATCGAGGAGCCATTCTAGCTCCAAGAGTGTGTCACACACAGGGCATTGGCCCTTGATGTGTTCTAATAGATGTCCATTATTGATTATAAATTTTGTGGAGGAAGGGGAAAAAAAGGATTTTTCAAGTGTTTGCTAACCTTCAAATGGGTGGTAATGGCAAAAAAGTAGTCACATAAGCTATTGGAGGAAAATTTGGCTCATCTGGGGCTAGTGATGCTCTATGATAAGTGGAAATATAACCCCTTCGATGACATAGGTAACAAATTCATCAAGGTAACCCACAACCCCCAGCTATATTGAGAAAGTGGTAGAGTCCGATGGAGGAGCATGATGATCTGTTGGTGGACCTGGCCTATATTCCTATTGATGATAGTAGGCCGACATGGCTTCAATTCTACCTATGGTTAGCAAAGTATAATGAAAAGCGCCAAATAAGGGTCGCCCTTCATAGTGAGTTGTCAAGGAAAGAAAACTGGAGTGAGGAAAGAATCAGAGATTTTTGGATCTATCGACAAGAAATTAAACACCTTGATGCTCCTTACCAGAGCGTAGAGATGGATGAAAGATTCGATAAATTGTGGGACAACACAACTGATTCTGACACGAGCGTTGATGAAGATGTTGACCTAGAGGAGTCTGAAACACATATAAAGAAGGGAAGGGAGGAGGAAAGTGAAGTACAAATGACCCCAATGCAGCAAAAAGAAAAGGTGATGGAGCAACCTAGAAAAACCTCTTCAAATGTGTGGTTCAATATATCACGGTCGGGAGCCTCACATGCACGCACCTGGACCCCAAAAAGGTAAAAAAAAACCCAATAGCAACATTCAGAGATCGTAAAGGTGCATAGCCCACCACGTTAGGTGCCAACCTTTCTTTTCCCATGTCTCCTCTGCATAGCCCACCACGTCAGGTGCCAACCTTTCTTTTCCCATTTTTGTTGCAATGTTCACGAGAGGTTTCTCCCAGTTCTCCTAGGAAATACCACTTGTCTTAACTCCTCTGCATTCCCTTTCACCTTTCGCCACTACCCAATATGCATCCAATTTCACCTCTCTTTCTACATCCATGGCTGCCATTGATACCCCGTCCTACTACCACTATATCGAACCCAACTCAATCCACCCAACAGATGTAATCTGCCATGAACCTGCTACCGCCACAACACCTAATGAGTCCTCCCGCTAGGTCACAAACCGGGCTTTGGTAGATTCCTCCATTCTCCCCACAAAAAATCTATCTTTAGGGGAAAAAGTTTCCTAAAATCACTACCCTCTCATTCCCTTTCGCCCTTCCTCCCAGTGCACCTTTTGCAGGCGGGCTAGTTCAGTCGCCAACCCAATTTATGGTGCAGGGCGATAAAACAAAGGAAGTGCAAGCTATCAGAATCTAGAAGCAAAGGGCCAAGGATGCTAAGAGGTCGATCGAGCCAAAGGTGCAAACTATTTTTAATGAGGCTCAACAATTGCTACATTTCGCAACCATGTACCTAAGCATCATCAAACCATAGGGGGAAACATAGCCCAATGATTACAATATGTATGCCATGGGACTCGATCTAAGTGTAGCCCAACTGCAAGAAAAAGTTGAGCTCATGAAGGAAACATAGTAGGTGGTGTCCACTGACTTCCTCAAGTTTGGTCACCAGCTAAAGAAAAAGGAGGAGGAGCTAAAACTTGTAAAGGATAGGATTGAGGTCCTACTAGCAAAGGACAAGGAAAGAGAAGCAAAATTCACGCACTTATAAGAGAAAGCATAGATAGAGTAGACTAAGCTTCGGGAGGAACTTTCAAAGCTCTAATCCTTTGACCCCAACCTGGTTTTTGACCTTCAGTAGAAGAACCAAGAATATCAGGAGCAATTTACTCGGGCGGAGCAAGAGATGCAACGAAAAAATAAGGAGTTTGGACATCAATGTGCTCAATTGGAGCAAAAAATGTAACATGACGTCGAATTTGAGGTCCGAAAGGCTCAATTGGAGAAGGAACTGTAGGGGATGAAGCTTTCCCTAGAGATGGAATCAACAAACAAAAACTAGGCTGAAGAAAAATGATTCGCCGAATGAAAGATTTTGTCGAAGCAACTTTTGGCCACAAACAAAAGGTTTGCAGAACTAACACAAAATGTTGGTTCAAAAGATGCAGAGATTTCCCTTTTGAAGAATGCTCCCCAACCATCTGCTACCTAGTTGGACCTCCTTCTAGTGGCTCAACAATTATACATTTCATACTAGGAAAAGGTCAAGGCCTTCTTCTTGACCCTTCAACCGAGGCTCCAATTTATGGTAGAGTTGAAAAGTTTAGGCAGGGAGGTTCATGGGGCGATTGAGCGGTTCCTGTAAATCATGGAGAAGGTTCCTGAGGTGAAAAAACTGCTGGATAAGATATACATGGTCTTGGATGAGGACTTAGCAAACATAGGGATCGGGGATAGGAAGGCCACTTCCAAAATAGCGAACAGGTTCATCCACTGCCACGTGGCCATCGTCCATGCTAGCAAGTTTGTTGCCACACTAGACCGGACCATGAATAGCATGCGGCCTAGGTTCTCCCAGCTAACCCAGATGGGTTTACCCTCCCCGTTTCTTTCCAACAACTTGGTGGTGATTGTGAAGTAGATTGTAGAAAAGATAAAAGAGAAGCAGTAGGACACGTCTGCTTTCTAGAGCTTCAGTCAACCCCCTACTACAATAGATATTGAAGGAATCACTCACCCAATTGCATGGATACTCTTCCAACTTGAGTGTGGGGCCAGTATATCCATGATGCTTCCTTACAAAGAAATGATCGATCTGAGTGGAGCGGAAGAGAATCTATGCGACATATCGACACCATCTGAGGCTGACTGGCTGCTCTCTCTAAGCTTTGACTCTATCGCCCCATGGATGGGACTCTAGTTTTCAAGCCAATTTTTTTTTTGGGTTCCTCATTCCATAGGAAAAATGCCCCTAGTAGTCGCTAAAAGTTGTGAATGTTAGATTCCTCAAGCTCCCTCCGGGTGGTTTTTGTTTTCACTAAGTACTGGCCCGCACCTCATTTTTTGAACTTCATCCCCTACTACCATGTGTCCACCGGGCGCTCACCACAGGGAAGCCTTCCTTCACTCTCCTACTGGCTTTCACCATGCTTCCACGTGTTTTCACCATGGTCACTTATGGGCTGCTTCCCTTCACTTTTCAATTGGGCCCCGTCCGCGTGCCACGTAGCTTTCTTCCACGTACACTTTTTGGGCAGACCCCACAATCGGCACCAATGGTAAAGATTGCTCCACATGTCTTCATCGCAGGAGATTTTAATCAAAGGAGGAGGAATCAATGAACATGCCCCAACATGTTGCCACGTGTCTCTTTTGCGGGGACTTCATCGAAGGGAAGGAAAAAGCAAGCAACGAGCCCCACCAGATTGCCACATATTCTAAACTTCCTTCATGGGTGAATGACACATGTCTACAAGGGAGTTTTCTAGGACCACTACCATCATTCGGGAGGGGATGCATCTATTTGAGAAATGACTGTGTTCCATGGCTCGAATATTTTCTATTGCAACGACTGAAGGAAATCATTACTATAGGCATCATTGCTCGTGATACAAGATCTTTTCTATTACTGGCTCGCTAGGCGGTGTGATTTTTATCTATATATACCACTTTTTCCTTCCAAAAGGGAGTTTAGAAGATATAGAAAAATTAGGGGAAAGACACCAGGCATTTTATATTGTTTTTAGATTATTGCATAAGATTCTTAGACTATGCCATTATTCAGCCTTTCTATTTTCTTAGTCTATTTGATAAAATATTATATTGTGACATTGTTGTCCTAGATTGTTTATATCCAGAACTATGATTTAAATACAAGTTTGTTGGTTCAAATCATGTCTTTGACTCTTCTTTTTAGTAAATGTGTGTGAGAATTATTTTATGTCATTGAATGAATTATTCAGGTTTTCATCTTTGATTTCTGTTATTCTGGGACATAGTAGATTGTTGAGCAGGCCCTTAAATCGCATCCAAAAGATAGATTTATCGTTCCTTACATATAAATCTTGGCGCATCACCTTGGTTAGATTGTTATTTTTTTATATATACTTCCTTTCCCCATTCCAAAACCCCAATTACAGAAGAAGATGACTTCTTTAAAAACTTGGAGGTCACTCATTTTAGCGCAATTGGTCCCCCCATCAACTAAGTTTCCTATAAAATTTGTTACCTTGCCAATTTTTGGCATCAACATTTAGCTTGAAAAATATTCACCCAATCCTTTGACCCTTCCAAGAGATTCCATCCCATCTTAGCTATAAGGGCTTTGTTAAATAGTTTTACTCTCCTTGTCCCAAAACCTCCAACATTTTTAGGAGTACAAACTTTCTCCCGACTAATGAGTGCCAGTTTATTTTTCTCCTCTTTCTAGACCACATGAATCTTCTTTGAATCTATTCTACTTTTTCCCTAATGAAGGTTGAGATTTTAAAGAGAGACAAATAGTATATTGGGATATTCTATAGAGAAGCTTTTAGCAATTGAATCTTCCCTGCTAAGCTTAGAACTTTACCTTTCCAACCTGCCAGTTTCTTTTGGACTCTTTCAATCAGATGATTCCAATAATTTTTATCCAACTTTCTAGAGATCAGAGGTAGCCTAAGGTAGGCCACAGGTGAAACAAATTCTTGACATCCCAAGATCCTCACCACTCTTTCCTTCGCTAAATGGTCAATATTGAAGAAGTATATCTTGCTTTTGTCATAGTTAATATGTTGGCCAGAGACTGAAGCATAGTCATTTACAATATATTTTGAATGGCCAGCCTCCCGAACCGAGGCTTCACCAAACATGATAGTATCATAAAAAATCTATTGGTGGGAGTTAGTCAAGAGTGACGAAGTAGCTTTAACACCTTTAAGGGCCTTAGAGTCAATAAGCTTTTGGATATTCCTTCCAAGGACCTCAACAACAATTATAACTAGATAGGGGAAGAGGGGGTATCCTTGTCTTAGGCCATGAATACATGAGAAGAAACCATGGGGGACACCATTAACAAGAATTGAGCACATGGGGAAGGTGACACAAGCAGTAATCAGCTTAAGGAATCTACCCTCAAACCCAAATTTCCTAAGAAAAACAAAGAGAAATGACCAAGAAAATCTATCATAAGCCTTAGAGATGTCAATTTTCAAGGCCATCCCAGGGTTTTTATTAAGATCCATTGAATGAAGGATTTCATGGGTAGTAATAACAACATCAAGAATGTTTCTTCCTTGGACAAATTCTTTTTGGTTTGAGGCAATCATTTTGCATAACACAACTTTGAGTCTGTACACTAGAAGCTTAGAAAATATTTTATAGATAGTGTTGTAGAGGCTAATTGGTCTAAAGTCCTTAACAAAAGAGGATTTTTCTTCCTTAGGGATAAGGACAATAAAGGTAGCATTCAATTGGTTTAGGAGCCTCCTCGATCTAGAGAAGTCTCTAGCATCATTGAATAAATTAGTTTTAAATATTTCCTAATAAGTCTAAAAAAATGTAGGGGGGAACCCATCAAGTCGTAGGGCTTTGTAGGCCCCAGAGGAGAAAAAAACCTATTCAACTTCCTCTATAGAAACAACATTAGACATAATATTTAGGTCTTGATCAAATAAATTTAGGAATCACTTCAAGAAAATAATCATATACCTTATTAGCATCCCCTTGGGAATTCTAGAAGGAGGAAAAGAAGTTAATCACTTCCTCAACAATTTATTTTTTAGTCAAAACCACGGAGCCATCTTCCTTCTTGAGCATTCTTATCATGTTCCTACTTTTTTGTTTCATGGTAGATTGGTGAAAGAATTTGGTCTTACGATCTCCTTCAATAAGCCACTAGACGCGAGACTTTTGTTTCCAGAAAATATCCTCCTATTTATTGACCTTAAACCACTGAGATCTTAGATTGCGTTCCTTAAAGCAAGTCCCATCATCCACAAGGTTGACCTCTATTTTATCCTGAACTTTCTTTAAGTTGTTTCCCAGGGATTTTTTAGTTTCAAAGATATTGTCAAAGGTTACTTTATTCCATCCTTTCACTCTCTGTTTGATTCTTCTTAGGTTCTCCACCAAATAGTACATGGGGGTGCCTCCCATAGGCTCATCCCACCAATTTTTTATTAAAGCAGCAAAATCAAGATGAAGGCTCCACATTATTTCAAATCTGAAAGGGAAAGGGCCTTTATTTTGATCATCATTTCTTTTAGGCACAATAGCATTATGGTTTGATCCAAATCTTGGGAGAGTAGAAAGAGAGAGATATTGGGAGATGTTCCAATTAGAGGAGATGAGAAATCTATCCAGCTTAACTTGAATCAATTGATTACCAAGCCTTTTATTGTGACCATGTGAATTTTGAGCCTTGTAGAGGAATGCCAAAAATCCCAACAGAATTAAAGAATCCAACCAACTCCATCATACTATCAGTGTAGTCATCTAGCCCCCCTGACTTTTTAGAGGGAAGAAGAGGGGAATTGAAGTCACCTCCAAGTATCCAATAGTCATCATGTTTACTTTTACTAGCATCATTCAGAGAATTCCATAGCTGCAATCTGTCCCTACTTAAGTTTGGGGCATATATATTGATTAAGTTTCATTTCTCATAAGAAGAAAGATCTTCTAAAGAAACCATTGGACTATTCCTTTCAACGAAGCCCAAAGTTCCTTTGAATTTTGAAGGATTCCAAAGAGTAACTATACCTCTGGAAGCTCTTTCTTCCTCACTAACATAGTAATTCACACTAGGCCAAATTTTCAAAATTGCCTTGATAAAGGTATTTTTCTTCATTTTGATTTCTTGAAGCAACAAAACATCCACTTTATTGTATAGAATACAGGTTTTGACCAAAAATTATTTATATGGGCTATTAAGGCCCCTAGTATTCTAGAAAAGAAACTTCATTAAGGAAATAAAACAAGTACAAAAACACTAGAAGGCCATTATAAGAACATCCAGGTCTAATTATTTTTGGCCTTCAATCCTATGATCGATTCCAAGGTTCTTTGTTTACCAACAACCACATCCTTTACAATATCTTTATTCCTAGACTCCTTTTGTGAAGGTCTTCCAAACCTGTATCCCCACCAATGTTTGGATTCTTTTTATTTTTAGACTTGTTTGGAGATTGTAGCAATTCTTCCTCATCTTCTCTATCACTAGGGTGATGGGGAAAACCAAAAATGGCTAGGGATTTACTCAAGTTTCCACCCTCCTTCTGAGACAAAAAATAAATATCCCCCAAGGACATAGAAGGGGCTAAAGACACAATTTATCCTTCTTCCATCCCTTCCCCTTCATTAGCAACAATAATGTCTTCCTTTTGGGTCAAAATGTTGGCCTCCTTATGGGTTTTTCCATCTCTTCAATCATATTTACTTTTAGCCTTTTCCCCTCTTCCTTTGGGTTCCAATCCTTTAGGACACCCAGAGTTGGGATTCTTTCATCTGGGGAAACATCCTTGAAGTCCTTACTATCCATAGCTATGGAAATAGTAAGAGGCTTGACGAGGACATCAACCATGCCACTAGAAGGAGCATCCTTCTCTGCAGGGACAACTTCCACTTGGACAGGGGCTTCCTTAAGAGGGCAGTCCACAGAGACATCCTTAGGGATCTTAGGCACCTGCTCAATAAGAGATTGTAATACATTTTTGGGCGCCTCAAAAGACCTCTTACTACAAGAATATATAAGGTGACCAAATTTCTTGTAAAGTTGGAAAAATTGATGAGCATTTTCATATTAAATGGGTTGGGACTAATTTCCAAATTTTGACTTAAGAAGAACAGAGGTTGGAAAAACCATGTTAATAGCAATGCTAACACAAATATGAGAATAAACTAGTCTTGAATTTTCTTACGTTATCTTGTCAATCGCTAAGAGGCTACCAAAAGAGTTAGCAATCCCTTTTAGGATACCCATTTCCCAGAACTAAAGGGGTAACCCACGAAGGCGAACCCAAGTAGGAGTCATAGCCCCCAAGTCAGTAGAAGGGTCAAAGCTTGGTTTCCATTTATAGAGAGAGAGGAAATTCTTAAATCCAACATCAAAGGCCCAGGGACCACCTGTTAGCACATTTAACATGTACTCATAAACCAAAAAGGAGAAAAGGAAGATACCTTTGGGCATAGCATTGATAGAGACACTACCTTTTAGGTTCCAAACTGAAGCAGCCCAAAGATGTACCTATTCTATGTTCAGACGATAGGCTAGAAACTTGCCAACTAATGCTAGCTTGAGCCAGCTTGAGTTTTTCCATTTCCTTCATCATCAATGCTTGTGGGACATGAACTTCCCAACTAGTAACAGAGCAGGAAAAAGACTCTGAAAACCTTTTATCCATAGCTCGCGAGTTGCCACCCACCAATTTTCCACAAAATAGGTTGGTTGTTCTTTAGAGAAGAAAGAGTATAACCCAAGGGTCGGGGATAGAGGCATCTTTCCAAAAGTATCCCCAGTCCTTCCCCCTAGAGAAAGGATAGAGGTACGAGGAGGGGAACCAAAATTGGAGACAACAACATTTGAAGCTACTAAAGTAGACACAACGCCAGATAAAGGGACAACATTCCTGGAATGGGGAGCCTTCTTGAGCCCCTCACCTGACCGAACCATGAGGTAGTTAAATCAAAGCATGAACAAAAAGATTCAAAACAACCAAAGCAAGAAAGTTGTAGATCCTGTGTAGGATGTTGGATAACTTGTAGACCAAGATACACCAATTATTTCAATGACAATTTTGTGAGTTGTAGCTTTGGCTGCTACTTTAGCTTCTTAGCTCTACCTGAGTTGGTGTTTCAATTCCTTTATTTTTTATAAATGATTTTTGTTGTCTTTTGAACCAATTGCAATTGTGATTGTTGACACAAATCCTCTTTTGGGGGAAGGTAGTAAATTTTTTAATTTATTATACTCGTCTAATAATTTTTGGTGCTTTTGCTCCAATTTTTATAGATAATCTACAACTTCTTGGCGGTGGCCTCATTGAAGAGTGCAATGTTGACTACAAGAGATGCAACTTTGATTGGAGATGTTTCAGGAACTTTATTTATGAAAAGGCCCCTAGTCAAGTCTCCTATATTTTTTTCTACTTGGGTTTTATTTGTTGGTGGGGCAAGAGCCCAAATAGCCAAAGTTTCAAAATTTGTGTTGAAGCCAAAATTGAAGTAGGCTTATTTTGCTCGCTCTTCAGTAGCACTTCCATCGTTATCTTGTGCCCTTATTGTATCAAGTGAAAGACACACAATATGCTAAGAGGGGGGTGAATTAGTATATCCCAATTTCAACTAAATTTAAACTTCAAGCATGAACCTTAAAACATCAATGCAAATATTAATAAATATTCTTAATGATGTAATAGTTAAGTAGAAAAAAGAACATAAACATCCACACCATGAACACCAAATATACGTAAAAACCAAAAATGGAAAAAAAAATGATGAGAAAAGATACTTGGATCTACTACCCAAATCCAACCTCATAAAGCAGAAATATAATAAGGAATTTACAATAAGAAGTAGGCACCAACCTATTGGAGACACAAATCCCCAATTTCATTTACAAGTGTAGAGTCCCTACTAGTGTCTAGTAAACTTGGTGGTAATCACACAATTTAGAGGGGAAAGCCTAACTGAATAGTCCACTTAACATTTGGAAACACCTTCATTGAATTATGGACCAGGGCTAGTAGACTTGTGATGGTACTGACATTGTATGTGCTTTCAAAGACTGGAAACTACCTAAACCATTCTAGAAAAGATACTACATTTGCTAGAAAATCATAAAACTACAAAATAGTTAAAGAAAGTAGATTTGTTCCTATGGCTATAGGTACCTACAGTATAAGACTGTAGCTAACTACTGTTCAAAAATGAATGCTATAAAATGACTAAATTGATTATTAAACCTATTCTACACTTTGGAGTACAAAAAAATTAGTAATTATAGTATGCCTTATGAAACATATATTGTTCATGCATCCATTAATGATTGAAAACACAAGAATATATTAACACAATCTGCATTTATAAGGTAAAAACTAAAAATAAAGGAGTGAAGGACAGTTACCTTGAGTGGTCCTTGCTCAAGTAGTTGTCTTCACTTAATCTAAAACCAAATCTAGCTCTTAAGATCCAACAAAATCACAGTAACTCAAATTCGTCATTGCACAAATCCAGAATCTCACATAAGATTTTGAACAAAGATCTTATTTATGGAATTGTGATTGCATAACAAACATGGTTTGTATTCGAATATAAAATTGGAAGAGTATTTGATAATTGCTAAAACTTGATTGATTGAAAACTTGCTAGCTAACCTAAGACTCAACCAATGTGTTGTGCATATAGGCATGAGGGAGCTTTATTCAAGGTAGGACTCTAAATTGAAACCTTTAATGACCGCTCCCTAGATTTCAAAGGGTGAAAAAGATTTAGTTAACTTTAAATGCAACTAGAAAAGAAGAAGAATCTAAATTGGATTATGACTCTATTTGTAATAGAATGGAATGTAGAACACTCAAAATCAATTTTGTTTAGAATCCCAATTGTAATAGGGGTCTTCCTTCTTTAGTTCCTTTATTAGTCATCATAATGATGCATCATATCATCCACTAAATGTCTTCATGCTATAGTCATCATGTTTAGTTTATTCTAGGAATCCCCTATTTCATTGTTTAGGAACTCCTTTCCATTTCGGGCTCCATGCTATTGTTGTTGCAAGCTATAGTGCCTCCTTTGGTTGCAAGGGGTTAGTTCACAAAACATGCACACATACTAACAACCATGAATAAGCATAGATATCCAATCACAATTCATACATATTCACACATAAATCATGCATTAACCATCACATCATAATTATATTTCTATATACTTAAACCTAGTTCAGGGTTTGCATAATAGTATCAAAGATAGCATAATGTATGAATAGGTATAGGAGAAATGTCTTGGTAATGTCTATAAGCATGTATAAAAGATGTAAAAACTAACTATTATCTAGACCCATCATTTCCCCCCAACTATCCTTTTGCTTTCCTTCAAGAAAATCAACTAGGGCTGGAGGTTGTAGTGGAGTGTAATTTCTCTAAGATCCATGAAAATTATCACTCTTTATTTGCTTCAGGTAAAAGCATTATAGCATGAAAGTCTCCTCATTTTGGTAAGTTCAGCATACTCACATTCCTCCATTTTATCTCCTATCCAATGTGGCACTGGATAAAGGAGTATTGATGGTTGGAATGTAAGTGGCAACCATTTAAGTGATTTTTCAACAACAATATCCATATACCTATGCTCTCTCTCAATCATGGCCATGAATTTGTCCACTGAATGTGGCTCTCTCTATAGTTATGGAGTCAAACTATCCCATCTCTATTGCACATACTTATAACAATTATGAACCAATCCAACTTTCAATGTTTTTATTTTGTTGTAATCCTTCATCCTCAATCTTGTGATCTTTCCTCCTGGTCCTTTCTACTCCAGAAGTTGTAACCATTCATTTATGATTACATCAGGGTCCTTGGATTCTTTTCTTACTGGGATAGCAACCAATTTTTCTCTCTGCTCATATTCCTCCATAAGTTCACCCTTGAATCTTTCATTTCTAAAGTAGGATATTAGTGGCTTTACTTGTAAATCCCCCAAAAACATCAAGGGGTTTCATTATGTCTCCTTTGGCACTGCATAGTTATGAAAATAATACTAACAAAGTTGGTCTTGCTCATCTGGTGTAGAGTTAGCAAAAATGTTAAGGAAATCATATTTCCTACTCATGGAAATTGGTTGGTTGCTTATCAACCTACTAAATTGAAGACTCAAAAAAAATTCCTAGAGAAACAAGGTATAAGTTTTGGCTGGGGGTCTAGACCAAAAAATTTGGGTAGCCTTATCTTATACCTCTTCCACTTTAACTGCTAACTTACTCAGCTCAATTTCCTTACCCTCCAATATATTTGTATGCTCTACCATCATTTCTTCCTTTTCTTTTTTCCATTTTTCCTCTTTTGAGAAAATTCTTGAGTAATCTTCCACAGTTTGTACCAAAGGGATAGAGTTGTATGATATGTAGAGGTTTTTGTAATAGGGGGTCCTATATTTTCAACTACAAGTTATTTAATCCTTGTTTTGACCATGGAAAGTTGTGCAAACAAGTCCAATTTTTCCCCATGTCCATATGTTTGTAGTTTCTCTTCCATCTCTTGTACTTTTATCTCCCTTTCTTTATCCTTCTTCTCATAACTCTAAACCAGTTCCTTAAACTGTTTGATCCTTTCTAGAGCTTCTTTTAGCTCCTTATTATGCTTTTCCTGCAAAAAACATTTCTTCTTCTTCTAAATACTGCTCATCACAACCCCTTGTATAATCATAACCCTCATCACTAGGGCTAACTAGCATTTTATTTCTTGTCTAATTGGCAAAAAATACATCCTTTGTGTAATAATCCATTTGAAATTATTACTTAATTAATATTATTGTAAATGACACATGAATATACTTCAAATTAAAAATTCATGTCTAGTGGCTAAAGTCAATCATAGCTACACATGTCCATTTAAAATGAGTCAAAGATTCTTATACTCACTTCAAAAGTCAAATTACAATATCAGGTTTGATTTGGCTCTCAAGGCCACACAGTCAATACAATGTACACTTTACATCAAATACATGAATGTATTACATCAAGATACATCCTAGACTAAAATAGTCTTGTGAACAACTACAGTTCTCCTTTGATGCTCATCTCCACTAGTGGACGAGAACATGGTTGAAGCATTTTATCACCCAACCACAAAGCTTACGCTTCCCTGGTATTCTTCTGACTTGAAGAATGCCCGACCCTACCCAAAAAGTTTAGAAAGAGAACAATCTGCAAGGTGGAATCTTGTACATGCCCATACATCAACATACAATTTCTATCTACAAGTTAGAAAAGAAAGTGCAAGATCTATGCTAGGAATGGTAGAGAGTGAGATCACAGAGTTCATACATACATAATGAACTATATTGCTTGGCCAAGCATAATAAATGTGTTGCAACAACAAAAAAAATAGGTTTTGGTAAAACAAACCTATACTCTTTGAGCTCCATTTTGGCACCCATCCCAGAAGGTAACTTTCTACTATACATCTCACAAAAAACTATCTACCCTCTAGCAACATCTACCTGTAGGTGCTCTAGTCAACTAAGGTATCACTTTTTTGCTCAAGTATTTAAAATATTCTTTCACAAATGTCTTCAAAAGAAGGAAAAAAATACTAATTTATACTCTAAACAAAAATCAGATTTATGATTCAAAAAGTAATTCAACAATCAGTCATATCATTCTTATGACTATTTTTTGCTTATCATCATAAGCATTTTCCTTTCTAAAAATGTACTAAAAACAAAAGAAGGTATGCCACAAGTATGTGTATGTACATAGACAAAGTCTATGTGCATACACATATATGTGCCTACTTATGCTTAAAATTTGTGCATACATTTTGAAATAATTATAAAATTCAGATTTGCAATCTTAAAATAGTATTCCCTTGACATTTCTTGTCAAAAATAAATAATCCGGACAAGTCTATGCTAACAGTTTCACACATACTGTTATTGCATTCTCACAACTGTGATACTCTAACATTGATGTTTACATAAGAACATTCATTTTTTAAGCAAAACAAGTACTGCTTCCTACTAAACAGTTGTGAAGCAAGCTGTTTAAATTTGTTCATTCATTGTTTGAACAAAATAAGTATTGTTTCCTAATAAACAATTATAAAGCAAGTTGTTCACATATGTACATTCATTGTTTGAAAAAAATAATTATTGTTTCCTATTAAATAGTTGTAAAGCAAGTTGTTCACATATGTACATTCGTTCTTTGAATTGAACAAGTTTTCTTTTCTACTAAATAACTATAAAGAAAGTTGTTTTTAGCTATAAAGGTAACTTTTTAACAAAACAGAGTTGGTTGTAAAATAATATCCATTGTTTACGCCAACACAATACTATTTCAAACCAAACAGTTACATTTAAAGTCAAATATTGTCATTTACTCTGTTTCTAGATCTCAAGCTATTTACATGCAAAATGATCACTTTACAAGTATTTGTTCACTATTTAAAACAAAATGGGTTCTTCCACAATGTACTAAAAATAATCAAAGCAAATTACCCTGTTTCTTACATAAGGACAAAATGTCTATTGTTCATATTCTGAAAACTTGCATCATTGAAAAGTTCGATGAGCAACTTAATATTATAAAGAACTATGTTCGACATGTTTTGTCGAATAAATATTTGAGTAAATGTTTTTTAGTCAAAGAAAGCATAGAAACTTTAAATTCAATCAATACTCATGTCTTTTAGGCTACAACAACAAACTATGGTTGCTCTAGGTCAACCAATCCCAATGGTCGGGTTCTCCTTTCTAAGCATCAATGGTATATTTGAAATTTCCCATGTGGGATTATTGTTTTATACCATGCATGCAAAAATATTCTACATGCAGACTTTGTTTGTATCCAAAACATGGATTTATGCCATCATTCTTATCAAACGAGGTCGGTTTCTCACTAAATAATAACCTACATACATTTGAAAGGCTTAAGAAACATTTGAAAAATCCCATCTCTATTATCATCCCATTCAATAATAAGAATTAGATAAAATACAAAGGAAATACAAAATACAGAGAAGTCTCTTACCCTCCCTAGGATCATAGTTGATCCTTCACAAAAGAATAATATCAACAACTCATAGTCATCAAAATAAATTTTGATAGTCATCATAGGCTGAGCATTTAAATGCAGATAGAGATAATGGTCAAGCCTTTGAAGCTCTTTGATCCTCGACCAAATGATAAGGTCGATACAAAACATTTTAAAACAAAACATAGGGTTGAAACCCTCTTTTAGGGGATTGTTGATCAATCCACAATAATGTTTATTCATCATAAATTATAGTGAAATGGAATAGAGATTCCAATTAGCCATCGAATGGCTTGCATGAGAGTACAACCTTAAGAACAGTCTTAACTTAATACTCTAGGCTCGACTTAGCTTAGAGAGCTAGCCACAAGGCTTCTACATAAAGCTCATACAATATAACCACAGGTTTAGCGACCCAACGATTGTTGACACCATGTCACTCAGCTCAAGGCCATGTTTATTCATCAAGAATGCATCTTACTCTTTGAATGATTAAATTGACATATAAAAATGGAAGAATACCATTTGAAAATGAGGAAAATGATAGAAGAAAATTGAGTTTTCTTTCTTAAGTGATTGGATTACCTCAGAAATTGAGCTTTGTGTGAGTTTGTCTCTTGATGTTTCCCTCACCCACAAGCTCTCTCTCTGCTTTTTCCTTCCCAGCAAACAACTTCTTTGTTGTGCTTTTTCACCCACCGCCTATGTATTCAAAATGGAAACATCTATTTGCATGCCTCTAGTGGAGGCATTATTGCCTTATTGTCGGCCACTAATTGTTTGAATATTGCTATTAATTTCGTGGTAGACCACATCCTCCATAATCTTATTTGATTTTGAATAGTTCGATATTAGTATCCTATCAATTATCAATTTAAATTTTGATGAGAATATGAATATGTATTCATATATGTATTTATATATGAATATATATATGTTCATATATATATACATATACCTATTGGTATTTATATGCTCATTCTTCATTTCAATTATATGTAAATACATATATATATATATATATATATATATATTTATATATGTACATATGTATGTATTCACATTTCCTTACATGTATATATATATACATTCTTATATAAATGGTTTGTTTGGAGAATTTATAAGTTCCATATGTCATTCATCATTTTTTTAAAAATTAAGGAACTTTAATTTCATCTTGAGCATCCATATAAACAAACTAAAATAATTTATTTTCACTTAATTTTCACATAATGAAATATTTTATCCGTTTTAATCATTATTTTCAATACTTTCATTCGTTTTCTATAAAACACAGAGTTTGAGTAGACAAATTTAGTCTACAAGCCATTATTTTCAATAACATAGATAATTTGACTCAAGAAATTTTTACTTTTATATATGCAATTTAATTCAATTCCAAGTCATCATGCCATTTATGGTGTGTGCACCGAGATTCCAACTTGCTTACCATTCGATCTGGCTAAACAATCATACTTCAATTGTGTTCTCAGCCTTCAACTTGTCACCCTACAACTGCACACACTTGCACTTGCAAATTGATCAATAACATTCAATTCTTGGTAACATATAAAATAATTTTCAAAATTTCGCAAATTCAACATTAGTCAACTTCTTTCGTTCAATTTTTAAATATTCCAGGATCTCCATTTAATATTTAATTGAATTTCTTAAATAATTCAATTTACCATATTATAATAAATATGGAATAAAATTGGGTTATGACATCCTGCCCCTCTTCGTAGAGACATAATCCCAATGTCTAGTAAGTCAAATAAAAGAACATCATATCAAATTTTAAACATTCATGTCTTTTTCAACATCTCATCAAAAATATGTCTATTTCAACATCACATCAAAAATGTATGTCTATTTCAACATCACATCAAGAATATATGTCTATTTCAACATCGTATCAAGAATATATGTCTGTTTCAACATCACATCAAAAATATGTCTATTTCAACATCAAAATTTTAAATCATGAAATATCATAGTATCTCAATCCAAAAATTTCAAACAAAATTATTGAGTTTCTTTTTCAAGAAAGCAAATGTGGAAAGGAGCATTCTATTTCTTTCACATCCTCCCAAGTAGCACTATCCTCTAAGTACTGGTCCCATTAGACCTTAAATTGAGGAATATCTCTACTCTGCAACTTAATGTTGCATCTATCCAAGATTCTAATGGGCTCCACTAGCACCACTCCTGGATCCTGTACCTACAAGGATTTCCAATCAAGTACATGAGTCACATCAAGATGATATGGCTTAAGAAAAGAAACATGAAACACATGATTATGAAGTCGAGCCAGAGTAGGTGGTAGAGCTAGTATATAAAAAACTAGGTTAATCACTTCCAAGACTTCAAATGGTCCCACATATCTTGGGGCCAACTTGGAAGACTTTCCAAAAGAAATAGAGATTTTATGAGGTTTAACTCTCAAGAAAACTTTATCCCATGTTGCGAACTGTCTAAGAGTTCGGTTCTTCTCGACATAACTCTTTTGTCAGTTTGCCACTATAAGAGAGGGGGGCCGACCATGTTCAAGGCCCTAGGTCATGAAGATCCAAGAGTGGAAGGCTTCCCTAACTTACCTCAGCTTAACGGGGTGTTAGGAAATGCGGGACGAGAATGATGAGGACTATAAGGTCCTTACATCACTTTACAGACCTGAAACACAGAATGGGGCTAGGTGACCTAGTTTTTAGGTTTAACTCTGCACCTCAAGAGGCTCTATGCCTGAGGACAGAAGCGTGGTTCCGAGATGACAGCGTGGTGTGTTGGTGTCTCTCAAGTGCGCTAGCGTTCGTACGACCAAAGGACTAAGGAAGTAAGGTCAAATGCTAGAAAATGGACTAACAACCTACCTAACTACTCCCAAAGGGCCAAAAAAAAGTTGTGAAGTAGGAAAGATATGTACAAATATGATAAATCAAATAAACAAGGGTTAGGATGACAATAATAACCTCACAAAGGTACTCATTCGCTAGCTAACTCCAACCCACACGTCCACTTACACACAATGAAGAGGAAAATTGTTGGGTGGATGTATAGGGGTCTGCCGTAGTTAGACCCCCATTTTGGTGTTTCCCCCTCCATAGACAATGAAGTTTGCAATGATAGAGAAATAGTATGATAAAGAAAGCAATGAAGTAAAGAACACTAAAACACTACTAATAGTAATGTGCCACTCAACCAAATAATAGAGGAGAGGAGTAGAAAGCTTACCACCTCTACCAAGAGCACTCAAGGCTAATGGAGGAGAAAATGAGAGGACCCAAGCCCCTACTGTGATGATTTTATTCCACACTTTCTCTACTAAGTTGATGGAGTGATGTTGTTGTTGCTATGGAGTGCAAGAGTGTTGCTAGAATTCTTGAAGAATGTGCCAAGAGATGAAGTTGAATGCTAGAAGGATGCAAAAGAAGATTGTGAAGAAGTTGAAATGCATGTAGGAGGGAATTTGAAGGAAGGATGAAGAAAATGGTTGTATTTAGGTTGGCCAGTCGAAGGTGGGGTTACAAGTCAACTCCCAATGAGAAGTGTAATGCCTCTGCAGGCTCCATATGTGGGAATCTGCCAGGGACATAAGCACACTGTGTGAACGTCTGTGCGTCATGTGGGCATCCCTGATAGTTATTCCTCTATCCACACACAAAACAACCACTAAGTGGAGTGAAGGTAGCAGGCTTATGTGGAATTTTCCTTCAAGTTTTGTTTTCTAAAGTGAAGAAGGGAAAAGGGGGAATTTTCATAAGGGGTGCAAATTCGCTGCTATACATTTTTCCCCCACTTTAGCGAGCACAAATACTCATGAGTGCTTTGGTAAAGTAGATAAGAGAAGTAGTAAAGTTAGAAATGTATACCTAAACCATCAAGGAAGTAGACCACGATCAAGCAAACTCAAGTGTAGGACAAGAAGAGGACTTCATAGCCCCACAAAACTATGAAGTTGAAGAATGAAAGCATCTTATAGGCCCGTGGACCTGCAAGGAGGCAACCTTCAAGATCTCTCACATGAAGGAAACCCCATGAAGTAAGCGCCTTACAAGCCCATAGACCTGCAAGGAAGGTGTCCCCCAAGTACTCTCACATGGAGGATACCCAAAAAAGCACTTTACAGGCCTGCAGACCTGCAAGGAAGCATCCCCTAAGATCTCTCACATGGAGGAAGCCAAGAAAGTGCCCTAAAAACCCACAAACCTGCAAGGAAGGTGTCCTTCAAGATCTCTTGCATGAAGGAAACCCAAGAAATCACCTTATAGACCCGTAGACCTATAGGGGAGCCACCCCCAAATTCTATCACATGGAGGGAGCTCAAAGGAAGTGCCCTACAGGCCTATAGACCTACAAGGAGGTATCCCCCAAAATATCTCGCATGGAGGAAACCTAGGAAAGTGAACTTTGTAGAGTTAGAAAGCAACCATGTAGGTGAGTAAGCGGACAATCACGTAGACCGTTGAAAATTTAGAGAACTTTTGAAGGGGTCCCTCAGGAACCCTAGTGTGAAGAAGGGGTCCACTCAAGAGATGAGTTCAAAAGTGTGAAGAAAATGTCTTTTTCTCAAATCGATTCATCATCAAGGAATCCTTTTGAAAGATGTCCACTTCATCAAGGAATTTAAAAGGAAGAATATTCCTCCACGCGAGGGGAAGATTAAAGTTGTCCCCACTTTAGAGGAAGGTTCTCAAGTTCTTTCTTTACAAACTTGTGACGAAGGAAACATGTTCCATTAGGGTTTCAAGTCGAGAATGTGATTCTTGAAAAGAATTTTGTGAAAACATCTGAGAAAAGATTCATTGGCAACAAATGCGTTTTCTAAAATTCAAAGCGTTGAAGAAGAGGTGTTGTCACACATAAGAGGGACAACTCAAGCAAAGAAGAGAGAAAGATAAAGGGAAAGAAAAAAAGGAAAGAAAACACGAATAAAGGGCATAGGGGTAGGCTGATATTTCGGGGTCAGAATTGCTCATATATATATATATATGTATAGTAATAGTATATAAAATTAACTATCATCAATCCCCTAATATATCAGACCATGTGAAGAATGCACAAGAAGACAAAGTAAAATTAAAAAAATGGGTTAACATGGAAGGGAAGCCTAAATGCCCCCAATGCTTTGCATCGTCCCTAATTTACCGAAAATCAAGTCA
This sequence comes from Sequoia sempervirens, assembly GCA_007258455.2. Classification (NCBI taxonomy): domain Eukaryota; kingdom Viridiplantae; phylum Streptophyta; class Pinopsida; order Cupressales; family Cupressaceae; genus Sequoia; species Sequoia sempervirens. The sequence goes on along the minus strand of VDFB02075321.1, from coordinate 143,199,317 downwards.
CAAACATGGAAGAATGATGATATAAATAGAAGAAGGTTTACGACACAAAAAAATGCATGTATCCAAGCACCAATAGGGGTGACAAGGGTCATTCAGGCACACATAGCACTATTACGGGGGAACACATCACAACACACACACACATATCTAATCTATAGATAAAGAAGAGGCCTCCTCCTAACACTGATCGACCAAGAGGTCATCTGCTTCCCACTCTAGATCATCGTAGAGGGGAAGGAGGATGAGCTTGTAGTGGTGGGATGTTAAGAGGTGAAGCATCCAAACCTCCTGCAACAAGGGCTAAGGAAGAAGGCCTCCCAAGGTCCTCTCCACTGAGTTCTTGTGGAGCTAAGGTCAACAATTTCATGAAGATCGTCAAAAAGGCCAAAACCTCATCCAAAGAGTTGAACATGCACTTCACAAGAGGGTCATGTCTTACCTCAATGGATGAGGAAGGTTGCACTCGAGGTTCACCACTAGGCTCACTGAATGACTTGGGAGCAGTGACAAAATTAGGGGAAGTTGGGACCGGTTCTGTCACTAAGATAGAACAAGTCAACGCGCGGCCACCTTTTGGGGAAGGTGGGATCTTCTGACATCCTCCATTGCTAGAAGGACCACACTCCACCTTTTTATTTGTCAGAGGAGGAAAACTTCCCATAGATGAGGCAAGAGGTGCAAAGGAAGAGGAAGAAAGAACCACAGTAGATATGACCAAGGTGTTAGTCATATCTACGGTCTTTGGGAAAGGTGGGACATTCAAAACAAACATCAACAACGGAAGCTCCACTGAAGGAGTGATGAACACCTACACCTTTCTAGGATCAAACACATTTGTACTTGCAACGGAAGCTGAAAGCGATATAGAGCTGGTTTGAATGGAAGTAGAGGGGAGGAGAGAGGAGAAAACTATAAAAGGCCCTAATACAGGGGCGGTTGTCTCCTCTTCCTTCCTCTGCAAGGTGGCCTGCTCAACCATGAGAGCCTTTCGCCAGCACTTACACTTGCGTGCAAGGCAGTTTCTACGACTCTTTGAACTGGAGGCCAACGGTTGCAAAGGAATAGAAGGCTCTTGCTCAGCCATGGGAGTGTCCACTACAACCATTTCCAACAAAGGAATAGAATCCTGAATGGGAGAAGGAGGGAAAAGTTGAGAAGCAATGGGGGGAGTCGGCTCAAGTGCCTCAGTAGCAAGCCTCTTCTCATTCACTACTTTAGGAGTAGGAGTGGTAGGGGGTTGTGGAGGTTGAGACAAAGAGGACTCTCCATGGGGGACATTCTTCTTGTTATACCGAATGGGCCTAGGCTCTGTAGGAAAAATAGGAAGCTTGAACGTGGGACACTTGGGATTTCGCCAAGCGGGCACCATAGGACTCTCTTGCAAATGTGGAACGAAATCCGATGGCGCCTCAGCGGGGTGAGAGGAAGCGTCAAGCTAAGCAACAAAAGAGGAAGACAGAGGATCCTGAGACCACTTCTCTTCTTCCCTCCTATGTTCCTTAGCTGCATCATTGTCAGCTTTTAGGCAAGCCCTATGTGAAACAACATAAGGTGACAGAGGGTATCTCACTTTCAGCCTTAGGCACCCTTTCTTATAATTTTGATACATTTAGTGTAGGAGGTCTATCCTAGGCAGAAGGGGATCAATGGGCATAGGCCAAGAGTAATCCAAGGAGTAGTTACCATGAGCAACCGATGATTTATAACCAGTGTCATGGATTACATGCACAAAACCCCCATGGATAAACTTTAAGAATTTATGCACAACTGAGGGCACCGTGTTCATAGCCACTAACCAAGGGATACCCAAATTCACTCTAAAGAGTTTAGACCTAGGGATAATGTCAAACAAGAGCTTCACAGATTTAGGTTTGACGAAGACCAACAAGACAATACTACCCAAAGGGGGCACACAAAGTCCATCATGTGTGTGGATGGTGCTCACAGGTGCATCGTACCCATCTTTATGAAAGAAGTTATTCAACATGATCTCCTTAGTTATAATGTTTACTTGTGACATCAGATCAACAAGAACACCTAATACGATGTTTTAGTGATCTGCGCAAGGATGTAGAGAGGAGTTGGTTCCCTATTAAAACCCATTAGCAAGTCCTGTGAAGTGAAGGTTGTACCAGTACCACTGTCCACAAGCTATATAGAGGGGATAAGTTGATGTAGGAAAGAGGCCATTACGCACACTACACAACACTCTCATAGAGTCCCTAAAGGCCAAAAGATAAGATGGTGACCCAATTAAGGTTTCGTTATGCAAAACCCTCAGAACCTTCCAACTACGCCAACTAGGGGCCATAGGTTGGGTTGTAAGGTGATAGCCTCACAACACTCACACCTACAATACTCCTAGAATACGAGGAAATGAACTTTCAGTATCGCAAAATGGAACCAAAATGGTTCACGTTAGGTTCACCAAAAATGTAAGAGAGGGGGACCAACCATGTTCAAGGCCCTAGGTCATGGAGAGCCAAGAGCGGAAGGCTACCCTAACTTACCTCAACTTAACGGGGTGTTGGGAAATGTGGGACAAGAATGATGAGGACTATAAGGTTCGTAAATCACTCTACAGACCCAAAACACAAAATGGGGCTAGGTGAGCCAATTTTCAGGTTTAACTCTATGCCTTAGGAAGCTCTCCGCCCGAGGACAGAAGCGCGGTGCATTGGCATCTCTCAGGTGCGCTAGCATCTTTACGACTAGAGGACTAAGGAAGCAAGGTCAAATGCTAGAAAATGGACTAATAGCCTACCTAACTACTCCCAAAGGGCCAAAACAAAGCTGTGAAGTAGGAAAAATATGTATAAATATGATAAAGAAAATAAACAAGAGTTAGGATGACAAGAATAACCTCACAAAGGTACTCGTTTTCCAGCTAACTCCAAGCCACATGTCCACCTACACACAATGAAGAGGAAATTTTTTTGGTGGCTATATAGGGTCCTATCTCAGTCAGACCCCCATTTTGGTGTTTCCACCTCCATGGACAACCAAGTTAACGATAGAGAAATAGTATGATAAAGAAAGAAATGAAGTAAAGAGCACTAAAACACTACAAACAATAATGTGCCACTCAACCAAATAATAGAGGAGAGGAGTAGAAATATTAACACCTCCACCAAGAGCACTCAAGGCTAATGGAGGAGAAAATGAGAGGACTCAAGCCCCTGTTGTGATGGTGTTGTTCAACACTTTCTCTATTGAGTTGATGGAGTGATGTTGTTACTACTATGGAGTGCAAGAGTGCTGCTAGAATGCTTGAAGAATGTGCTATGAGATGAAGTTGAATGCTAGGAGGATGAGAAAAGAGATTGTGAAGAAGTTGAAATGCATGTAGAAGGAGGGAATTTGAAGGAAGGATGAAGAAAATGACCATATTCAGGTCGGCTAGTTGAAGGGGGCATTACAAGTTGACTCTCAATGAGAAGTGTAATGCCTCTGCAGGCTCCAGATGTGGGAATCTACCAAGGACATAAGTATGATGTACAAACATCTATGCACTACACAGGCCTCCCTGACAATTATTCCTTTGCCGACACACAAAACAACCACCAAGTGGAGCAAATCCAGTGGGCTTATGTGGAATTTAGCCTTCGAGTTTGGTTTTCTAAAGTGAAGAAGGGAAAAAGGGGAATTTTCATAAGGGGTGCAAATTCGCTCCTATACAACCACCTCTTTCAATCTACTCTTGATGACCCTCATTTTTTCTTCCATTTCCTTAAGCATTTCAAGTCCTACTATGATCTTGTCCTCCAATTTATCCCAATTGATGGGGGTATGACACTTTCAATCATGCAAGGCTTCAAATGGTGCCATGCCTAAGGATGTTGTAAGAAAACTCTACCAAAGGAAAATATTCTTCCCATGTATACTGTTGGTCCATACAATACATTCATAGGAGATCTTCAATTACCTAATTCACCCTCTTTGTCTGCCCATCAGTCTGAGGATGATAAGCTGAGCTGAAATTCAATTTGGTCCCCAATGCAGCATTCAAGGTCATCCAAAACCTTGAGGTCATCCGCATGTCCAAGTATCAAAAATGATATTCTCTAGCACTCCATGTAAGTAAAGGATTTCCTGGACAAATTTCTTGGCCAAGGTCAATGATCCATCCTTAAGGTTTCCTGGAATGAAATGTGCAACCTTGGTCAACTTGTCAATCATGACCAAGATAACATCATGCTTATTCTTGCTCAATGATAACCCCTATACAAACTCCATATTGATCACCTGTATTTATACTTAGGTATGTCATGAGGGTACAATAACCTGACTGGATGTGCATGCTCAACCTTGACTCGCTAGAACTCCAAGCATCTGGCTACGTACTCCACTACATCCTTCTTGAGTTTAGGCCAAAAATACAATCTTCAACTCCACGATCATCTTGGATACTTCAGGGTTTCCTGAATAAGGTGCATTGTGAACTTCTTCTAAACCAACTTCCTCAACTCTCTAGAATTAGGAATATACATTCTTCTCTGGTATATCAAAATACCATCTGGATTGATCTCATACCCATCGAACTGATGATCCGAAGGATTTTCTGCTAGGGCGCTCTTCACTCTCTCATAGTGCTCATCCCTTGGCAGATTCTGAATTACCTGTTATCTCAAGTTATACCTTGTTGAGATCATGGCTATCATATGTCTTCATCTACTAAGAGAATCATCCACTCTGTTCTCTTTCCCTTTTATGTATTCAATTCCAAAGTCATACTTGCTAAGGAATTCTAACCACCTTCTTTTCCATTGATTAATGTTTGGATGGGTAAATATGTAGCTCAACACCAAATGGATTGTTTTGAGTTTAAATGGCTTTCCAAAAATATAATGCCTCCACATCTGTAAGGCATGAACTATGGCTGCCAATTCCAAATCATGAGGTGCGTAGTTCACTTTGTGCTTCTTGAGCTTCCTTGATTCATACGCTACCACTTGTGTGTCTTGCATTAATATTGCTCCCAATCCCTCTCCTGAAGCATATGTGATTACTGTGAATCTCCCATTAGGATCAAGGATAGTTAGCACTGGTACTATCATGAGAATCTCCTTCAGGATTTGGAATGCCTCCTCGTATTTCTCAGTCCATTCAAATCGTGTTCCCTTCCTTTGGAGTGAGGTAATAGGAGATGCAATCTGGGAGAACCCTTGCAAAAACTTCCTATAGTATCTTGCAAGGACCATGAAGCTACAAAATTTTGACACATTTTGAGGCACTGGCCATTCCACAATCGCCTTGATCTTCTCGATGTCTACAAAGACTCCTTCTGTTGAAATGATATGGCCCAAATATTTCACTCTATCCTAATAGAATGAACACATGGAAAACTTCTCAAAGAGTTTCCTTTCTCTCAATCGCTGAAAAACTATCCTCAAATGTCTATCATGCTCTTCGATAGTGCTTGAGTAGACTAGGATGTCATCAATAATGATCAAAACAAAGTCATCCAAGCAGTCTCTGAATACACTATTCATAAGGTTCATAAAGGTTGTTGGTGCATTAGTTAAATTGAAAGGTACCATTATGAACTCGTAATGTCCATACTGAGTTCTAAATGTAGTCTTCAAAATATCTTCTTCCTTAATCCTCAATTGATGGTACCCTGACTTGAGATCAATCTTGGAGAACAATTTTGATCCCTTCATTTGATCAAATAGTTCATCAATTCTCAAGAGTGGGTACTGATTCTTGATGGTAACCTTGTTCAACATATGATAATCTATACACAAACACAAGGTTCCATCCTTCTTTTTCATAAAAATAATCAGCGTTCCCCAAGGAGACACACTGGGTCTTATAAGTCCTTAATCTAGCAATTACATTAGCTAGGATTTCAACTCATAAAGTTCTATGGTGGTCATCCGATAAGGTGCCTTTGATTGAGGCTCAGCTCCTGGAACTAAATCGATAGAAAAATTGAATTTTTTCTTTAGAGGAAACTCTGTAAGTTCATCCGAGAATACGTCTTGGAACTCCTTGAGAATAGGATAGTCATCTAAATATGGCTCCTTTATGTCAGGATTAATGACATGCACCACATAAATTGCACACCCTTTTTGACGAGCCTTCTTGAGTTGCATCACAAAAATATGTCTAAGCTCTAAGGGTCTCTACATTCCACATACCTCAACTAGGTGTCCATAATCATCCAAATAGTTTTCCACCTTATCCTCATAGTTCACTATAGCCTTGTGCTTAGTAAACCAATTTATTCCCAAAATTACATCATATGAGCCTAAAGGTGCCACATACAAGTTGACCTAAGTTTGAAAGGTTGGAAGCTCTAACTCACTACAAAAGAGATAGGTGTCTACCCTCTACTTTGCTCGATTACCATACTGGAATGTCCATGAATTTTCCATGTATCTAGGTCTAATAGGTATCTTGGATATTATTCTAGGATCAATAAAACATTCAGTAGCTCAAGTATCAATTAAGATAGAGACAGATTAGCCATAAAGCTTACCTATCAATTGAATTGGTGTAGCTTGATACTTTGCCTGCATGTTGTCCACTACAACGTGGATCTAGTGATGTTGAGTCTGTTGATAACTTCCTTCCTTCCATGACTTCAACCACTGAGGATAATTCAAGGCATAATGATCACCTCCACAAGTATAACATCCATCACAAGGCCCTTTACAACCTCCTGGCTTGTCCTCTCTAATTCCCTTTTGCTTATGGTTGTCCTTACCCTTGCCTATGTTTTTTTTCTTATTCTTTCCACCATTACCATCTTCACCCTTCTCCTACGATTCACTTCCCCTCTTGAGATTACAAATCTAATGGCTCTTTTCTCCTTTATGAAACTTCTTTTTACCATATCGTGACTTAGAATTTGAATCGTTGTGAAGATTGGATAGCTGCTGCAACTTCTATTCCTATTTGGTGACTTTTTGGAAAACTTAATTCATGGTTTGAGGTTCGTGCATATCCACTTTAGCTCCTATGGGAGGTCTGAGTCCCATTATAAAATTCTGGATACATAACCATTCATCTCCCTAATACTGAGGCACATACTTCAACAGGTTGGTGAACTTTTCCCAATACTGAATCATAGTCATATTCCCCGTGGTTAAGTTTTGAAATTCCATCACGTTGTCAAAGAAAATCTATAGTAACCATCTCTTCCTGAAAGCCTGGAGGAAGAGTTCCCAAGTGATCTAGGCAGGTTGAATATTTTGTTCTAACTTCTCATTATCCCACCAAGTCGCTACTTCACTTGAGAGCTGATATGTAGCCCATGCCGCCTTGATCTATTAAAAAAGGTTATGGAGCCCAAAGTATTTTTCCATTTCTATAATCCAACCCTCAACTCCTACTCTAATAGCCTTACCATTGAACTTAGGTGGTGCTACTCTTTTGAGGTCTTTCCCAAGCTCTTCCTCAATTAGTCCTCATGGACCCACCCCTGTACCACTGTCTCCTTGATTTCCTTTTGCATTCCTATGGTCCCAATCCTTGCGTGCCACTTGAAATTCTTGCTCTATATGATCCATGCAAGACTCTTGTCAATTTAGAAGCTCCAGAATTTTTTCCAGTCTCTTGTTTGGTCTGTTATCGGAACCACTACCACCCCTATCATTCTTGGTGGTCACCATGACGTCTCACACTTATCCCGCAACACAGTCACGTTTATTTCATCTCAACACAAGGTTCTATGAATAAACATTCTTATGCTACATCACATAATTCCTTATATGCATACATCCCTCATTCTAGAAGACATATACATTCATGCATAACACACATTTTAGAGTCCTTTATGGAACTCACCAAAAGAATATCATCTAATTTTATTTAAGGTGAGTCTTGGTAGAACCTTATTTACAATAGGCTTCTTGTTACATCATTCTAATTTCTCAAGGTCAGAAAGAGGACATTCCTTGGGGTCATCATTTGATTTTACTTTAGACTTTACAAAAGAGGATGGTTGAGCACACAGGCTCTCCTTTTCCTCTTTTGTCAACAAGGGTGCATTGGTTCCACACCCTAGAGGGCAGTCCCAGATTGTAGAAAGATTTTTGATCTTAGGTGTTCGCTTCCCTCAATCTTCAAGCCTCTCTCTAGCTTGAGTCATGTGAGAGCCTAAGCTAGAGTTTCATCATTGAGAATTTCTGATTGAACCTCTGTCTTGGTGTTTCCTTTCTTTACATCATTCTTACATGAGGTTCTAAAATTTTTCCCTTTCCTCCATCCTACCTTTGACCTTCCCATTCCTGCATTTAATTCAGGTTCAGTCAATACTTAGGACATCCAAACTTTGGGTCAAGGTTCAACTACCCCTAGTCAACTATGGCAGACTCAAAAGGCCTAGATTTGAACCCTAAGCTCTGATATCAAATGTAATAACCCATTTGAAATTATTACTTAATTAATATTATTGTAAATGACACATGAATATACTTCAAATTAAAAAGACATATCTAGTGGCTAAAGTCAATCATAGCTACACATATCCATGTAAAATGAGTCAAAGATTCTTATATTCACTTCAAAATTTAAATTACAATATTAGGTTTGACTTGGCTCTCAAGGCCACAAAGTTAATACAATGTACACTTTACATCAAATACATGAATGCATTACATCAAGATACATCTTATACTAAAATAGTCTTGTAAAAAAATAAGGTTCTTCTTTGATGCTTTCCTCCACTGGTGGACGAGAACATGGTTGAAGCACTTTATTGCCCAACCAAAAAGCTTACTCTTCCTCAGTATTCTTCCAACTTGAAGAATGCTCGACCCTACATGAAAATTTTAGCAAGAGAATAATCTACAAGGTGGAATCTGGTGCATGCCCATACATCAACATGCAATTTCTATCTAAAAGCTAGAAAAGAAAGTGCAATATCTATGCTAGGAATGACAAAGAATGAGATCACAAAGTTCATACATACATAATGAACTATATTACTTGGCCAAGCATAATAAATTTGTTGGAACAACAAGAAACAATAGGTTCTGGTAAAGCAAACCTATACTTTTTGAACTCCATTTCAACACTCATCTTGGAAGTCAACTTTCTATTATACATCTCATAACAGATATCTACCCTCTAGCAACATCTACCTGTAACTAAGGTATCACTGTTCTGTTCAAGTATTTAAAATATTCTTTCACAAATTTCTTCAAAAGAAGAAACATAATACTAATTTATACTCTAAACAGAAATCAGATTTATGATTCATAAAGTAATTCAACAATCAGTAATATCATTCTTATGACTATTTTCTACTTAACATCATAAACATTTTCCTTTTAAAAATGTACTAAAAAAAAAAAGGTATGCCACAAGTATGTGTATGTACATAAACAAAGTCTATGTGCCTACTTATGTTTAAAATTTGTGCATAAATTCTGAAATAATTATAAAATTCAAATTTGTAATCTTAAAATAGTATTCCCTTGACATTTGATGTGAAAAATAAATAATCCAAACAAGTCTATGCTAACAGTTTCACACATACTGCTATTGCATTCTCACAACTGTGATACTCTAAAATTGTTGTTTACATAAGAACATTCATTGTTTAAACAAACAAATATTGTTTCCTACTAAATAGTTGTCAAGCAAGCTGTTTACATTTATAGATTCATTGTTTGAACATAATAAGTATTGTTTCCTACTAAACAGTTATAAAGCAAGTTGTTCACATATGCACATTCATTGTTTGAACAAAATAAGTATTGTTTCCTACTAAATAGTTATAAATCAATTTGTTAACATATGTACATTCATTGTTTGAACTAAAAAAGTTTTGTTTTCTACTAAATAGTTATAAAGCATGTTGTTTTCAGCTTTAAAGGTAACCTTTTTACAAAACAAAGTTGTTTGCAAAAGAATTTTCACTTTTACGTCAACACAATACTATTTCAAACCAAACGGTTACATTTAAAGTCAAATATTGTCATTTACTCTATTTGTAGATCTCAAGCTATTTACATACGAAATGATCACTTTACAAGTATTTTTTCACTGTTTAAAACATAACGGGTTCTTCCACAATGGACTGAAAATAATCAAATCAAATTGCCCTGTTTCATACATAAGGACAAAATGTCTATTGTTCAAATTCTTAACACTTGCATCACTGAAAAAGTTCGATGAGCAACTTAATATTATAAAGAACTATGTTCAACATGTTTTGTCAAATAAATATTTGAGTAAATGTTTTTTAGTCAAATAAATCATTGAAACTTCAAATTCAATCAAAACTCATGCCTTTTAGGCTGCAACAACAAACTATGGTTGGTCTAGGTCAACCAATCCTAATGGTCAGGTTTCTCCTTTCTAAGCATCAATGATATATTTGAAATTTCCCATGTGGGCTTACTATCTTATACCATGCATACATAAATATTCTACATGTAGACTTTATCTGTATCCCAAACATGGATTTATGCCATCATTCTTATCGAGTGAGGTCAGTTTCTCACTAAATAACAACCTACATACATTTACAAGGCTTAAGAAACATTCAAAAAAGCCCCTCTCTATTATCGTCCCATTTTATAACAAGAGTTAGATAAAATACAAAGGAAATAAAAAATACAGAGGGGTCTCTTACCCTCCCTAGGATCATAGTCAATCCTTCACAAAAGAATAATATCAACAACTCATAGTCATTGAAATAAATTATGATATCCATCATAGGCTGAGCATCTAAATGTAGATAGAGGTAATGGCTGAGCCTTTGAAGCTCTTCGAGCCTCGACCAGTCGATAAGGTGGATATGAAACATTTTAAAACAAAGCATAGGGTTGAAACCTTCTTTCAAGGGATCATTGATCGATCCATAATAATGTTTATTCATCATAAATTATAGTGAAATAGAATGAGATTTCGATTAGCCATCGAATGGATTGCATGAGAGTGTGACCTTAAGAATAGTCTGAACTTAATACTCTAAGGCTCGACTTGGCTCAGAGAGCTAGCCGCAAGGCTTCTACATAAAGCTCATACAATACAACCGTAGGCTAAGCGACCCAACAATGGTCGACGCCATACCATTTGGCTCAAGGTCGTGGTTATTCATCAAAAATGCAACTTATTTTTGAATGATGAAATTGAAATATAAAATGGAAGAATATCATTCGACAATGAGGAAAATGATAGAAGGAAATCAAGTTTTCTTTCTTAAGTGATTAGATTACCTTAGAAATCGAGCTTTGTGTGAGTTTGTCTCTTGATTTTTCCCTCACCCACGAGATCTCTCTCTAGTTTTTCCTTCTTAGCAAACAACTTTTTCACTGTGATTTTTTTCCCATTGATTGTGTATTCAAAATGGAAACAAAATCTTATGTTTACATGCCTCTGGCGGAGGCATTATTGCCTTATCGCTAGCCACTACTTGTTTGAATATTGCTATTAATTTCGTGGCAGACCACGTCCTCCATAATCTTATTTTATTTTCAACAGTTTGATATTAGAATCCTATCAGTTATCGATTTAAATTTTGATGAGAATATGAATATGTATTGATATATGTATATGTATATATATCTATATATATACATATACCTATTGGTATTTATATGCTCATTCTTCATTTCAATTATACGTATATTATATATATATATATATATATGTTCATATTTATACATATACCTATTGGTATTTATATGCTCATTCTTCATTTCAATTATATATATACACATTTATCTATATGTACATATGTATGTATTTGCATTTATTTACATACATACACACACACATATATAAATGGTTTGTTTGGAGAATTTATAAGTTCCATATGCCATTCATCATTTTTTTAAATTGAGTAAGGAACTTTAATTTCATCTTGAGCATACATATAAATAAACTAAAAGAATTTATTTTCACTTAATTTTCACATAATGAAATATTTTATCCTTTTTAATCATTCTTTTCAATACTTTCATTTGTTTTCTATGAAACACAGAGTTTGAGTAGACAAATTTAGTCTACAAGCCATTATTTTAAATAATAGAGATATTTTGAGTGAGGAAATTTTGTTCTCTTATATATGCAATTTAATTCAAATGCAAGTCGGCATGCCATTTGTGGTGTGTGCACCCAGATTCCAACTGGCTTACCATTCGATCTGGCTAAACAATCCTACTTCAATCGCGTTCTCATCCTTCAATTGGTCACCCTGCAACTGCACACACTTGCACTTGCAAATTGATCAATAACATTCAATTCTTGGTAACATATAAAATAATTTTCAAAAGTTTACAAAGTCAACATTAATCAACTTCTTTCATTCAATTTTCAAATATTCTAGGATCTCCATTTAATATTTAATTGATATATACCACTTTCTCTTTGTAGGCGCTTGTACATTCTCAGAGGTATTTCCATTCTTTTTTGAATTAGTTTCAACCATCATAACATCTTCTTCCTATTATCCCTTGTGCCTTGTCTCTTGTTTCCTCTACTGGTTTCTCTACAATTCCTCTCATAACACCTTTCTTCTTCAAACAACCTGAATGCCTAGGTGGGGTAGATTTCCTTTCTTGTGTACCCTTATTTTTCTTCTATACCTTAGAAGGTGTGGATGAACTACCTCTTCTTTTCCTTGTCCTAGGTGTTTTAGAGGAAGATGGAGTCTCTTGTGTTGTAAGCTAGCTAGAGATTGCTTGTGGTAAATATTGCACATCTTATTCCTCAGGTTCACCTTGGTTGTGGGTAGGTGAAGCCATAAGTGAAACATGAGAGGTTTCTCTTATAGGTCTAATAGGTGATTCTAGGGCCTCTGGCTCTACAGGTTCCTTAAGGATTTGATTAATTTTTTGATAAGCTACAAAATCCTCCCAAGACACATGAGGGTGATGAATCATGATACTCCTTTTTACTAACAAGATTATCAGACAATAATGTGATAGGGCTGAATCACTTTGCTTCCTTTGATATTCTGACCCCATTCTTTTGAGAAAATTGTAAAGATAATGTGGAACATTGACAATTAATTTTTTGCAAAGATGACTTAACAACTTAAAATAAATAGTATACAATAGAGATATCCTACCATCACATGTAATGTACTTAATGATATAAGAGGTACAAGAGGTCCATACCCATGACAATGATAGTCTTTTGGTTCCTTGTGATGAGGAGTCTAGGTTCTCTCTTGGCTCTCTAAACTCATCTCTAGCTATGACTGCATTTTCTCAAGCAAGAAACTTAGCTCCAGCCCTTGGCAGACCTAACACTTGTGCAATTGCGACCTTTGAAGCATCCAACTTCAAGCCCTTGACTGTGGTCACATCAAATTTTAATGTGGCTACAAATTTCCTCATCATTTCTTTATTATACTCTGTCAATTTGAGAAAGTAATCCAACCAACTACCCATAGTGAAAATGGGAAGACATAATGTGTCATCCAATATTTTTTTGTGAGCTGATGGATCTCTTTAGATAATGTCACCTCCCATGGTGAAATACTCAGCCTCTGCTCAATGTTCTTAGAAATTCAACTCAATTTCAACTTAACCACCTTCAAACCCTCTATTATGCTCACATGTAATTTCCATTGTAACTATAACTATTACATCCCCTGCCCCTCTGTATCAATTTAATTCAACTTAAATTGGGTTCAAATTAGCTCTAAATCTGGGATCTTAGGGAATTGACAACTGATATTAACAACAAAAGGTTACAGGTGTAAAAATCATTAAGACAAAAAGGTTTTGCATGTTTGTTTCTAAATTTGGCTTTTGGTGGCAAAAAATGAAATTTTTTGGCTGATATATTACTCCCCCAACTTAAGGTTTGAAGTGACCTCACTTCAAGTCATGTGAAAATTAGGCGAAGGATATGATTGAAGAATATGGAAATAAATGTAAAGAATAGATAGCATGCTAAATTTAATGTAAATGCATAATGAAAGCTTCTCAAAATCCATGTTAGTGATGGTAGTGTAGTATGCATACCTTTCAGATGTGATTAACTGAATGTCGTGCATGTCAGGATGATTGTAGAGCATCCGTAATTTGATATTGATTTGACAAGAGTTAATTGCAATGTATGATTAAATGAATGACAGGGTGGCACATGTAATGAAATGAAGTGGAATGTACATATGGTGAGATATGAAGTGATAGTTTGAATATTTGAAATTCAAATTGGTAACATGGAATGGAATGATCATGCTACATGTACTTAATATGATAGGACTAATGTTGCATGTGTGAGAAAAGGTGAAATGAAATGTGATGAACTAGAATTAATGTAGTGCAAATTTTTAAATGCTCTAATAGACAATGTTATGGGTACCTTCTACATCAAGTCCTAAATTGAACTATGACTATTCACATGTATTAAGCTACAGGTCTCTATTGCAATAGGGCCCAAATAGATTATAGGAGCTTTAATACATGAACCTACAAGTCCCTTTAGCAGTACGAAGCATTCTTGGGAGAAGATTTTGAATCATAGTAATTGTGTTGTGTGTGCATAAAATTGTGGGATAGTAAATTATACCTAAGTAATCTTGGGAGATGAACTGTGTAGGTCATCTATTGAGGAACTGTGAGAACTAGTTGTATATGTTTCTGAGGTGTTACCTTGTGATTGATTGTCTATATCTGTATCATAATTTTGACCATATAGATGCATTATTGAAAGAAGAAAGTCATCTTTCTGAGCTGATTGTTTATATATCTTCAATCTATGTACATTTACCATCAATATGAATATGACTACATCTATAGTTTGTAACTTAACTACTCCATTAGTAAATACTTGTTGAACTTTATAGGGTCCCAACCATCTTGGTTGTAACTGACCCTGGTGGTCTTTGTACCTAGAATCATATAGTAAATCCCAGTCACCTACAATGAACTCTTTGGCCTTTATAAATTGATTGTTTCTGATTGACCTATAGTAAATCCCAGTCACCTTTCTTTATGTGCTTCTGTTAAATCCATGCCTAAATCCACTGTTGTCCTAAGTGTCTTGTTTTCAAACTCTATTGGAAGAACTGTTATTTTACCATAGACTAACTCATAAGGTGTAAAACCTATAGTAGTTTTCCAT
This sequence comes from Sequoia sempervirens, assembly GCA_007258455.2. NCBI lineage: Eukaryota > Viridiplantae > Streptophyta > Pinopsida > Cupressales > Cupressaceae > Sequoia > Sequoia sempervirens. The sequence continues at coordinate 143,184,275 of VDFB02075321.1, read as the reverse complement.
GTTGTTTTGTAGTCCCACACTACTTCAAGTAATCTTAATGTCCAGTCCTTTCTGTGAATTTGCAGTGTTTTGGTCAAAATATTCTCAATCTCTCTGTTTGTAACCTCCACTTGCCCATTAGCTTGGGGATGATAATTTGAGGATTTTTTGTGTCTTATTGAGTATTCTTTAGCCAAATGATAAATAAGGTTAGAAGTGAACTGGGGACCTTGATTAGTGACAATTTCTATAGGCATTCCATACTTGGTAAAGATATCTTCATACAAGAACTTAGCTAAATTCCCATCTCTTACAAACTATAATGTCTTGACTTTAACCCATTTTATCAAATAGTCTATACACACCAAGATATACTCTTTATTATTATAGGTTGGTGAAATTAGTCCAATGAAGTCAAGCCCCCATTTGTCAAATGGTGCTAGTGCTATTTGTGGTTGTAAAGGAATTTCATCTAACCTTGTTGGTTTTCCCATCCTTTGACATCTATCATAGCTTCTGGTATACTTTACTGAATCCTTGTGAAGCATTGGCCAATAGTAACCTGTTGTCAAGATCTTAAATGTTGTTCTTTTGGCTGCAAAGTGACCCCCACAAGGCTCATCATGATAAGCCTTTAGAATGTCAAATACTTCATCTTCTCTTATGCATCTTCTCATGATATTATCTGGGCTAGTGTAGAATAAGTAACCAGCTACCCAAGAATATGGAAAGATTTTATGCACCAACTATCTCTTTTCTCTAGGAGAGAAATTTTATGGAATATGCCTTGCCACTAATTAATTTAGAATATCAACAAACCATGGTGTGTATACTATAAGAGAAAACAAATTCTCATTTAGAAATGAGTCATCCACAAGACCTTCATCTATTTGTGTAGACAACCTAGATAGAGAATCTTCCACCACATTAGCTTTCCTTGGCTTATCCACTATTGTTATGTCAAACTCCTATAGTAAGAGTATCCATTTGACTAGTCTCGCCCAACTACAAGTTTTTTCATTAAGTATCTTATGGTTGTATGATCTGTGTGAATAAAGACTTGATAACTAGTGATATAATGCCTAAACTTGATAGCATAAACAACTTCCAACATTTATTTTTCAGTGACAATATAGTTAAGCTCAAATCCTTACAAATTGTTTCTAATATAGTAGATGGCATATTATTTGTCCCCTTCTTTTTGTCCCAAGACTACTCCTATTGAAAATTCTAAAACATCAATGTGTATATTGAAAGGCAATGTCCAACTCACCCCTCTTAAGATAGGTGCTTGTGTCAAGGTTATCTTAAGTGCTTTAAAAGAATGCTGAAATTATACAATCCATTCAAATTCTACGTCTTTGGTGAGTAATACAAACAATGGTGTTGCAATTTTGCTTAAATATTGGATGAATATCCTATAGTAACCCACATGGCCCAAAAAATATCCTAACATCTTTTTTTCTTTTGTGGCATAAGAAGTGTAGAAATGATCTCAATCTTGTTGGGATCCACCTAAATTCCTTCACTTGAGATAAAGTGTCCTAGAACAATCCCTTGAGTCATCATCATGAAACATTTTCATGACTCACTGATAGATTATGTTCTTTACACCATTGCAAAACCTTTTCTAGATTGTTGAGTGCATCTTCATAGGTGTCTCCATATATATTAAAGTCATCCATGTAGATTTCCATGGAATAATGGGCATATTCTAAATAGATACTTAGCACTGCCCTCTAAAAAGTTGTTGGGGAATTACATAGTCCAAAGGGAAGAATGAAATAAGCATAAGTACCCCAAGGGAATATAAATGTAGTCTTATCCTGGTCCTCTGGAGCTATTTTTATTTGGTTATAGCCACTAAACCCATCAAGGAAAGAGAAGTACTTTTTCTTTGCTATGGAATCAAGCACTTGGTGAAAGGTAGGGGGAAGTGATCATTTCTTGTGGTTGTGTTTAGCTCCTTATAGTCCACACATACCCTCTATTTTTCTCCTTTCTTAGGAACCATGAATAATGGTAACACCCATTAGCTATCATAAATAGGATAAATGAAACCTGCATCGAGTAGATTTTGCAACTTAGTTTTAACTATTTCTCTTAAAGCAGGGTTCATTCTCCTTTAGGGTTGTTTAATTGGATTGAAACCATCATTTATATAGATCCTATGCATGCAAATTTTTAGATCAATTCCTTGCATATCATGGTAATCCCATGTAAAGGTTGTTGTGTGTGCCTACAACACAGTGTTTAGGGATTTTTTTTTCTTCAGTTAATCCATTATTGATGTTTAGGGTTTTTCATGGCATAATTTCCCATGTTTGGATTCTTATTGCACAAATGAGAGATCAAGTCCACTAATGTTGGGAACACATTTTTGGGTAAAATTGAATGGAACAGTTAGGATACCTCTTCTAATGAATTTGCAGGTATAATGTTTTATAGTGGATCCTACAGACATGAAAGGTAGTCTTATTGTTGTGGGTCCCTACAATAGTTGTTCTATATAATATGGTCAATTAAGTCATCCTCATCTTGGGTTTCTAAAAAAGGGTTATGTTTTATTGTCATGAGAGTTTGTAGTGAATAATGATCTTCTCCATCCAAGGTAGGCCATATAGTTTCCTCCAGGTTTTCATGAGATTGGGATGGTGGATAGAGAACCAATTTATTGGTTACAGTCCCATTGGATATTATCATGTTCCTAGACCTACAACTTATGAATGCATCATTTGTAGCTAACCACGGTCTACCTAAAATGAGTGGATATCCTACAAGGTTAAATTTTTGCTACAAGACTATAAATTTTGTAGGATACTCCCATGAATCTAAGGCAATGACTAAATCCTCAATGATTCCCTTAGGATTTACTATCAACCTATCTTCCAACTACAAAATAGTTGGTGTAATTCTAGGGTTAGCTAACTAAAGTAGCCACATTGTCTCCTTAGTCATGACATTAATTACTGTCCCTAAGTTAATCAAGGTGTTCTTGATAAGGGTCCCATTAATCTTAGCATCCACTAATGGACTTTCAGGGTCAGTGTATTTAGGCACATTTATATTCCCTAGCATAATATCAACAAGGTTCCCTAGGACATGAACTGTCTAAGGGTCCTTCCTCTTTCTCCCTAGTTACTTAAGACATAGGTCCCTTACTGTCTTGGTATAGATTGGGATATCCTTGATAGATTGGATGAGGGGAATATTTATATTGAAATCCTTAAGCTGACCCAATAGGTTTGTCTTAGGTTGGTTATGACGTTTTTGAATGGCTAAATGCTCAAGGAAAGGAGGCTCTAGACTTGAGATAGTCTAGTTTACTTGATTTGACCTAGGTTCCAGAGGTGATTTTTTTAAAGCTTTAGCTGTAAGTTCCTCATCCTCCATTTTAGTGATTTAGGGGATGAAGGTCCAGCTAGTGTCTTCCCTGAACTGAGGTGGACATCACTCACCTCTACCCCATAGGTGGGGTATTGTATAGCCTCGTTAATATAAGCTTATTGAATAGGCTTGTTGTTAGGGTTAGATGCAGGTTGGGAGAGTAATTGTGGTGGTCTAGGTGGCTAAGATGTTATGTTTGGGGGATTAGGAATGATTTCCTATTGTCGTGGTTGAGAAGGCAACAAGAGCTATTGATAATTCACATTTTTTTGCTGCCATTGTTGACCTTTCTACCATTGTGGCTACCACTGATTTTGCTGTAATGGTCATTGAGGGTTATAATTGGCACCTTAAAATTTTGGCTATGACCAATAATTTGGTTGTTGTTGGTTCCAATTTTGTAGAGAGTTTTTCCATTGCTGAAGGTTTTATCATTGGTTTTGGTTATTTGGCCAGGGTTGATAATTCTAAGCAGAGAAATTCTAATTACCAATAGGAAAAGATGTATTGAAATTAAGAGGGTCTTGTGGCATACCTTGTGTTGGATACCGTGGCCTTATTTGATCAATGTAAAATAGTTGTCCATCTTCTCCTTTAAGTGGTTGAAAATTAGGTTTTTTTGATTTGTCCTCTGTAATAATAACAACCCTCTTGCACTTGCAGTTTGCTTTCCTTTGTCTGCAATTGGGGCTATATTTAGTGAGCATTGCTTCAACCTCTTCTTATTTCTTCTTTATATGTAGAGTGTCCAACTGAGTAGCTAGGTGACTTATGATGTCCTCCTTTATGTTGGATAGTAGGTTACTTAAATCCACTCTTGAAACCCCATTATATGTCTTACTAGTGGTGGATGCTCTTTCTCCCCTTGATTTGTTGGTGAAGGTCCTAGAGTAGTTTTTGCAAACCCTACAAATCTCTTCAAAGGATAATTGAGACACATCAACTTTACCAATAATATTGAGGGAATCCATACAATCTTCATTAACTTCTCTTAGGAACACAAGCTTCAATGATTCCTCTAAGAGATTATTCTATGGGTTTTTCTTTAAGAAAAATTGAAACCTTTCTACATACTCTTTCAATGGCTCATCCTATTTCTGAGTCATCCTGAAGATATCATCTCTTCTCCTATCAATTCCCTTGCAATAATCTTGGTATTTCTCCAAGAATTTTATTTTCATGGTGTCCTAGTTTGGAACAACATCCTTTCCTAATCCCATAAACCATCTCAGGGTAACATCTTTTAGAGTAGCAGGGAATAACTTGAGCTTATGAGCATCAATTGTATAGTCATAGCTCCTGCATAGGACATAAAACTCGAACAAGAATGTGTCTAGATTGTCAGTTACCAACCCATAGAAGACTGTTAATTTTGAAGGATGGATATTCTTCAACACAGTAGCCCTTTCTTGGTTGGTAATTGGAAACTCAAAGGTCACATGTTCGGGTGGATCATCCATTGCTGCATCACCCATTGTTTGGAAGGTCCCCTCTATGTTTTTAGTAGATGTTGGTGAAAGGGAAGATTCTTATTTAGTAGTACCCTCACTCTGATAAATGTATTCACCAATATCTTCTCTAGCTTGTTGGCTTGTTGAGGGGAGGAATCTTCCCAAAGAGTCTCTCTGCCTCCGCATATAATAGATATGACTTTGTATGGAAACGAATCCTGCACAATGTTAGTAGAATTATATGGTATTTGATAAGATTAAACCTAACAGTCCTAATATTGAAAGTAAATCCTAAAATAGGAAATCTTGAAAAATGAAAGAAACTAATATTTGAAAATAGCACCATCCTGGCAATAGCACCAAAAATGTAGAGTCCCTACTAGTGTCTAGTAAACTTGGTAGTAATTGCACAACTCAGAGAGGAAATCCTAACTGAACAATCCACTTAACATTTGGTCATTGAATTATCGACAAGGGCTAGAAAGTAAAATATTTAAAGAAAGTAAAGCTATTCCTATGGCTACGGGTACCTATACTATAAGACTGTAGCTTACTACTGTTCATAAGTGAATTCTAGAAATTGATTGAACTAATGATTAAATCTATTCTACACTCTAGAGTAACAAAAATTTAGTAATTACAATATGACTTATGAAATAGAGATTTTTCATGCATCCATTAATGATTGAAAACACAAGAATCTATTAACACAAACTACATTTATAAGGTAAACTAAAAGTAGAATGAAATAAGTGAAAATAAAGGAGTGAAGGAAAGTTACCTTGAGTGGCCCTTGCTCAAGTAGTTGTCTTCACTTAATCTAAAACCAAATCTAGCTCTTAAGATCCAACACAATCATAATAACTCAAATTCATCATTACACAAATCCAAAATATCACATAAGATTATGATCAAAGATCTTATTCATGAAATCATGATTTCACAACAAACATGGTTTGTATTCCAAATGAAAACTGAAAGAGTGTATGATAAGTGCTAAAAATTTATTGATTGAAAACTAACTAGCTAACGTAAGACTCAATCAATGTGTTGTACATATAAGAACAAGGGAGATTTATTCAAAGTAGGACTCTAAACTAAAACCTTTAATGACCACTCCCTAGAATTTGGAGGGTGACAAAGATTTAGTTAACTTTAAATGCAACTAGAAAAGAATAAAAAATTGAATTATATTATGACTCTATTTGTAACAGACTGGAATGTAGAATGCTCAAAATCAATTCTATTTAGAATCCCAATTGTAATAGGGTCTTCCTTCTTCAGTTCCTTTATTATTCATCATAATGATGCATCATATACTCCATTAAATGTGTTCATGTTGTAGTCATTGTGTTTAGTTTATTATGGGAATCCCATGTTTTGTTGTTTAGGAACTCCTTCAGCTGTGGACTTCGTGTTGTAGTTTTTACGGTCTATAGTGCCTCCTTTGGATGCAAGGGGTTAGTTCACAAAAAATGCACACATACTGACAACCATGACTAAGCATAGATATACAATCACAATTCATACATATTCACACATAAATCATGCATTAACCATCACACCATAATTATATTTCCATATACTTAAACCACGTTCAAGGTTTGCATAATAGGTATCAAAGATAGCATAATGTATGAACATGTATAGGAGAAATGTCTTGGTAATGTCTATAAGCATGTATAAAAGATGTAAAAACTAACTATTATAGAGACCCATCATTAGGCACCAACTGATGGGAGACACCAATCCCCTAAACCAAGATTTGAGCACTAACTCAGCTGGTGAGACACAATCCACCAAAATACATAATAAGAATTGTGTACCCTCAAGGCTGAATACTCGACTCTCTTCTAATATGAACAACATCAGAACTCTTGCATAAAGTGCATATGATCTTATAATAATGGTAGAAAATTATTGGAATGTAACCCATATTACATCACTCTAATACTTGCATTAAAACCCTAATCACTTAGCATCCTTCTCCAACACAACTTAGGATGAATCCTAGATATTTATATATGCATTAAAATTATAATTATTTTCATATGTCAGCCTACAATAAGATTATTGCATATGCAAGTTAGCCACAACATAACCCTTAATCAAACATGTAATAGGCTAGGTCCAATAGCCCACATGCTACACCACAAGAAGGATCATGCCTTGGATTTCCTAATGAGAACTATATATAATCCAATGGTCATCCACACACTACCTCCAATGAGCACATGCCACAAACCACTACCGCATCAATCTAAAACAATGACCCACCTGATAACCTTGCACAATAAACTTTCTATTACTTAAAAATATACTTTTCGCTACACACCAACTTTGGAAACTTTGGATCATGATAAAACATGTAGACATACTCTCCATTCAAATCACATGCTATAACACACAATTGAGAAGTAATATGAATCATATCATCCTGTCATTGTAAACATACAAACTTTCTAGATCATTTCATATCACATCCACCAAAAGGAAAGGATATAAGATGATATTAAAATTATATCCAATAGATACTACAACTTATTAATGAATTCTCATAACAAAAATGCATAGACAAAATGATAACCTTTTTCCAACAATCTTCGCCTTTGTCATTGATGGCAAACCAACAAAATGCTCCCCCTAAGAATAACATTTTTCATCAAAAATTTATGTCATTCCAAGAATTTTGGATTTCTCTCCCCCCCTTTGACATTAGTGACAAAAGGAAACATCAATCCTTCCTTAAGGACTCTCTCTCCCCCTATTTGAAATCATTTTTCTTACTACACATTCTAGAGACCTTTCTTCCAGATAGACTCCCCCTAAGTCCAAACTCTAATTCGTTTGATCTCTCCATTCCTATCCAACAATGCACTAAAATAATCTACAAGATCACCAAGTTTGCTTATGATAGGGATTCAACTCCCCCCTCACCATGTGCTTCCCTCTAGAATGTCAAATAGGAGAGGGCCCTCTCTCTCATATTTTTCTTGAATAACTCAAATGTATTATCATATTCTTCCTTTTTATACTAGGTCCAATTTTCATCCTTCTTTCCCAACAAGCATTTTATCTCTTTGATCTTAATAAGCTCATTGCCTTCTAAGCTACAACTGTCAATAATGGGCTCATCAAAACATCCTTTTATGGATCCATATTTTTCCATACTAGATGTAGTATTGTAGCTTTCACTTTTGGAATCATCACATATCATAGATTGATCATAAAATGTAGTATGGGGGATTACTAACTTTTCAGGATCCTATTCCTCCTCCTTCTTCTTCCACGCTTTCTTTTATTTATTCTTCTGATCAAAAAAGTTGTTTTCCTTTCTATTTGAATTAGTGACCTTCACAAAACCACTTCTAAAATATCTTGTAATATATTTGAAATTGTTACATTTGAAGCATATGACATTGAAGTCAACCAAAGGAGAAAAATCATTTATGTTCACAAAATTATTCTTCCTCGTAGGGAGCCTTCTACAATTTATAGCCTTATGTCCATAATAATTGTAGTTAAAATAGTAACCAACAAAAGAATGATTTAACCTATTATTGTATGCTTATCTTCTGGTATTTTATCTTATAAACCTTCTCTTTTGTTTTTGAACATGGGTGAACCCTTCATCTTCATTCTTTTTATCCTCAATTTCCTTGGATTGATCAAATACTCAACTTTCAGAGTCATTCCCTTTCAAAAAATTTGCAATTGTCTTCATAGACTATTCAACCATCTTTCCCTTTTGATATTTTGTAAAACCAACATCGGTTTTGATGTGCATTGGATTTTGACTTCCAATTATCTGATCCAAGATCCTATTACTCTTTCCCAACTTCAGCTTCAAATAATTGTCTACCTTTTCAAGATCTTTTCTTAGTGCCATAATTTTTTCCTCTACAGTCATTATCTCAGTTCAAGAGTCTCTTTGTCAAAACTTCCTCAATATTCTTTGCTTTTTCCATTTTAACCTTCAAATCAATGAAAACTTTTTCAACCTTCTCAAAATCCTAAGTCACTTTTTCTTTATCCTTCACTTCTTCAACAACCTTCTTCAATCTCTTTATCTCTTTTTCAACACAAGATAATTCTTCCTCCAGATCAACCTCATCATCATCCTCATTTCTAGAATTCATTCTAGTATTTCTAATAGGAGTCTCCAATGCCATGCATAGAGTCCTTTTATTTTCACTTTTGAAATTGTCCTCATCACATTCTTCAGATGAGTATCCTTCTTCCTCATCGTAAAATCCATTCTTCCTTTTTTTACCAATTCTTAGTTTGCATTTAGAAGAAATGTGCCCAATTTTACCACAATTGAAACACTTAAAAGGTAATTTACCTTTATACTTATCGAAACTTATTTTTAATCTCCTTACAAAATTTGCTTCTTTCGAGTCAAAACCTTCATTGTGATTTGAATCATCATTCTCCACTGATGCCTTGAATGTTGCCTCCTCTCTTAAAAATTTTCCATTCATAACTCTCATCCCATATACAATTAGTGTCCCATTTAGTTCATCCATAGTCAAACTATTCAAAATTTTGGCTTCTTTTTATTACAAAAATGTTTGAATCAAACTTAGGGAGAAGATATGAGTACCTTTTTAACAACCACTGGTTCTTTCACTTCTTCACCAAGACCTCTAATGGTATTGACAACTTCATCAACCCTGAGCAAGTATGTAGTGATGTTTTATTCCTCCTTCATGTTCAAACCTTCAAACGATCCTTGGTAGGTCTCAATTTTTGCCTCCTTGACTTTATCACTACCTTCATAGATATTGTAGAGTTTATCCCAAACTTCTTTTGCAGTCCTATAATGTATTATTTTCACAAACTCAGTGTTAGATAGACCACACAAAATAACATTTCTCTCTTTTTTATTTTTTTCGCATGCTCCCTTTCTGGCTTGATCTCTTGGGGACTTTATGGAAACTCATAACCATCCACAACATATTTCCAAACCTCAAATCATAGGGTCATTAGGTATGCTTCCATCCTTACTTTCCAAAAGGAATAATTGGATCCATCAAAGGGTGGTTCCTTATTCGAATACAATCCTTCTTGAGCCACAAAGTGTTCCATCCCGAATCTACCTCAAGTTGTTAACATTATTCAAAGGAACTTATCTCTAATACCAATTGAAGGGAACACAATATATTGAAAGGGAGGGGTGAATCAATATATCCCAATTTTAACTAAATTTAAACTTCAAGTATGAACCTTAAAACATCAATGAAAATCTTAATAAATCTTCTTAATGATGTAATATATAAGAAACAAAAAGAACATACAAATCCACACCATGAACACCAGATATATGCGGAAACCCAAGATGGGAAAACCCATGATGAGAAAAGTTTCTTGGATCTACTGTCCAAATCCAGCCTCACAAAGCAAGAATATAATAAGGATTTTATAATAAGAACTAGGCACCAACCTACTAGAGACACCAATCCCCAATTGTATTTGCAAGCACCAACTTATAGGAGACACCAATCCTCAATTGCATTTGCATGCACCAACTTATAGGAGACACCAATCCCCTAAATAAAGATATGAGCACCAACTTAGCTGGTGAGACACTAATCCCATTGGAATATAAAATAAGAATTGTGAACCTTTAAGGCTAAATACTCAACTCTCTTCTAATTTGACAAACATCAAAGCTCTTGCACAAAGTGCATATGGTCTTCTGATAATTGTGCATAATGATTTGAATGCAACTCACATTACATCACTTTGTATTCATATTAAAACCCTAATCACTTAGAATCTTTCTCCAACACAAATTAGGATGAATCCTAGACAACTATATATGCATACAATTACAAGTACATTTATATGTCGTCCTACAATAAAGATTATTGCATCTATAGTCATCCACAACATAACCCTTAATCAAATGTGTAATAAGCCAGGTCTAATATCCCACATGCTACACCACAAGAAGGGACACTCCTTTCATTTCCCAATGAGGACCTATCTAGTCCAATAGTCATCCACACACTACCTCCAATGAGAACATGCAACAAACCATTTTTGCATCACCTAATAACCTTACATAATGACCCTTTTGTTACTTCAAAATATACTTTCCTCTACACACCAACTCTAGAAACTTTGGATCATGATAAAACATGTTTGTATATACTCTTCATTCAAACTACAAGACATAACACACAATTGAGAAGTAATACAAATCATATCATTCTGCCATAACACACAACTGAGAAATAATAAAAATCATATCATTTTTCCATAACACACAATTGAGAAGTAATACAAATCATATCATTCTACCAATGTAAAAATACAAATTTTTGGATCATTTCAGATCATGCTTTTGAATCACATCCATTAACATGAAAGGATATAATATGATATTAAAATCATACTCCAACTAATATTGCAACTTTTTATTGAATTCCAAGAACACAAATACATAGACAACATTCTAGACAACATCCTTTTGGATGCTCTGACAACAATTATAGAATTAGCTAACACCTTTGACATCAATGACAACCTTTTTCCAACATTAAGGGCTATAGTTAAAGCTATATCTCACTTTGAAAATAAAAAGATCCCAAAATCTTGCATGATGTCAAGCAAGGTGGTGATGACCAAAACCAACCCAAAATGATCAAGTCCAAACTAGAAACTGGCCCTTTCAACTCTATCCTTTCAACTTATCCCAAACTCATTCCTAGTTGCTTGTAGCCTTCCAAAACCGCTTTTTGGGAATATATTTTAGAGAAGGCCATAAAAATCCTAACTAAACACCATCTAAGATTGAATTTAAGGCCTAACACAACATACCAAAAGGTTTCATGAGGTCTCTTTAGAAAAATATGGAGAACCTATTGACTGCCCTGGTTTTAGGCCACCAAAAAGCCCACTTTTCCAAATGAGGTACCTTCAAAACACCAAGTTAACCCCTAAACTCAATGAAAAATCCTTAATTGGGTTGCAAAACATCAAATTCCACCATCATTCTTCAAATCCATGACCTCTAAGATACTGAACCACAAAACCCTCAATTTGCATACAAATGACAAGGGTTTATTGAAAGTTCTACTTTTTAGGTTTATCTAACCCAACCAATGCCACCAACAGTTCAAAAATGGTATGTACAAACTCAAATATCCCTTACATAGACAATTCCATCAATATTTTGACAAAAATCTTTTTCAATACCCCATTTTCACTTGAAAAACACACAGATCTGCCCTGGGGCATCACCCAAATCCTAACAACTTGCCTCCTATGCCTTCTAAACCATGAGAACACCTAACCTACCATGGGAGAAGTCATTCCACTAAGTTACAGGCCTTGACAGTAGGTGGAATGACATAGAACATCATTTAAACCCCAAACAAACCCTTCACTAGCCTTCTATAGGCAGACTCATAAAATTAAGGAAATCTCCCACAAAACTCAATGTCAGACTCTCAAACTTGATGCAAATGGAATCTAATTCATGTTCCTAAAAAATACAATAAAATTCAAAGCAATTAGAGACTATGCGGGTCCATACAACTCCTGGAAAGTATAGAATTACAAAGAAAATGTAGAAAACTCATTGTTATTGATATGAAGGTTTCAATACATCATTCATCAACACTTGCTTGAGCCTTTTGGAGGATTTATATACATATTACCTTCAAAAATAACCACCCAAACATCTATAACTTCCTTTTAAATTCCTATGACCCTTCAACTTCTTGAAAAGTTGCATTTTTGCAATTTCTTGCTTTGACAACTTTTCACATTTTTGCAGCTTTTAACCTTATGATGCAAATGACAAAAAAATGACCCAACTTACATGAAAATGGTCTCAATAGACATTATTGAATGCAAAAAGACCCTAAACACCTACACTTAACTTATTGAACCCTAATATAAAGTTCATGTGCTTGGTGCACCTACACCATTGCACCATCTTCCTCACCTCGTCAAGAGTCATATTATTAATCCTAAAATCTATTTCCTTCAATATTTGTTGGGTTATTTTGTCCACATGTGAGGGGTCAAAATTATTTTTTGACTCTACTAACTCGTCATGGAATTATCTTTTTATTCTCAACATAAATTCTCTAGATTCCTTTGATTGGACAAAGTCATCATCACTAATGAATTGTTTGCATACCAATGCTCTTATATCATTCTCCTCTTTACTTCTATCCCTTAGAGTAATTGGTACTCTATCTTGGGGAATACCCAATATTTTCACTCTTTGTCACACAGGTAGAAGTGGGTTTACTTCTTCATTTCCGCTAAAACTTTTTTCCACATCTTATGTTTTACCATTATTGTCTTCTATATTCGTAGAATAATCCACCAATTATGGATGTTTAAGTCTTTTTCTCTTCTTTTATAGTTGCTTTAAAGATGGAGCAATTGAAAGTGTAAGTTCTATCTACATTTTTTTATCCTCCAGACAGTTGTGGTATTTGTAACCCCCTTGCTCTACAATATATATGTGCAATTTCTTGAGGGTCTTTTTCTTCCTGAGGTCTTTCTTCAATTTTCTTCTAAGGTGGGTCGTAAGCCAAAGTGTCAAAGTTATTCAACATAATTCTTATTCTTGCAATACCATTTGTTACTTCATATAAGGCACTAGGAGAACTAGGATCATCCTTCTTTCTCTATTGTTCTACTTTCAAATAATAATCTATTTCATTTTTTATCTTTCACTTTCGTTTCTGTTAAATATTTTTTGATGAAATCTTCTTCAAAAACTATCTTTTGGTGAAAGGCTTCCAATTTAGCATCAAATATTATTGAATTAGTGAAGCTTTCAAGATAAAAATCCTTGCTAATCTCAAACCTCATTTTGTAAGATTATAGCATAGAATAAAGACCTAATCCATGTATGTTTGTGCAAAAAAAATTCAAAAATATCAGGCATGTTGGAAAAATGATATTTTTTATATGTCCTCAAATTAAACTTGTCACTCTCATTTAGTTGCTAGATTATTTCTATGTATGTTATCCTTGGTACTATTGTTTTGGGAAAAATATGTGGTTGTACAAAAGAACCATATACTCTAAATACTATGGAATTTGGATGTAAGAACCAATCTCCCCGATTGTGAGCAATACCTAGTTCACGCGTTCTCTCTTTTGGCCTTATAAAAATAAGAATTTCCTTAGGAATTACATCTTGGCTGACACTTATGTACATCAATTTTTTTTTTCAAATCATTCTTCAAAGACTATATAGTTTGCATTCTGGCAGTGCATGTCCCATATGTAAGTTCAACACTGCAATGGCAGAGTGATTCATTTATATCATATTGCATGATCTATAGAGCTTTATCCCTAATCTTTTGACCAACATATAAGAACATGTGGCAGATCAATGAGTACCATCTAAATTTCATTACCTTTCTACTAGTTTTCATTGCCAACAATTGTATGTGCATTTCATTAGCAATATAGGATGCAAAATAAAACTCCCTATTTATAGAGGTGTTCTGAGTATCATCTGCTAGCATTATCAATGAAATAGGAATGTGTGATTTTATGTCTATTCCCAAAACTTGGCATAAGGCATGGTATGTTTTGATGAAATAATCCTCAAAAATATCATGTTCAAATGACTCTACTTTTTCAAGAACAAATCTCATAGGCCTTTTGTCTCCGCCTCTTACTCTATGCTTTGGTATCCAATTAATTTTGTAATTGTGATTATCCTTTTCATACTCCTTGTTCAATTTATTGAAATCAATTCTTCTATCCGTAGTTGTGTTCAAATTGAACACTTTGGTTAGGAGCATTTTGTCCACTTTTATCAATTGTCCTCCATTGATCCCAATAAAGTTTTTTCCCTCTTGATTACAATGTTGTGCTAGAATTTGGAAAAGTCTATATTGATAAATATATTGGGAAAAATGATTTTTCCTAGGTCAAATTCCCATACATGTGATATAGGCTTTTTAAAAAATCTCCTTGTGTACCAATGCTCAAATAAAGACCAATTAGGTAGTGGTATTATTGTATCTCTACAACCGTTAGCATAATATTTCAAGTGTTCTGATGAATCTCCACTACCTTGTGACAAATTGATTTCCCTAGAAGATCTTGAAATTTGAGTCATCGGGCCTTCATCCAAGGTTCTTTTCAATTCTATTGATCTAGAACTAGTTTCACTGATTTTTGCTTCTATTTTTTGAGGAAGAAGTTGAATGCAAGAAGAATAGAAATGCTAATTTACTTTGTAAACACTTAAATTGTTATAGGTATTTAGGTTTGGAAAAATTTAAATTGAGTTAGAGCTAGTTTCAATGATTTTGGTTTCTCATTTTGGGTCAGTGCAGGATCATGATGGGCCAAACAAGGCCTCTAAGTGGCTATGAAAATACAAAAACTGGACTTAAACAACTTCACATAAGAATTTGAATAGGTTATTAACATAATTTGGAAATTATGTAGTAATATAATTTGTAGCAAATTGAATTTAGTTTGTAGGCTACTAGGTCTTTTTTGGAAAAAAGTAATTTGATTTGGTGAAAATTTAAAATTTCAATGCAATAGTACTTTAAATTTTAGAAAGAAAAAAAAATGTGATTGCTCAACCACCCTAAGTATGAGATTTTTTTTTTTTTTGAATATTTCAATATAAGTAGAGGACACATGCCAAATGTGATGTATATTTTTTATAACTTTTTTGCAAGTAAATAATTAGTTATGAATTTTCTAGTAGAAATTTTAAAAAATAATAAAAACCATTTGTATGGTCTCCCTAACTTGGTTAGAAATTTATGAAATTCATTTTTTAACTATAGTTTATGAGGCATAGAGTGTGACACATCTTTCATATTCAAAAAATTTACAACTATTCAAAAGTTATAGATGTTTTTCAATCAACCTATCAATTAGGACTTTACACATAGTGTGTATAGAAAATTAATAATAATTATCTATTAAATTTGAAATAAAGCATAACTTATATTAGTAGAATGTTGACAATTCACTGAATAAACCCTTTTCATTTCATCAAATTTGGATAAAAAAAAGTCCCCAACAGGAAGGGTGAAGTTTGAAAAACCATTGCAACCCCTATAAACATGTTGGGGAGACTAACTTTTTCAGTTGGAAACTCCCAAGCCAAATCCCAAAGCAATCATAAAGCAAAATGGATATATGCTATTAATGAATATCCGATAAAAACAAATATCCATTTTTTAAAGTAAAGAACAAATATTTGTTTCTACCTTTAAAAAATTGATATATGTTTCTTTTAATTAGAAATATTAATATATATATCACTATAAATTAAAATATGACATGTTATAATATTAATATAATATAATATAATTAGTTTTAGTATAATAAATATGATATTTATCATAATAAAACTACAAGGAGATGAGAGCAATATATACATCTCTCTATCTCCCTCTCTCTCACATTCCCTATGCAATTTTGTCTATCTCTACTCACCCTCTCCCTCTCTGCCTACATTTCTCTCAATCCATCTCACCCTACCACCTTCCCCCCTCTCTAGATCTCTCAAATCCCCCCCACTCTACTTTTCTCTATATCCCCTCCCTACCTTTATCCCTCTCTACTCTCTATATCCCCTCTCCCTCCATCCCTCCAATCATACATCTCTCTCCACTTACCCCTCCCTTTATCCCTTGCTCCCTCCCTCTCTATCTCTCTCCCTCCCTCTATCACTTCCACCCTACCTCTCCCTCTCTCTACCTACCCCTCTCTCTACTGTTACCTCCCCATATCTCTACCTCTCCCTGCCCCTCTCTCTCACACACACTAGGTCTCTCTCTTTGTGCCTCTCCCACCATACATCTCTCTCTATTCCTTGCACTTTACCTCTCTCTACCTACCCCTCCTCCCTCCCTGCTCTCTCTCCCTCCCTCTCTCCACTCACCCTCTCCCTCTCTACCTACCTTTCCCTCAATCCACTCCTCCCCACCTCTCTTTCTACCTACCTCTCCCTCCTTCCCAAATTTCCCCCCTCTCTACTTATTGTTACCTAATTTTCGCTTCTAGCTAAAATCAAGTAACTTATTGTTAATTCTTTTGTGTTTTCATTTAAACATTAAAAGATACATCATGTTCTGCTAAAGTTCATTAATGTGCATAAAGGAGATTGTCAAAACAAATTGCATTATTCCAGTTTTGCAATTACATATAAATAAGAAAGAGAACCAACATGTATTGAAAATGTAATCTTTATTGATGATCATAAGCGTATAATGTCCCTCACAAGCCAAGGGACTATCTATTCTAATGCTTATAAAGAAAATATTATGTGCCTATAGATAACATAAAAGAAATTGCATATAAAATGAAAAGGGACCCGTCAATGCCTGGTGGAATGATGAATCCCATTGGCTTGGTCTTGCATCATCTCAACACTTCTTGCTGCCCTACTTCTATTTTGACGCTCTCCTTGTTGCTCCTAGGTTTCCTACATCTAAAAAAATAGTGATGTTAGAGCAATAGAAGTTCATTGATCAAAATATGTGCAAAACATCCATAAACGTGTAATTTGATGTCCATAAGCATTAAAATAGTAGCATACCATAAGTGTACATGAAAATAAGAAAATGAGTAATCAAACACACCTATGATATGCTTTGTTTATCTAACTGGTTTGTTCCTTGTGCATATTTAGGACAAGTCTTTATTACTTTTCTAATTCAGCTAATTACAACATGTGGTGTAAAATGTGGCTCCCACGAGGGTAGATCCCGACATGTTGCCCTCTGATGTTTTAAGTGGGATAGGAAAATGAGCAACTTGATAAAATCAATGATAAACATATTCTTGATGCGTTAAATCAATATGGAATCACACCAATTGATCAACTTTCATTATCAGATTCAAAAGATGCAACACATAATGTGAACTGTCAAGAAAGTCACACTTCATCTTTTCACAATGAATCAATGAATAGGCTGCCATCATGTCAAAAGGAAGGTGTATTTTGTTGGACATGTCTTTCAATCTTCTTAAGTGGATCCAAGATCCATTTTATTAAAGAAGTAAATTATTTCTATGATGAAGATGCATCAAGTTCAATTATGCATCTATTAAAATAATGAAGGAGATATCAAGTCATGCCTGAAACCATCATGAGTCATATGGGGCAGCAAGAAGGAACAAAGATAATCATACATTGTTGTGTGAAATACACTGTCCAATTCATATTACCTCAACCTATTGAACAACCACACATCACTTAGGATGATGAGCTTTCAGGTCACCACCATAAATGTCATATGTCTGCCCAATAGGATCAAAGCAAAAGGAATGCCAAGTGATTATAACAATGACCTTTAAGAGTTTGCAATGAGTAGTCTTAGGTGGATAAGCGAACAACAAAAATCATCTCATGAAAGGAGAAGGCAACCATTAAAGATGAAATTTGGGCAGTCTAGACAACCAAGTGATTGTTAAAATGTATCAGTCTCAAGATGCAGTGATAACAATGAAGGATGAACATCCTATGGCACATGAGCAATGTGAATATATGAGTGTATATAGTCACCTTTAACAAGAGAGTGCAGCAAGAAGGAAACAAACACAGTGGTGAAAGCAAGCTACTATCAAGAGCAATGAAAACATATCGAGTTGAAGATGCCCATCAATGAAAATTCAGTCCCTAATCTCTAGGATCAAGACAGTCCCAACCATATAGCAGGCTAAAGTACATAGTAGAGTTGTCTTTTTGATTTGAGGAATCCCTAGTTAAAGGACATCATGGCATCAAAGGTAGTGAACAACCTAAAGGAGCAGACTATAGTAGGGATAGCAACACAAGAAAGCAATGACAATGACCTTCTCACTATCCATAACTAGGCACCTTTAGAAGCACAGTGGACCTATTCACTGCCAAAAGTGACAGCCTCTCAAGGGGTTTTGAGGACACCATTCCTAGAGGAAGAACAATTTCATCATATAGGGACAACAAGGATCAAAATACAATGCATTTCTATGAATGGTGGATCTAGACCTACTCAAACATGATCAAACAATCGAATTTTAGTCATCAAACACATCTAAAACAATCATTCCCCATGTAATTCATTCAAATGCAAAGAGCAAGAAACAAAGCAAATAATATCAAATAAAAGATACTAAATCTTGCTCAAAACATTCAAACCCTCAATCCCATGGGGGAATTGGTGCTACTTTGATGTGGAAAGTAGCCCTTTCCCAATTCCTTGCAAGATTTGATGAACTTTGATGAAGATTGATGCTCCTTGATGAAATTTGACCATAACCTAGCCAAGATGGATGAAAATTATGAAAAATTCGATGAAGTGTTGATGAATTTGCTCAAAAACTGTAGATAATAACCTTGCATAAAGTTGTGGATCCAAAATCAATAGAAGAGCCTCCCATTTATAGGAAAGAAGGATGGAGGAATGAGAAACATGAAGGATGTGATACTAAACATAAACCAATGGCATTGTGCCACTTGTCAACATGCTAGTGGAGACAAATGGAGCACATTTTGATGAATGTGCAAATAAATGCAATTAGGTGGAAATTTCAAATTTGAAAGTTGGCTTGTGGAGGAAGAGAGAAAGAGGAGTTAATGCCACTTGGCTCAAGAAAAAGGACTTGTAAGAGATATAATTGTCATGTTGGAGGACAAGTCCTTTTAGGAGGGAGATTTCAAAATGAGAGAATATTCCAACTAGATGCCCTTTTGAATGAAAATAGAAGAATTTATAAATCAATTAAATCAATTTACTTGCACAAGTTGCAAAATGTAGAGGATTTGATGGATTAGAGTTAGAGTTAATTAAGATTTAATTAACTTAGGTGGAGATTAGTTTGATTTGACATTTGACTTAGATATTTAGATTTATTTAAATCAAATGAGAGGATAGTTGGGAAATTAGGGATTTAATTAAATAAATTTGATTTATTCAATTAAATGAAGAAAATTAGGATTTAATTAAATATTAAAGTTGATTTATTTAATCAAAGGACATTATGATTTAATTAAATAAAGATTGATTTATTTAATTAAAATATGAATCTGGATGAATTTAATCAAATAAAGATTATTTGATTAAATGGTAAGCAGAGAGATGATGAAGGAAGAATCAGTGTTAGTGAACCAAAATCAAGTGCACGATATCAATCAAGATATTTTGAGTGTCTACAATTTCAAACAACTATGAGCAAATGGTAGAAATAACATGCATTGAAAATGCAATGGATGAGACAATTAGAATAAGTATCCATAAACCCAAAGAACCATACACTCACATATTTCCAACTCTTCAAGCAAGATTAAGCAAGAACAAAGATTGGTGGATCTGACTAATATCAATGCAAGATTGAGATTACAATGAACAAAGTGAAGCAACCATCTACATTAGCTACAACCATGATGATATCAGTCACAATGAATGTAATGCATTTCAAATAACAATGTATTCCAATAAAGTAGCCCTAAGCATGATCATTACAAAAGCTATTTAGAGAAAATGTGTTTCACAAAGGATGCCAACATTTGAACATTTGAAAATGTTACTAACAATCAAGTGATGCAAGATAGTGCACAAATGGAGCCTACATTCAAATGATCAACCACATACATTAGGATACCATGCATGAAAAGGAATCAAACAATGAGAGATGAGGTACAAACATGCATTCTATTTTATATCTGAGATAAATACCATTCTTTTAATGTTTGTTGCTTTTCAAATGGTCAAATAGGCTATTTCCTTTTAGTAATTCTAAATGTTTTCATTTAAAGACAAATAAATCATGATTAAGAAGGAACAAAGAAGCCCCAAGCATCATAACATACCATACTTCTTAGTGCTCATCATACAAATGATTGTAAAGTTATCACACATGCAGTGTTTTCTCACAATGTTGGTTTGAGGCAGCAAACATATTCAAGATTATATTGCAAGAAATTGTCTTTGAATCTTTGAACACAAAACAACTTTTTCAACTTTAGAAGCTTGTTCTAGTGTAAACAAAAATGGGTGGAGAAGAAAATTCAAAGTAAAAGAACAAGGGACGGTCATCCAATGCATATTATGACATTTGTTTGCATGACTTTATCTATGAGTTTCATCAGGCCAATAGAAATAATGCAATCTATCATTTCTTCCTTTTTCTTTCAATGAAAAATGTCAAAGATTTGTTACAGGACTCAGGGAAAACTTTAAGAAACCCCCCCCTCGGCGAAGGTGTAAAATTCTAGCAAATCTTGTATACTTCCCGATAAAAATATTAATTTTAGTGGCAAATTTTTTCATTTTTCATGAAAAATAAATAAATGTCCATTGGCGAATCTTTTCTAATCGCTAGAAGTCTGTGGAAAATCTTGGAAAAATGCAATTTTTTTAAAACCACTAAATTTTTTTTATTGGCAACTAAAATCTATTTTCAAACCAATAAAATATTTCGATTAGCTTAATTAAACCTATTTTCAAACCAAAAAAAAACAATTTTGTTGGCAATTAAAACTTTTTTTCAAAATAAAAAATAAAATTCATTGGCGAATTAAACCTATTTTCAAATGATTAAGAAAAAAATTTGGCGATTTAGACATAATATCAAACTAATAAAAAATGCAGTGGTGAAGTGTCAATGCAAATTTTCCTAACCTTAGTTGCAAGTCTTTCTTGGTCATCTTTGTAGTCGGTGGGTCAGAGGTTTCAAAAACTTTGAAACTTCAGACTTTGGTTCTAAGGTTCAAGTTTTAGTGACCAAGCGACATTATGGACCATGACCATTCGATGAATTTTAGATGGACACCTGTGGTTGCATTCTATAAGTATATCTCTCAAGCACTAGATTTGTGAATTGAAACCTCCAGAATTACACTAGAACCATTAGATTTTCATAAATCAATGGTTGAGATTTTATTAATTATTTAGGTCTGTCGGTCATCCTGCTTTTGTTTACCATTTAATATTACCTAAGTCAGACCAAAATATTTTATGACAAAGCCTTAAATCTTAACTCTTTAATCCTAAGGGTCGAGTCTCATCAACCTAGTGATGTCCCCATTTTAAATTATGCATGTGCATAAAGTTTGTTTTAAAAGAGGGACCGTTCAATGAATTTTTGATGGATGGCTATAGATGCATTCCTAAAGTAAATCCTTGAAGTACTATACTTGTGAACTGAAACCTCCGGAATAACAGTAAAACCGTTAGATTTTCAGAAATCAACATATAGTTCCGATCATAAGTGAGCAAAATTTATTGTGTCTTATTAGCTAGGACATTGATAATCATTAAGGTAAAATGATACATTGAATTCTCTCTTTTCAATGCATCGAAGTACTCTACCTTTCATTTATTCTATTGAAATTCTCAATTTGGTTGTGGTACTAGGCGGCGGCACGGATTAATACCATATGAATAGCCAGAGTGATTGATTGGATAGCTTTATATTGAAAATTGCACGATGTACTATAGAATCATAGATGATGATGTCAATAATCCAATGATTTTGACAATCGATAGCTTGCGTGGCACTGTCAATTTTGACAATTGACAGCTTCTCAGCTTGAGCTACAGTTTGCAACTTTGCATGTAGCCAGCTTGAGTTACCAATTAAGTTGGATTTTTGGTTTGTGCGAATCACAATTATTACTAAGTAGTCAGTAGTAATTATACACAACCTCAGAGCTCACATGTGACACATGTGAGGTGTACAAGGTACCAGGATGGTAGTGGCACTTTTGGCGACACTTTTGGCCCATAAATAAGGATAGTGAGCACAACTAAAATCATTCATTTAATTGTCATAAGGGTTTTAATTTTCTAGGGTTAATAACTTAATAAGGATTCAGGAAGAAGATGATGTGGTATTATTGGGGATGCTCTAAATTATCCTGCCTCCAATTATGTAGTTACAGAGTAAAAGACCAATTTCCTTCAAGTTCATAATGGGTGGAATTGGAAAGAAGTTGATTTGGTTCACTTGATTTCTCTGATAGGTTTTGAACCAAGATGAGGAACTCTGATGGAAATAAGTGTTATCCCAATGCATGGAGGCTACAAGTAGAAAATAGGAGCAATTTTACTACCCCTCATCGTCTACATGGTTTCCCGGGAAATTCCCACACATTTAATTTTAGTGCTCATCTTTTGCATGGGAGCAGTTTTACAATCCCTCGTCTTTTGCACCAGTCTGATTCTGAAAGGGGCTAAGTACATTTTGTATCTTCATGGCTCCCATTTCCCCAGTTTGATCGGGCCCCCTTTCCCCATACATTTATTTTCAGAGCGTATGGCTGACTCGACAAGTCACATGTGTTTATTTTTAGAGCTCATGGTTGACCCAACAAGTTCCATTTATTTTCAGAGATACATGTATCACATTTACGTTTTCAAATTTTCACCAACAGTCCAACAGAAGCTTGGCGCTTGCACTTACATTTGTATTTGTACTATGTATTAATGTAATAATGTGATATTGTAATTCAGTTGTAATAAAATAAATGGTTGTGCTATTAATGTGACATTGTAATTCATTTTATTAAGTCCTTTGCAAGTTAAGTGCTATTAATGGTTATGTAATGTGCTATTAATGTGACATTGTAATTCATTTTATTAAGGCCTTTGAAATGTTAAGTTTCTGGCCCCTTGGCCTTGATGTCAATCCTAGTGCATTAAACTTTAAAACAAATTTAAAACACATGGTTTATGTTTATTATTTATATCATAAATCACTCAATCGTTCGATGAACATTTGATGTTTGGTTGTAGTTGCATTCTGGAATGAAATGCATAGATCACTACGCTTGCGAACTTAAACCTTCAGAATCACCCTATAACCGTTAGATTAACAGAGATCAACAGTTTAGAATTTGTTGTCAATGCAGGAGTAAATCATTGTTTTTAATGGCTTGTTTTAAATGTTGTCAACCATGTACATTGTACTACCTAATTGTGTATTGTGTAGTCCGTAAGTAATGAGTAGACGTTTCAGTGTCATTCAGTTTTCTCATTACAGTGCACCACTCTATTCTGGGTTCCACAATTCCACTTCTAACAAAGCCATTCTAGTAACCCATTTTCAAGCTTCAACATAGTTTCAACTTCAAGAATCAAAATTCAAAATTTGGGTAAGTTAAAGAATTCTTGTGGATACGTTTCATCACTTGACGTTTCTTAAAATATTATTTTGTCAAACTTTGAAGTTTAGGTTTAGGGTTAAGAGGCTTAATAATTAAGAAAAATTAAGGACTAATAGGGAATTCACATATTTTATATTGTTGATTGTATCAACATGTCTACCACCAATACCACTAGAGCAAAGTCGGATAAAAAAATATATTATGAAAAATTGCTTAAAACCCAAAGTTTCACTAATGAATACCATGATATTTAAGATCCTGAAACCTATGGTAGGCGTACCTCAGAACTTAGATTTTAATCAGAGAATAAGGCTGCAAAGCAAATGCAATTGCAAGTTAATAGTATTAGTGCACTGTGGGTAACTGGATTAGGGCGCATGATGTTACATGAGGTTTTCCCTTGCCTAGAATTTATCATGGTCTGTGCCCTAAATTATGATGATAACAAAAGAGAAATTGTTAATAAAGATAGCAAAGAAGAATTGTTATCCATTAATGCAGAAGAAGTTGGAAAAGTGTTGGCCTTGGGGTTTACAACCAAAGAATTTGGAAATGTCCACATTGACCTAGAAACACTTGCTAGTGATTATGAAGCAGTGGATGAAATGGAGAAAAAATATTTCTTAAATAGAATAGTTCAGGATAGAAACAAATTGAAAGGTGACCATAAGCCTCCTTACAATTTAGATATTTTTAAACCATGGGTTTAGGATACTATTTCCATGCTAGCATTTTTCCTTAGATTGGATAACAATTTGGAAGTGGGTGCATGCCTCCTTGAAATGGTGTATAATATCCATTATGGTGTTCCACATGCCAGATATAATTTTATTGAGTACATTGTAGAATCCATGCATAAACAATTATTAATGATTAAAGGAGGTTCCACTAAGACATTTAGGTTCACAACCTACTTGTGCTATCTTTTTCTATTCAAATTCATAGGAATGTTTCAGACCAACAAGCTTCAAATTCAGCCCTATGGTAATAGTAATCCTAAGCAAAAGAAAATGGCTCCAGTATATGAATGGACCACTGTTATAAGGTTGCATGATTCTTGAAGGAGCTACAGTCATTTTGTAGACTACTTTTTGGCTCAATTGCATCAAGCAATTACAAATACTCCAATGCCTAGATTGCCTATGTCATGTAGAAACTACTTTCAACTAGGAAAATAAATACAATTGGTTGATTGGTACTTAATGGAAGAATATACTATGCTAAGATTTTATGGATCGAAAGTACAACCATACAAACTTCCAATACATGTGATAGAAAGGGTTTTTGCTTTGGAATATTTAAGGCAGATGTAGAGTACTGATGAAAGACACTTTAGCGATCAGGGGAGGAAGACCTTATTTCCTTCTTTACCTTTTCCATGTGGAGGGATGACATTTGAAAGAAAAGCATTTAGTGCAGCACATAATCTTTTGAATTTTTTTGATTTTGATGCTATCTGTCACTGACAGTATGATCCATGCGACACCATTAAATCAATGATTGTGCTCAATAAGAATTTTGGAAGTAGAATTCAACATCAAAGTAAACCCTTGCTTGAAAACTTGAGAAACAAGGATTCTTGGGATGAGGTCAAAGTAGCAATGGAGAAAAGTGTTGCTTAGAATGGTATTTCTTTTGAACAATTGTTAGCATAAATTATGGCATTGCATCAAAAGACAATTAGGAGGTACAAATTTTTTTATGAAAAAAGTCATAAACCATCTAGTAGAGTAAAAATTCCAGTTTCTCTAGAGAAGTTACAGAAAAAAATTGGTCACGATAAAAAATTACTGCCTTTTGGTGTATGAAGAAGGACCTAGGTGATCTAAGAGATCTTGCAAAGTATGGAGATAACGAAGAAGATATTGAGTTTAGTAAATTATGGAATATAGAGCATTTGAATGAACAAGAAGATGAAGAAAGTGATGATGATAGGAAAGAAGAAATCCATGTCAATTTCAAACTTGGTTTAAGTGAGGCCACAAAAGAAGCATTTACTACAGGAGCAGCCATAGCTGAAAAAATGGGTTATGAAGGTAGTGGTTTGGGGTCCCAAGGAAAAGGAATTCCTACAGTAATAGATGTACAACATAGAAAACCAATTGATAAATCTAGCCTTGGAGTTGATAAAGTAGACCAAGGGAAAACAAGTAGAGCCAAAACAATTCAATTTGTTAGAGCTTCAAATCCTCGTCCTCATGGTCAGACACAATCACAACTAGGACATGCCCATGGTGGAGGGATTAGTGCAACTGGCATTGCCTCTGGTGGTGATGGTGCGGGTAGTAGTAGTGTAGTGGTCAACATGTGCTACAACAACAAATTACACACAAGAGGACAACAACACAATATACCACAAAAACACCAGGTGATCAAGGGATACAAAAGAGGCAAAGGATTTTGACAGGTCCAACTCCAAGTCACACTACTAGTGGATCCACCACAAAGGAGTTATTTCCAGGAACTCCCCCAATGATAGTTAGTCTGGCTACGAAATCATTAGCAACTTCAAGTACTCCTATTCCTTCACCATTCAAGCATTCCATTGTTCCTACATCCTGGGGTTTTGATTACATTGAAGAGTTTAAAAAGAAATCAGAATTGAATAAAAAAGAAAAGAAGCAACTGATGGAGAGTGCGTCTGCACTAACTTCAGAGCCTGCAACAACCATGGTATTACCCACATTTGACACAAGTAAAGAAATCATGGAGTACATAATTCTTGTTCCCACAGTTCAAAAAAAACCAACAAATTAGATGGCTCATCTGAATTCAAGGTGAACAATTTTCAATTGGATTTTTCTGGACTCAGAAATACTAACAAAATTAATGTATCAAAGAAGAACAATGAATTGGTGTACACATAATTGCTAAATCAAGATAGAGAGAAAAAAAGGTTGTAGACTCAAATTGAAAAGTTACAGGCATACCTAGCAAATGAGAAAGCAAAGAGGAAAGTAGTAGATAACAAGAGAAATGAATTAGAAAAAAGAATTAAAAAATATGCCTCTACATTAACAAGTAAAGAGGATAAGCAAAATGAGAATGTAATGAATGAACTGAAGCAAAGGCTAGATAAGAGAAACAAGAAATATGATGAGGAATAATCCACTTTAGAAAAATTAAGACTAAGCATTGCAAATGGAAATGCACAGTGGGAACAAAAAATAGAAAAGGAGAGAAAAAGAAATGAAAGATTGGAGGCAGAGCTGATGGAAGCAAAAAATGAAATTGAGTCTTGTCAAAATAAGTTATCTTCATTTTGTAGAGAAACAATGAGGCATATGAATATCTGGGATGAAATAATGTAGGGGATTGATCATTTTTGTGACATGTTCCAATTGATTGATGCTATTAGACAACATCGTAAGAAGCTCAACAAATATTTAATGGAGAACAAAAATGTGTTGGCATTAGAGAAATCAGCAAATCAAATTCAACAAATAGTCTACAAAGCCAATGACAATGTTTTGAAATCAAAAGGGATTACTAATCGGCTTGCTACATCAATGACATTGTCATATGTCATTGAAAAGTGTTTGAGAATGTGTGAAACAAATAAATATTTACATTTGGCTGCAGAAAAGATGAAGAAAGTGGATGAAAAGTTAAGGAACTTCACAGAGCTTGGTTTACCAGAGGATTTTGACACAAATGAGTGATTCGTTGGATGAATGATTTCAAAAAGAAGATGGAGGATGCAAGGAATATTGATTTGGACCAATTTCCTCATAACCTAGATGTGGTGACCTTTTTGGATTCCATCAAACCATTGCTAACCCTGAATGCAAAATTGACTAAAGAATCCAAGACAGGTTCCAATTTGAATCATGAATTGTTAACAAATCTTCAATTCAAACAACAACAGTTAGAACAAATGACAATTCCAACATCTGAAGAGTGGAAGTTGCTAGAAAAGGTGATGCTGTGATTTAATTTTTGATAATATGAGTTTCCAAGTTCCAATTCAGCTCTGTGCGGAGTTGTCTTTGAGCAATATTTTGCATTTCCAATGCCTCTATGTATTCCTTCAAGTGATAATCAATTTAAAATATCAAATTCAGACTTTAGTAATGTGTTGATGTTCAATTATTTGTATTATTTATTATATCATTTGAAGAAAAAGTCTAGTAGTGGTTTCAACTTCTAGATACACTTTAAACGATTGTTGATGTTCATTGTTGTATACGCTACTAATACTATTCACACATCAATACTCAATCTCCATGACTACTTAGCAGATCCACTAAACATTTATATGAATTCATGCTTTAATAATTTAATCAAGGTACTTTAACTGGTTCATTAAACCAAAGCCAAAATTAAAACATACATCAATGCATATTGCATAATATTAATGACAAAGAAGATTAATGAAAGATCATTGATCAAATTTCATTAATAATTCATGTAAAATGTTACAACTGGAGAGATAATAGACTCAAAATAAGGGAGCAAAATAGGCTTAGTCGCTAGTCCTTAGAGTTTTATAACCTTGTCGCGGATTTCTAAATTTTCATAACTTCTCGATTCCCCGACTTGGTTGATGATTCACTTTGTTGAGTTGCAAGTCTTTCTTGGTCATATTTCTAGTCGGTGGGTCACTAGATTAGAAGTTTCAAAAACTTTGAAACTTTAGACTTTGGTTCTAAGGTTCCAAGTTTCAGCGACCACACGACATTATTGACTTATCTTTCCTTTCAAAGGCATCGCCATCTGAGACCTCATTGAATGCTATGTATGGAATAATATAAAATATAAAATATAAAATAACACAATTTCATGGAATACAACATAAAATAACATCAACTACTGTTTGAATTTGGAATATGATTCATGAAGTGCAATTATTCACAATTTCATTGAATACAATATAAAATATCATCAACTACAGTATGGAACAATGGAAACTGATCCATGAAGTGCAATATAAATACCTAAAAGTTGCTAATTCTCTTCCATTTCCCAAACAATGTCAGGGTCCTCAAACTAACGTTCATCATCAGATAAAGTAAAAGAGTCATCTTGAATTTGATTCCAAGTCTACTCTTCATTTTCTTCATACTATGTCTCAAATTCAACATTCATTGTGCCATTTTTGTCAATGTCATCTGTCCAAGTCCCATTGCCACTGCCATTGCCACCAGTACCAACCTTTGGAATTGGAGTGTTGCACAACTTGGTCCCTCTTCTTTCACATGTGGACCTCTAGATTGCGAGTGCTCTTTCAAAAGGAAATTTTTTGACATTATACGCAGTTCCTTTCATCCTCAAGCAATTTTCCAAATTTTTGTCTAGTTTGTTTCTTAACTTTTATTTCAAAAAACCCAATGTACTAAAAACTCTCTCATCCTCCACCGACCCCAATATCATTGTTTGACATAAATCAACAAGTTTGAAATATTCTGGTATCGAACCACACAATATTTCACTCTGACCTAAGTTTGTCCAAACCTTTTTTATTGATCCTGGTTCAAAGGCCTTGTCCTTGCCCATGGATTTATACTAATCCTTCATAGCTGTTGCAAAATTCCTACATTGTTTTCTAAGCTTAGCTTCATCTAAAATTCCTTTTATTTTCTGCTCATTGTATGTTACAGTTTTCAAAAATTGTTCGATCAATATTTTTACCTGACAATGAAAATATGTTGGGTTATCTTGGTTTTCCCAAAATTGAGGATACACAATACTCATGGCTTCAAGTATTTCATGTCGAGGGAATCTTTCATGAATCTTTGAGGAAAGATATTTTGCAATTTCCTTCAAATTATCACCAACATATTTAACAATGCCTTGAAAATATTCCTCATTAACAACTGCCTCTCTGGTAGAGCGCCTGGTTGTCTTACATTGGTACATTTGTATCTCATATCCATGTACAAAGATGCATAAGTACCCAATTGCATTAAACTGTAAATAATTATCAAGATCATTCAAATCAGTAATTTTTAGCCACATGAAATAATTTGGGCCATCTTGTGTTAGATCTAGATATAGATGATTGAGGGCCAAGCATGTATGTTTACATAGATTGGCATATTCATTAATATACATAGTTCTATCTTGGGCTTTCTTCACAAGCTCGTTCATCACATCCAGCATGGGGAGAAGACTAGTTAAATTCAAGAGTGTCTCTATATCACTTAACCTATGTAAGAGGTCATGAGCTTTGTCTACTGTTTTGCGATGTTCATACATCACTCCAATCAAGGATTGATATTTTGAAATAACTCGTTGCGTTGTTCCACGCAAGGAGATCCATCTGGTATCAACATCCTTGAGAAGCTTGTTTCCTGGTGTTATTCCCTCAACAAAATTTTAAAATTCTGTGAAACATTTAGGACTTTCATAGAAGTATGTGTGGATCTCACAGACTAGATTTTTTAATTTTGATACTGTAGGAAACTTGCTTGCAATTTTGAATGCTAAATTCATTTTGTGGGCCATGCAGTGAATGCCAAGCATGTATGGAGCACAAGTAGTTTGTATCTTTGTGCAAACACCAATCCTTTGACCTTGCATCACTGTAGCTCCATTAGCTCCTACACACACCAAATTTTTGGCAATTGTCAACTCATCCATACCTACAATTTCATTCAAAGATTTCTTGACTAGTTTAAATATATTTTGTGATGTTGAACTGTCCTTCATTTTATGAACACAAAGAAGATGAGCTTGGCGAATATTTTGTACAGTATACAAATGCATACAAACCCAAGAAGTATTTTCTACCGCAGTAACTTCATCTAAAGATAATGCAATGAAATTTGACTCTTTTACTTTAAACTTTAAATCTTCCTTTTCCACTATAACAAGACAATTTTCCCATTCCCATACAGCGTTTATTGACCAATGTGAGTAGGGATAGTGAGGAACATTCAAATAAGATCATAAACTAGAATATTCTAGGTAGTCTGTCATAGGACACCCTCTGGACAAAATATGAAAAACAACAGTCATTTGAATAGTTTTTGACAGATTTGTTGCTTCCATTTCTTTCCCAAATTGAGCCTCAAGTGTACCTTTACATGCACCAAGCTTCAACATTTTCTGGTGATGCACTTCATAATCCATGACATACCTAACATGAAGACATTCTTCCTTTGATTTCCATCGTACGACTGATTGTTCCTTTCCGTCTATGATTTGTTTTACATAAACTTTATCGATATGCTTTTCTATAGTGCCAATCTTTAGCTACAACGTCTTGTCCCTTCCACATTTCCAAGTACAAACCGTACATCTGGCCAATTTTGCATTTTCAATATCATTTGATTTCCCCATTGGTTCAATGAATGGGTACTTTGACAACCAACCAAGTTGAAAACTCCTTGTCATTTCCCACTCATGCCCCGCTTTTTGGTTTATTTTTTCCTTTTCTTGCTACCAACATCATCATCCTCATCCAAGTCAATTATCTCATTCTAGCTAACTAGGCCCAGGGTATCACTTGGAACATCTTCTATGATATTACTATCCTGATTTGATACATTTTGATTTAAATAAATGAAAATCTCAACTTGACCTTCCGGTGGTGGTGAGGTATTGGGAATGCTACCAATATTTGGTGGAAGAGTTGATGATGTAGCTCCATCTTGACCTGATGGATCAAAATATTTGGAAATTCCAAAGTAATACTATATGGTATGTCTAATTTTTTTGTGTTTTGATGGCCTCCCAGTCTCTTCACCACCCTAAGGAGTGGCAGGAGTCTCTTCACCACCCTGAGGAGCCTGAGGAGTGGCAGGAGTCTCTTCACCACCCTAAGGAGTGGCAAGAGTCTGAGGAGTAGCAAGAGCCTTATCACCCTGAGGAGCGAAAGGAGTCTGAGAAGTGGACGGAGTCTCTTAACCACCCTGAGGAGTGGCAGGAGCCTTACCCTTGCTGCTCAAGTCGCTCGACATATTGATCTCTAATTCGCTCAACATATTCATCTCTCACTTCGAATAAAAATTGGAAAAAAAATGTCCTCTTGTTTAAGGACAGAGAATAATAATATAATCCCATTCCCTACTCAATATCATCTTTAAGACTGAAGCAAGAATGGAAAAGAGATCAAGAAAACTTATTATTATAACTAATAACACAATGAAGAAATGATCACTCACCTTTAAGTCTACGTTTTTGGCTTTGGCTGACTTTCGAATAAATGACACTTTCGATTGTATTTAATTTTGTTCAAGGAATGGATTAATAATATTCCTTTCAGTGATTTATCAAAGATTGTGTGAATGGAAATGCAATAGGAATTTATAAGTAGTGTGATAAGTGTTGTTCTTTAAATATGGTGTAGAATCACATATCAAATTCAATACCATGGAATACAATATAAAATATTTGGATTTTCCTAAACTTAGTCGCTAGTCCTCAGAGTTATATAACCTTGTCGTAGACTTCTAAATTTTCATAACTTTGTGATTCCCTGACTTGGTTGATGGTGCACTTTGTTGAGTTGCAAGTCTTTCTTGGTCATCTTTCTACTTAGTGGGTCAAAGGTTTCAAAAGCTTCAAAACTTCAGAGTTTGGTTCTAACTTCTAAGGTTCAATTTGTTGAAGAAAGAATGGAAAAGAGATAAGGAAAAATTATTATTATAACTAATAACACTATGAAGAAATGATCACTCACCTTTTAAGTCTACGTTTTGGGCTTTCACTGACTTCTGAATGGAGAAGTAGAACCTCAAAACCGAGCAAAATGTGTAAGAATAAATGACACTTTCGATTGTATGTATATCAATCCATGATTCCATATTTGGCGAATTTCGTGGGGTTTTTAAATGGTATATTAAAAATTTGGTGAATCTTGCGTGCTTATACAACGATGCATTGTAATTTTCAAGGCGAAATGTGTCCTCAAATGTAACTATTATTTTTATGTTATTGGCGAAATAGGTCCTCATGAGCAACTATTTATAAATTTTAATTTGTGAAATGGGTCTTCACAAGAAACTATTTGTAAATTTTAATTGGCGAAATGGGTCCTGATAAAATGTTTTTTTAATAGTATTGGTGAATATGTAGGTGTTTTATTAAATGATTTTGGGATTCTAGGCGAAAATATTAGTTGGTCCAATTGAAACGCTTAATTTTCCAATGGTGAATTTGTTGCTTAAATATGCCTCATAAAAAATCATTGGAAAATGGACATGCATTGGACCTATAGTTCATAAAATCCAGGCGATTTGCACACCCTGTTGGGTGCGAGAAATTTGTCAATTTCGACTTGGCCAATTCCTAGAATTTGTCAATTGGTGAAGATTCATCACTAAAGTTTTCCCTGACAAGACTGTCATGGTGATAGTAGAATATCTACTTGAATCATTACTAACTTAGAGATTCAATGCAAAAAGGAGTCATCTCCATATGTCTATGGTTTTGACATTCCATGGTTCTATTCATAGTCAAAGAAATATGCTTGACAACCATCTCACAAGAGACAAAATCATGACTGGTTAGCGTCATAGACAGTGGACTCAAGCACAAAATGACCATTTAAAAGTCATGACAAGGTAAGGTGAAAGAGAATGTGATAATAGGTGTGTATTTAGCATGAAAGGGCAGAAGTTTGTTGAAGTCACAAGACATGGCCACAATAAATCTTTAAAATAAGAATGCATTACTTATTGAGGTCTAACAATAATCTATGCTTCAGAATTGTGCTTTCCTTGAAATGGTAAACATAAAATGCAAGATTTGAAATACCTAGATTACACCATGGAGTTCTTTTGCAAAGTGAACCTAAAATGTTAAAACCCATTTCACTCCTTTATGGCTATGGTTATTTGGAGTAATTTTTCTTCACAAAGGTGACAAACCCACTTGGAGTTTTATCAGAGGATTGTAAATGCAAAAATGGGGAAAGTCTCTATTTTTTTCTTCTCAAAAGGAATATGGGTTTCAAACCCATCTATAGAAATCAGTATCAGAATACCTAACTCATTTTTTCCATGGCCGCAACCTGAAAAAATTAGTTTTTTCCACAATACAAGAAACCCACTTGCTAGTTTGTTTTAAGATTACAAATACTGAAATGTGGAAAGAGATATTTCATGGAGATCAAAAAAATGAGGAATGTGAAAGCCTAATGCATTTCTTCATGGCGGCCTAAAAAAAAAATCTTTCTCTTCTTCTCAAAATGCAAAAAGCTCATCTAGGCTGGTTTTAAAATTATAAATTTAGAAGTTTTGAAAGAAAGATTTAATGGAGGTACTCAAAACGAATGAAGTATGTAAAAATACTAGTCAATCCTTTATGTTCGTGCCCAGAAAACTTTTTTTTCTTCACAAAATCAAAGAACCATATGGGGTTTGTTCATTGATTCAAATACAGAGGAAAACAATTGTTTTGTTGCTTCATTCTTTTAGTATGGAAGCTCAAGTTTGAGCTTTATTTGCAAAAAATGGAGGGATACAAAGTTGAAGTGAGCTTACCTCAGCTTGAGCTTCATTCTCATCAAAATATGCAAGATTTTTAATACTGAAAAGATTCCATTTTACCTTCAAGAAACCTCAATCATGGGGGCTAAAGACAAAAAGATAACTATAGAGAAAATGAAACAACAAAAATGATTAGAAAGCACTTATAGCCGCATCATTTACTCATGAAATGGCTATCAAATGAATGAGAAAAGCTAGTTTTTGTTCAAAAAATGCATTACCTCATTCTTACAGTGAGGAAATCACAAAATTTCATCAAAAAATTAGCCAGAAATCAGGTAGAAGATCATGTTTTCAGTGTTTCCATCAAACCCCATGGCGGCCAAAGTGAATGCTCCAAAAGGTGTGAACAAAATGAATGAGTTCTCTTGCTTTTTCCATTGTTTTGTTTAGGGTTTGAAACCCTATGGAGGCCAACCAAGGTTTTTTACCTTGTGTTTTTAAAAAAATTGCAAAGCAATTTAATTGCTAAGAGGGCCAAGTGAAGGGGGTGTATGCCTTAGGCATGTTTTCCTTATGATACATTTACAAGACTTAGGAAAAATTTTCCTTGAATTTTATTTTGAAGACCAACCCTATGCCTTGGTGCTTTTTCATTATCTTTTGAAAAATGCAATACCTACTAAGGACTTTGGAGTTGCCTTCTAATCTCTCACATAGAGTTCTTTCACCTTGACCATTTTTGCATATATTTGAGATTATGAAAAGTTGACCAAGTGATATGGTTTTGAAATGCAAAAATGGGGTAAATTAAACTTTATCAATGCATTGGTTTTGAGTTAGCTTAAATGATTTTACAAGCATTTAGTGATTTATTATCATTTTTTGCATTTATTCAATTGGAAAACATTATTGAGGTGATTTGAAAATCACTTTATTCAATGTTATTTATAATGCAGATATTGATGTAATCCAAGGAGGTGGTGGGGCCTGATATTTTGCATTGTTTTGAGATGTAAAATGGTTTGATTAAGTGATGTTATTATAAATCACTTAATCATATTATTATTTTTAATGCAAAATGGAGTCTTGTGCTTTTGCAAAAGCACTAAAGGTGTGGGTGAAATGGATTGAATCCATGTGTGGGAAAACATGATGACTGGAAGACATGAGAAAGGTGTGGGGGGATGTCTTTGACTATTTCTTTTGGAGGGAAGAGGCTATTTGGAGGCATTTTTGTCACATTTTTAGTGTGACTATGGTCTTAGATTGACTTTGTTGCATGTGGAGGACAATTTGGATTGATTTTAGAAGGTTATTTTTGGCCTTTTCTGCTACATCCGACTAGAACCTTCTAGATGGACTTGTGTAAGAGAATTGGTTGAATTTTTGCTTAAGTAACTTCAATCTTTGTTATTGGAGTGAGTTCTTTCTTTCCAGTAGAGTGATAGCTTGGCTTTGGAGTTATCTTTTTAGCAGGAGTAGTATTGTAATTTAGAGATGGACTTTTATACCAGTTGAGTGATTTGAATCAATGTTATTAAATAGTTGCCTTCTCATTTTATGTTTTACTGTGTAGTTAATGGTTGATCAAGTTACTTGTGAAATCTATCTTCCCTTATAGTTTTGTCTCATTGTTAAGCACTTGTTTAGCAAAAAAATGCATTGTTGCAGGTTATAAGTTGTGTTAGTAAATGCAAGTGTTAGTTGTGAAATTTTTCCTTCTAAGAGTTCTGCTAAAAACCTCCTTATAAATTACTTATGTGAAAATGAGTTGTGTGGACCAGGATTTGTCACTGTTTTGAATGTGTGTAGGTTGTTCATAGGTCTTAGTTAGTTTTGGTGTATCACCCTTAGTAGTTTCAGTTAATTCTCATTTTCATGCATCTTTTTACCCTTTTCCTCAAGAAATTATTAGTTTAGGTGACATCAAAAGGGGAGCCAACCCATAATCTGGAGGTTTGCTTTCATAATAGGACACCCATAGCCTGAAAGTAGTCCCATGTTAGTCCAAATTTGTTAAGTCCTTTCACAACTTGGTAGAGGGGTGCAAATTTGGTCCACTAACAGTTTTGGCACGCCCATTGGGGCACTTCTAATTAGATTAGATTAGAAAAATACACATGTTTGTTGGTTTTGATATGCAACCAACATTTTTTCAGCCTTTGAGAGGTCATATAAGAATATATGACAACTTTGAATGTGGAAATTTGAATTAAACCATTGTTGTAGCAGCATATGAAAAAGATTCAAACAAGGGGAAACTTTGTCTCGTTTGATTATTTACAGCTGTCACCACCTCGAAGAAGAGGTAAACCAACAAAGAAAGTTGTTATTTCATCAAGAAAAATAGTTTCAACTCCGCCTACAATAAGAGTTCTAAGTCCTGTGAGGAAAAAAACCTTGGTGCCGCCAATGGCTATTCTTTGGGGAATCAAGTTTTTGTCACTTTTGATGGAGGCAGCCCGCTGCAATTAGCTCAACATGATGATATTCCCATGGCTGCCCTTAAAAGTGTTCCATATTTTTTAGGTGAAGATCAGACCACACGAGTTGAACACATCAAGGACATATCAAATCTATGTTTAGTGCATCATATAACTCAAGAAAACGTTGCTTTGAGACTGCTAGCAACATCATTTAGAGGAAAGAAACTCCAATGGTTCAAAAGTTTAACAGTCAATTCCATTAGAACATGGGATGAGCTAGGAGAAGTGTTATGCAAGCAATTTGAGGACAAATATGATAACTTTTCATTAGTGGAGTAGTTGACTCATATCAAAAGAGCTCCTCATGAATGGATGACAGACTTCAACTTCCATTTCCAAAGAACATGGGGAAAAATTCCAGAAACCACAAGGCCTCCAACTGAGTATGCATTCCTCTATTTTTTGAGGGCTTTAAATAGTGAAGTTTTTGTTTTGATACAATCAAAGGGTCGAACCACTTTACCGATGGCTTATGATATAGCTGTAATTGCTGAAAATAGCCTCATACAAGCTGTAAGAATTGCCACTAGGCCTCCTATGCCCTTTTTCCTTGATATACAACCTCCTATAGCTTTTCCAACACCCCAAATAGCCCATTTACCAGCTACTGTTAGCCAAGAAATTGTTGTCCAAGGAACATCTCAGGAATTACAAGAGATAAAGAGAAACCAACAAAAGATTGAGAATTTGCTTCAGACCTTGGAAATGAACTTGTGAGCATTAAAAAGCAACAGTTCCAAGGTTTAAGCTTTGGCAGCCTTAGAATCAAGGTCAAAGCCAACCATTTCAAGCTAAAAAACAACCCTATCAAGGACACTTCCAAGGTGCAAGGAAAAATTTGAATCCAAGGGATTTTCAACCATACAATCTAATTCTAATATGTGCAGCCAAAGATATGTTACCTGTTCAAAATAACCTTGCAGTAGAATATGAGTGGTGTTATCCCTGCAACTAGGCCCATAATCAAACTACATGTTTAAATGGTGTCATTAATCAAGCATTGATGATTTAAAATGTTTTGGGTGTGAAAAACGTGTCTAATGGTGAATCTTCACAACAATAGGATCTCCTTGCAAGTGATACAACCCTCCTAAATTGGTAAGGAGAGGAGTTTTGTGGAGTAAATAGTGATAGTTCTCCAATAGTAGCCGACACCCGAGCCAAGAAGAGGGATTTTGAGACTGGACAAGCAACAAATAAAGACAAGTTGTTGGCCCTTCCAATCCTCAAGTAACACACATCTTACAAAGAAATTCATAAGCCATCGGTGGTGGATAGCTTGGGAACCAACCCCAATTAGCCCACTTGCAAACAAACCCTGTTGTTGCAAGGACCCATCAAAAGGTAAACGCTGCCACACCCTTCAACATCATTGAATCCATGAAAAAAATGAATGTAAATATGTCAATGTGGAATTCTTTATCCATCCCAGGTCAAAAGGACTTATTGCAATCTACCTTAACTAATAAGTGTTTCAAGTGATGTTCTAGTAGGTCAAGTCAAGGTTGTCCTTACAAATACACCTCAAGACAATAGTAAACAACCAAGTAAGCATGTCAAACCTCCCCCATTTTATGTTTCTTTGATAATGGGGGATAAGTTAGTTCATAACTATATGGTAGATTCAAGGGCAAGTAGTTTTGGCATGCCTAAACAAATTGATGATAAGTTAGGACCGAAATATTAGCCTCTTGAGAAGGGAGTAGTCCAACTTGATGGGACAACCATTAACATCGTAGGTTTCATTAAAGGTTTAAGCCTTACCTTACATGTCTGCCCCAATTTTTCCATCTCTCAAGATATTTCATTCATTGACTTACCACCTCATTTTTCCTTATGTTTGTCAAGAGACTTCACTGCCAAGATAGGAGGTTATTTGTCATCAGATTGGTCCCACATGATATTTAGAACAAGATATGGGAAAAAAGTGGTCATTAAATCTGAATCACTTGCCAAACATCACATTGAACTGTATATCCCAAGTGTTGCTAATGTCAACTGTGTTGTTTTTGATGATAGTGAGCTTGTTACTGCTCAAGAACTACAAGTTGAAAGTATACTAGATGTACTCTTAAATGAGTGGGTAGTAGAAAATATCATTGAAAGCCAAAATGATAACATTGAGGAGATTGGTTTGGGTGTTTATGTGCTGCATGAACCTGATTCAGTGGTCCCAAACCTCGAAAAGGTGGAACAATAGTTGGAACAACATGGGGAAGTATGGAAAATGTTCTTTTTGAGTTCTAGAAGCAAGAACAAAGTTGGTGGGGGTGCAATGCTTGTGTCCCCACAAGGTGAAAAATATTACTCTTCCTTTAGATTTTCTTTCTCTTTTATTAACACCACTACTAAGTATGAAGGTTTAATTCAAGGCTTATAATGGGCAAGGAAAAGAGGGATTGGTTGCTTGCAAGTTTATGGTGACAGTGAGTTGATTGTGAATCAGGTGAGAGGTCTGCATGTTACTAAAAATGATGTCTTAAAATCCTACAAACACAAAGTGTGGGACATGATAGAAGAGTTTGATGCTTTCAATCTGGTTTCTATTCCTAGGGATCAGAATAAACATGCAGATAAATTAGTTGCAATAGGTGCTCAGGTTGATATTCCAAGTGAGATTAGGAAAGAAAAGTTGCAACCATATGTTAAGATAGTCATTAGAACTTCTATTCTGGATAATAACATTCATTGGAAAGTTCTTGAGAGTGATGAATAGGTCTTGAGCTTTATGCTACAAGAAGATAAATTTTCAGCAGTGAACCAAGACAAGATCAAGCAACAATATGATGATCAGATCATCCAGCTGAGGACTAACAAGCTACCCAAGGGTCTAGTCACATTGGAATCCATTTTTAGCATTGATGACCAGCTGAAAAAAGTAAGACCAACATGCAAGTCAAAGAAGAACATTATGAAGAGCTTGAAATTTTTAAAGGTAATCTCCTTAAAGTTGGAAAAATTTGCTCACATACAAATAGGCAAGCTTTCATTACTCTTTTTCAAGAGTTTCAAGATGTGTTTGCATGGGAATATTCTGACTTAAAGGGTTTTGATCCCCAAATTTCCCAACATACCATAGAGCTTGAGCCAAAAGAAAAAATTGTTAGGTAGAAACAGAGGCCTTTAAACCCCAAGCTTGAGCCTCTTATGGTCAAAGAATTGACCAAGCTGGTTAAGGGAGACATCATTTTTCTAATCAAAAATACCTCATGGGTCTCGAACCTTGTCTTGGTTAGAAATAAAAATGGTGAGATTAGACTTTGTGTTGATTTTAGGGACCTAAATAGAGCCTCATTAAAGGATCATTATCTACTGCCCTCAATGGAGCAGATTTTGCAAATAGTATCTGGTTCAAAAAGATTCTCATTACTTGACGGTTATTCAAGCTATAACCAAGTCTTAGTCAAAGAGGAAGACCAATATAAGACTTCCTTCACCACAAAATGGGGCACCATGGCTTATAAAAGTATGCCATTTGGCCTATCCAATGTTGGTGTCACTTTTCAGAGGGAAATGGACATGTCATTTCAAGGTCTAATTCAAAAACTTGTACTCATTTACCTTGATGATGTAACAATTTTTTCCAAGAAGGCCGATAAACATCTTGCACATCTGAAGCAAGTATTTGAGAGGTGTAGGGAGTTTGGTATATCCCTTAACCCCAAAAAATGCATCTTTTTTTCCATGAAGGAAAGCTTTTAAGACATATAGTGTCAAAACAAGGGATCACCATTGATCCAAAAAGAGTAAGTGCCATTTTGGATCTACCTTTACCCAGCCATAAAAAGGGGCTGCAAAGTTTTCTTGGAAGAATTAATTTCATTAGGAGGTTTATTCCTGATATTGCTAATCTTTTAAAACCACTAACTTCCATGTTGAAGAAGAATACAAGTTTCAGCTGGACCAAAGAGGCCAAGCACAGTTTTGAAGTTATAAAGGAGGCCTTATCAACAAATCCTACTTTGGCAAAGTTGAAATTTTCAAAATACTTCATTTTGTATGCCTTTGGTAGCATTGATATCATTTATGCAATGTTAGTACAACAAAATGATGTTGGCTTAGAACAACTTATTTCCTTTTTTAGTTGACGTTTAGAGAGTATGAACAAAGATATACTTTTGTAGAGAAACATGTACTTGCTGCCATCAGAAGTCTAAAAAATTTTAAACCTCTGATTTCTAACAACAAAGTGCATTTAATGGTTGCTCACCCTAGTGTGAAAGAGTTCTTGTTAAGTAGGGTCTTGAATGAAAAGAGGGTTGGGTGGATTACAAAGGTTATGGAATATGACATTGACATTAAGGTAACAAAGCTTGTAAGGGGTAAGGGGTTGTGTGAACAACTAGCTATAGGAGCTAGAAGTGAAGAAAGGGAAGAAAAAGAGGCAGTTTTGGTTGTTGATAATGAACTTATAGTTGATGCACCAGCAACAAGTGCACGTTGGGTGCAAGATATGACTCATTTTTTGTAAACTGGTGAGTGTCCACCAGGTTTGGATAAAGCTAAACGAAGGTATTTCAGATTGCAATCCATTCCTTATGTGTTGGTTGGTAACATTCTTTTTAGAAAAGATATTAATGGTGTGATTTTAAGGTGTATTGATCAACATCAAGTAGACAAAGTGCTTCATGAGTTCCATGATGGAACTATTGGGGGTCATTTTGTCCCAAGAACAACTGCATGGAAAATAATGAGAGCTAGATATTATTGGCCAAACTTGTTTAAAGATGCCCATGCTTGGGACAGAAAGTGTGTAAAATGTGTCATTTTTGTAGGAAAAGAGAGGCT
Source organism: Sequoia sempervirens (assembly GCA_007258455.2). Lineage (NCBI taxonomy): Eukaryota > Viridiplantae > Streptophyta > Pinopsida > Cupressales > Cupressaceae > Sequoia > Sequoia sempervirens. Next base: position 143,142,691 of record VDFB02075321.1, on the reverse strand, counting down.
GCGAACTTTAGCATTGTAGCCCATTCAAGTAGAACAACCCTTCATGAGATGAGGAATTGATTTTATAGGTGTCATTAACCCACCTTCAAGTGCAAGCCATAGGTGGGTACTTATTGCAATCGATTACTTCACAAGATGGACTAAAGCAGTGGCCTTGAAAGAAGCCAATGAAAATGTTGGCTTAAATTTTTATGACGATTTAGTAACTAGATTTGGGGTACCTGAATCAATCATTTCTGATAATGCTTTAGTGTTTTTTGGATGAAGAGTGACTGATTGGGATGTCAAGAATGATATTCACCTGAATACATCATCAAACTATTACCTCAAGGTAATGATTTGGATGAATCAACTAACAATAACCTGATCAGAATCATCAAAAGGATTTTGGAGGATAACTAGAGAACTTGGCACAACAAGTTAAAATATGCCTTGTGGGCAGATAGAATAACTCCAAAAAGATCCATTGGAAATTCCCCTTATATGTTGGTATATGGTAAAGAGGTAAGGTTGCCTTTATCTGTTGAGCTTCCAACTCTTGACATAATGAACCATCTTGAAATATTTGAAGAGGAAGATCCAATGGCTTTCAAATATGCACAACTCATGGAGCTAGATGAAACAAGAGATAGAGCCGTGAAAACAATGGAGCTGCATCAACTCCAAACCAAGAAATTTTTTGAAAAAAAAGCAACACCCAGGGTGTTCAAATAAGGAGATGTTGTACTTAAGTGGGATGAGTTAAAGAGTAGGCCTGGAAAGCACACTAAATTTGATAGCATGTGGAGTGGTCCATTTGTCATTATTGAGTGCAAGGAGCACAATGCTTTTCAACTGTCAATAATGGATGGAGAAGCTCTACCTATCCCAATCAATGGGATACACCTCAAACTCTATTTTGAGGTATGATCTAGATCTACCTTGTACAAATTAGAGTAGGTTTTTATTTCCTCTAAGTGCTACTGCACATTAGTTAGAATGCTTTTTCAGTTTTCCCTAAGTGTTGTTTTTGCACAGTTAGGTAGTTTTCTTTGTTTTCTGGTGTGTTTTGATAAGTTTCAAAAGTGTCTCATATTGTTCTAGTGAGTTACAACAACATACAATGTTGTTTTTATGTTGTGTCAGCTTTTAGATGACTCATTACCTAATGGATAAGCTTAAGGCAATTGGTCATGATGTTTAGCAGGAAAATATGTAGCAGATGTCACCAAAAATGTTACCTAATTTTCGCTTCCAGCTAAGATCAAGTAACTTATTGTTTATACTTTTGTGTTTTCATTTAAACATTAAAAGATACATCATGTTCTGCTAAAGTTCATTAATGTGCATAAAGGAGATTGTCAAAATATTGCATTATTCCAGTTTTGCAATTACATACAAATAAAAAAGAGAACCAACATGTATTGCAAATGTAATCTTTATTGATGATCATAAGCATATAATGTCCCTCACAAGCCAAGGGACTAGCTATTCTAATTCTTATAAATAAAATAGTATATGCCTATAGATAACAAAAAAGAAATTGCACATAAAATGAAAAGGGACCCGTTGACGCTCTCCTCGCTGCTCCTAGGTTTCCTGCATCTTAAAAAATAGTGTTGTTAAAGCAATGAAAGGTCACTGATCAAAATATGTGCAAAACATCATAAACATGTTATTTGATTTCCATAAGCATTAAAATAGCAGCATACCATAAGTGTACAGGAAAACAAGAAAAGGAGTAATCAAACAAACCTAGGATATGCTTTGTTTATCTAACTAGTTTGTTCCTTGTTTAGATTTAGGACAAGTCTTTGTTACTTTTCTAATTCAACTAATTACATGTGGTGTAAAATGTGGCTCCCACGAGGATATATCCCAACATGCTTCCCTTTGATTTTTTAAGAGGCATAGGAAATTGAGTAACTTGATCGAATCAATAATAAACATATTCTTGATGCATTAAATCAATATAGAATCACACCAGTTGATCAACTTTCATTATTAGATTCAAAAGATGCAACACATAATGTGAACTGTCAAGAAATTTACACTTCATATTTTCACAATGAATCAATCAATAGGTTGCCATCATGTCAAAAGGAAGGTGTATTTTGCTGGATATGTCTTTCAATCTTCTTAAGTGGATCCAAGATCCATTTTATTAAAGAAGTAAATGATTTCTATGATACAGATGCATCAAGTTCAATTATGCATCTATTAAAATAATGAAGGAGATATCAATTCATGCCTAAAACCATCATAAGTCATATGGGGCAGAAAGAAGGAACAAAGATAATCATACATTGTTTCATGAAAGACACTATCCAATTAATCTTACCTCAATCCTATTGAACAACCACACATCACTTAGGATGGTGAGCTTTCAGGTCACCATAATAAATGACACCTATCTACCCAATAGGATCAAAGAAAAAGGAATGCCAAATGAGTATAACAATGACCTTTAAGAGTTTGCAATGGGCAGTCTTAGGTGGATAAGAGGATAGCAACAATCATCTCATGAAAGGAGAAGGAAACCATTAAAGATGAATTTTGGGTAGTCTAGACAACCAAGTGACTGTTAAAATGTATCAGTCTCAAGATGCAATGATAAAAATGAAGGATGAACATCCTATGGCACAGGAGGAATGTGAATCTATGAGTGTATACAGTCACCTTTGACAAGAGAGGGCAGCAAGAAGGAAACAAACATAATGGTGAAAGCAAGCTACTATCAAGAGTAATGACAACATACCAAGTTGAAGATTCCCATCAATGAAAAGTTAGACCCTAATCTCTAGGATCAAGAAATTCCCATCCATATAGTAGGCTAAATTACATAGTAGAGTTGTCTTTTTGATTTGAGTAAGCTCTAGTTAAAGGACATCATGGCATCAAAGGCAGTGAACAACTTAAAGGAGCAGACCATAGTAGGGATAGCAACAAAAGAAAGAAATGATAGTGACCTTGTCACTATCTATAGCTAGGCACCTTTAGAAGCATAATGGACCTATTCACTACCAAAAGTGATAGCCTCTCAAGGGGTTTTGAAGCTACCATTCCTAGAGGAAGAACAATGTAATCATACAAGGACAACAAGGATCAAAAGACAATGCATTTCAAACAACTATGAGCAAATGGTAGAAATAACATGCATTGAAAGTGCAATGGATGACACAATTAGAATAAGTATCCATGAACCCAAAGAACCATACACTCACATATTTCCAACTCTTCACGCAAGATTAAGCAAGAACAAAGATTGGTGGATCTAACTAGCATCAATGCAAGATTGAGATTACAATGAACAAAGTGAAGCAACCATCTACATTAGCTACAACCATGATGATATCAGTCACAATGAATGTAATGCATTTCAAACAACAATGTATTCCAATAAATCAACCCTAACCATGATCATTACAAAAGCTATTTAGAGAAAATGTGTTTCACAAAGGATGCCAACATTTGAACATTTGAAAACGTTACTAACAATCAAGTGATAAAAGATAGTGCACAAATGGAGCTTACATTCAAATGATCAGCCATATACATTAGGATACCATGCACGAAAAGGAATCAAATAGTGAGAGATGAGGTACAAACATGCATTTTGTTTTATATCTGAGATAAATACCATTCTTTTAATGTTTGTTGCTTTTTAAATGGTCAAATAGGTTGTTGCCTTTCAATAAGTCTAAATGTTTTCATTTAAAGACAAAGCAAGCATGATTAAGAAGGAACAAAGCAGCCCCAAGAATCATAATAGACCATACTTCTTACTGCTCATCATACAAATGATCATAAAGTTATCACACAGGTAGTGTTTTCTCACAATGTTGGTTTGAGGTAGCAAACATATTCAAGATTATATTGAAGGAAATTGTCTATTTGAATCTTTGAACAAAAAACAACTTTTGCAACTTTAGAAGCTTGTTCCAGTGTAAACAACAATGGGTGGAGAAGAAAATTCAAAGTAAAAGAACAAGGGACAATCATCCAATGCATATTATGATATTTGTTTGCATCACTTTATCTATGAGTTTCATTAGGCCAAAATAAATAATGCAATCTATCATTTCTTGCTTTTTCTTTCAATGAATAATGTCAAAGATGTGTTACAGGACTGTCATGTTGACAATGGAATCTCTACTTTAATCATTGCTAACTTGGAAATTCAATGCAATAAAGGGGTCGTCTCCATATGTCTATGGTTTTGACATTCCATGGTTCTATTCATAGTCAAAGAAATATGCTTGACAGCCATCTCACAAGAGACAAAATCATGACTGGTTAGTGTCATAGACAGTGGACTCAAGCACAAAATGACTATTTAAAAGTCATGACAAGGTAAGGTGAAAGAGACTGTGATAATAGGTGTGTATTTAGCATGAAAGGGAAGAATTTTGTTGAAGTCACAAGACATGGCCACAATAAATCTTCAAAATAAGAATAAACTGTTTATATAGGTCTAACAATAATCTATGCTTCAGAATGGTGCTTTCCTTGAAATGGTAAATAGAAAATGCAAGATTTGAAATACCCAGATTGCACCACAGAGTTCTTTTGCAAAGTGAACTGAAAATGTTAAAACACATTTCACTCCTTTATGGTTGTGGTTATTTGGAGTAATTTTTCTTCACAAAGGTGACAAACCCGCTTGGGGTTTTTATCAGAGGATTATAAATGCAAAAATGGGGAAAGTCTCTATTTTTTTCTTCTCAAAAGGCATCTGGGTTTCAAACCCATCTATAGAAATCACTATCAGAATACCTAACTCATTTTTTCCATGGCCGCGACCTAAAAAAAATAGTTTTTTCCACAATACAAGAAACCCACTTGCTAGTTTGTTTTAAAATTGCAAATACTGAAATGGGGAAAGAGAGATTTCATGGAGATGTTAAAAAAATAGAGGAATGTGAAAGCCTAATGCATTTCTTCATGGCAGCCTAAAAAAAAATCTGTCTCTTCTTCTCAAAATGCAAAAAGCCCATCTAGGCTAGTTTTAAAATTATAAATTCAAAAGTTTTGAAAGAAAGATTTAATGGAGGTACTCAGAACGAATGAAGTATGTAAAAAACCTAATCAATCATTTATGGTTGTGCCCAGAAAATATGTTTTTCTTCACAAAATCAAAGAACCATTTGGGGTTTGATCATTGATTCAAATACAGAGGAAAATAAACATTTTGCTGCTTCATTGTTTTAGTATGGAAGATCGAGTTTGAGCTTTATTTGTAGAAAATGGAGGGATACAAAGCTGAAGTGAGCTTACCTCAACTCAAGCTTCATTCCCATCAAAATATGCAAGATTTTTAATACTGAAAAGATTCCATTTAACCTTCAAGAAACCTCAATCATGGGGGTTGAAGAAAAAAAGATAACCACAGAGAAAATGAAACAACAAAAATGATCAGAAAGCACTTACAACTGCAACCTTTACTCATGAAATGGTTGTCAAATGAATAAAAAAAGTTAGTTTTTGTTCAAAAAATGCATTACCTCATTCCTCCAGTGAGGAAATCACAAAATTTCATCAAAAATTTGACCAGAAATTAGGCAAAAAATAATGTTTTTAGTGTTTCCATCAAATCCCATGGCGGCCAGAGTGAATGCTCCAAAAGGTTCAAGCAAAATGAATGAGTTCTCTTGATTTTTCCATTGTTTTGTTTAGGGCTTGAAACCCTATGGAGGTTGACCAAGGTTTTTTACCTTGTGTTTTTAAAAAATTGAAAAGCAATTTAATTGCTAAGTGGGCCAAGTGAAGGGAGTGTATGCCTTAGGCATGTTTTCCTTATGATACATTTACAAGACTTAGGAAAATTTTGCCTTGAATTTCATTTTGAAGACCAACCCTATGCCTTGGTGATTTTTCATTATCTTTTGAAAAATGCAATACCTGCTAAGGACTTTGGAGCTGCCTTATAATCTCTCAAATAGAATTCTTTCACCTTGACCATTTTTGCATATATTTGAGATTATGAAAAGTTGACCAGGTGATATGGTTTTGAAATGCAAAAATGGGGTAAATTAAACTTTATCAATGCCTTGGTTTTGAGTTAGCTTAAATGATTTTACAAGCATTTAGTGATTTATTATCATTTTTTGCATTTATTCAATTGGAAAACATTATTGAGGTGATTTGCAAATCACTTTATTCAATGTTATTTATAATGCAAATATTGATGTAATCCAAGGAGGTGGTCGGGCCTCATATTTTGCATTATTTTGAGATGTAAAATGGTTTGATTAAGTGATGTTATTATAAATCACTTAATCAAATTATTATTTTTAATGGAAAATGGAGTCTTGTGCTTTTGCAAAAGCACTAAAGGTGTGGGTCAAATGGGTTGAATACATGTGTGGGAAAACATGATGACTAAAAAACATGAGAAAGGTGTGGGGGGATGTCTTTGACTATTTTTTTTTAGAGAAGAGGCTATTTGGAGGCATTTTTGTCACATTTTTAGTGTGACTATGGTCTTGGATTGACTTTGCTTCATGTGGAGGACAATTTGGAGTGGTTTTAGAAGGTTATTTTTGGCCTTTTCTATTGTAACTCAGAGATGGACTTGTATACCAGTTGAGTACTTTGAATCAATGACATTAAATAGTTGCCTTCTCATTTTATGTTTTATTGTATGCAGTTAATGGTTGATCAAGTTACTTGTGAAATCTATATTTCCTTGTAGTTTTGTCTCATTGTTAAGCACCTATTTAGCAGAAAAATGCATTGTTGCAGGTTATAAGTTGTGTTAGTAAATGCAAGTGTTGCTAGTTGTGAAATTTTTCCTTCTAAGATTTCTGCTAAAAACATCCTTATAAATTACTTATGTGAAAATGCATATGAAAATGAGTTGTGTGAACCAGGATTTGTCACTGTTTTGAATGTGTGTAGGTTGTTTGCAAGTCTTAGTTAGTTTTGGTGTATCACCCTTAGTAGTTTCAGTTAATTCTCATTTTCATGCATCTTTTTACCTTTTTGCTCAAGAAATTATTAGTTTAGGTGACATCAAAAGGGGAGCCAACCCATAATCTGGAGGTTTGCGTTCACAATAGGATACCCATAGCCTGGAAGTAGTCCCATGTTAGTCCAAATTTTTAGAGTTCTTTCACAATTTGGCAAAGGGGTGCAAATTTGGTCTACTAACACTTATATTTCCCCTTCCCTCTCTACTTCTTGTTAGGAAACTTGCAACCATTGTATGAAAATTTCCACATAACCCAAATCTAAAATCATGCAAGTAAATACTCAATATCAACATGAAAGAGAATAGAGAACATACCCATGAAAGATGACACAAGATATACCCTGGGAAAACCCTCAAGAGGGAAAAACCCAGCCTCCAAAAGCATCCACACTCCATGTATTATTCAGCAATGAAAACCCATTACAATGCATCTTCGGAGACTCCATGAACACTTCTGAAGCACATGCTATCCATGCATTCCATGTGACCAAGCATGAATCCACAAATCCCATGCCATGCTTCAAACCCTCACACATGCACAAGCTCAACCTGCTAACCTGCAACAAACTCTCCAACCTTAGAAAACTACCCTTGTGGTTTCTTTTATAGAAGCAAGCTCCCACAAAACCACCAAGTAGTATTACATAAACCATATGCCCAAAACCATGAACTTACAAAATCATGTGACCCCTCATTTAATATTGGGTACTTTATTATATTTTATTATTCCCCAATATTAAATAATTACATTTTACAATTAAGTCCCAATGTTACATATAACATAAAGTGGCCCCAACATTATAACTCCTAGTGATGCACGTCCATCTAGGTACCCCTAGGTACACCACACACATAATAATAAATTAAACATTATAAGCATTATACAAGGTGTACAACACCTAATCCTAACAACTCCCAGTTGTTGTATACATTGCATAATGGGGTAACAAGTAAGCTCAAACATCAAGATAATAAACTCCATAGGCAACATCTATCATCCTGGAATTCAAGTGCTCCATCAAGATACCTGTAACAAGAACCAAGGTGACCACCATCTCATCCATGAATGATCTCGTCCTCCACCATGCCAATGCACTAAGATAAGAAACCATTCAAAGAGATGTCACACTAACTGTCACAAAGAAGCATAATCTTGCCTCAAATTGATATCTCAAAACACAAACATTCAATCCAAAGGTAATGAATAAGCACCAATAGCTATCAATAATGAATCACCATAGCTTAAATGACACCCACAAAAAATTCCAACACATCTAACTATCCATACCTCCACAGTATACATAACATAGTAAACTCATGCCATCACATATCCACCCATAAACCACAATAACAAATTCCATGTGCAAACCTATCAAAGAGTGGCATACACATCCAGGAGCTCCCACTACATGGGCAATGTCCAGATGAATGCAAACCTAGAATGAGTGTATTCAATGTGTCGCTTCATTAACATTCCAGTAACAAGACACCATCACAAGTGATCAAGGCATACCAAGTCTACTAACAACATCATATAGAATATGTAAACATGTAGTACCAAGGAACATCCACAAAGATATGAAAAATCTACAAACCAAACACCTGTAGCATGTCCTCCTACACACACCCCTAAATGCCAACTATGTCAAGTATGATATCCCCCACAACACCCCATAAATAAATACATAACAACATCCAACCGTCCAATCACCAATATCAAACATAACGTATGTATCATGTAACTAATCATGGATGTAAGCATCTCAAAACAAGAAGATCAAACTCAATGTAACCATTCCCAAACCAAGGAAATCAACCCAATAAACCATCTCCTAAACCCAACATGTACAAGGAGATAAACATGCCAACACTCCTCAAATGAACCCTCTAGAAACCAAATATTCATGGCTCAAGATCCATATCCATGGAAAGACAAAGCATAAATATAAAACACCTAAAAGAAAAATGGGAAATACCTCTCAAGTGAACTGTCGAGTAGACCAAGAGTGGGGAATGAGAATGCTCCTCCAGGATCCAAGTCATCATGACTCAACCAAGAAAAATATTCTCTATCAGTCCATAATGAACTCACATCCATACCCAGGTGAAAGTCCTCAGTCTTCCTGTTGAAACCTCCAAAGAGTAACTATCTCAAGCAAATGTCTCTAATCACAAGAGAAATCCAACCTTACCTATGTCTCCAAGTATCCATGAGCACCTGTAACCAATCAATCCATGCTAAACTCCAAGCAAATGATCGAAGTACTCAATACAAAGAGAACCAACCAAGATCAAAATCATAGCTCCAACTGCAGAATCAGGAACATAAACATGACACCATGATCTCACATCTTCTCAAAAGAAGATCACATGCTCAAATCATCATAATATGTACCATGCCACAACTCTAAACCAATAATCAAGAGTATACCATGACATAATAACAAAACCATCCTACAACCAAGGATCACCTATCAAAACCAACAAGTCATAAACAATACCTCAACATCTCCAACACCTAATGTCAATGAATTCTCATTGTAGCACACATAATCCAAAAGATCCTCCACGACACTAATCAATCCCTACTGAAGACAACCATCCATAATCAACAATGGATCCACATCATTTCCAAATGCTCCCACTGAACCGTGATACTGAGCAATCCCATGGCATCATGATGCACACAACCAACACCATGTCACTATAATAAGCTCACACCAAACCTGTGAATCCAATCTCTCAAAAACAACATGATAACCATCCTATAAAACAAGAAGATATATCACCAATCCATCACTGTCAAAATCTCCCACAAGAAGATACACCACCACTACCTGAATCAGGATCCAATCCAACACCAACAACAATACACCTGCATAAACCATCATGACATGCCAAAGTCTCTAATGCACAAGAAACATCCATGACACCATGATCACCACCTAAAGTAACAACAACAACCAATCCAACCATGTTCACATATCTGCATAATCATAGTCAACTACATAGGTCTCATATCATGATTGTACTTGGTAATACCATCTCACCTCCTCAACATGAAAACAAACTAGCAAACCAAGTGACTAAACCAAGCCACCAAAACTGAACATGCATCATCACTGAAATATCAATGGGCAAAGACAACCCATGTCCAAGTCATAAATGCAACATGTAAGTATAGACCACCTACAACATTGCACAACTTGTAGATACAACAATGCATCATACAAATCCAAACATATACTGATAACCATGTCAAATGAGAGAATAATCTAAGATGTACAACTGAGCATACAATGAATCCAACATCAAATCTCCAAGATCCGATCATCCATAAATTCATAGTATCACCATAGTCAAAGTAACCCATAAACAACTTAGATAAAGGAAATAGAAAATAAACCATGCCAAAATAACTCCAAACCTGATCCATTGTGTAGTGCTCTGAACAAGCTTTTTGTTGACTATTTGAAGTCCAAAAACCAACTTCGTATGCACCTGATATCATCTCTCAAAACTCAAATAGAATACCTGAATTTCACCAAGAAAAACACTGTCAAAACTGTA
>VDFB02075321.1:143103560-143129507 GCA_007258455.2 Sequoia sempervirens | reverse complement strand
TTTGTTCAAAACATATCTTTATTTCATAAAGCTTGTTTTTGTATAAGAATAAAATCTTTATAAAATGAATATATGTTTTGTTTGAGTGGAAAAAATGGTCCAAATTCCATTTTGGGTGTTCCAGCAATCCCCACATGCTCTATGGTGTTTGGAATGCCATGATTCTTGTCCATTATAGACAAAATTTCACTTTTTTAGCACTCTTTTACATAAATTTTTATCATATCAATCATCAAGGTACTTGTTTGAGTTGGGATAATGGGAAGCAACTGTTGTCATAAAGTGAAAAAGAAGAGGAAATTTCAAGCAGAGGAAATTGAAGCAAGTAGGGAGAAATATAGATCAAGGAAGAGGGTGGAAAAAAAAGGTTTGTCAAATTTTCTTCAAGGAGAAGGCTCTTCTTTACCTTTAAATGACATTGAAAGTGACCTAATACTGAATGTGAAAATATTGAACATGAAATTGAAATTGAAACTGTTGAACATGAAATTGAAAATCAAGATGTTGAAAATGAAATTGAAAATCAAGATGTTGAACATGAAATTGAAAATTAAAATGTTGAACTTGAAATTGAAAATGTTGAGCATGAAATATAAAATGAAAATGTTGAACATGAAATTGAAAATATTGCAAAATGTGATTAAACACCTATTGATAAGAGTAACATCATAGAAAAAGAAGAAGAAATACATGAATATTTTCTTGACGAATGTGGATATACAACCCACAAAGTTGAAAACATACTCCATAATCCACTCATTCATGGCATTGATGAAATCGATAAGACAGACAAAATAATGAAAGTCAATGTATCTCCAAATTACATAAGAAGATAGGACTTTTGTGAAGAAGAAAATGAAATCCTAAATCCATCTATTTTTATTGACTCCAATAAAAATGCAGAACATTCAAGAACCCCAAAATGGTTAGTTGAAATAGATGAGAACATAATAGATAAACTTGAAGGAAAAATATCATCACAAACCATTCAGTTGTGGGCTACCCAAAATCTCAATCAATAATTTTCCAATAAGGCATTAACTAAACAATATCAACTTTTTGTAAAATTGCTAAAGTCATACAAAATGATACCATTACTAAAGAAATTGAAGATTCATGTAAATAAAATGTTCGATCAAAATAACATTATTGTTAAAAATATTTTTAATGCACTCAATTTTATTGAAAAGAGTAGTAATGAAAATATAAGAGAGTTTCTTGTAGATTAATAACAACCTCTTTAGTAAGAAATCAATTAAGAAATGCTCAATTATTGAGGCAAACATGTGTTCAATTAAGGCTAAATCATAAAACATTGTCAAAAGCACTAGCAATAAGATCAAGACTAGATAGTCTTCTTCAAAATGATACTTGGGATTTTAGTGGTAGGCTTTCACAAGTTCATAAGAATCTAACTAATACCACAAAGGATGGAATTCAACAATTTTGGCACTCTAACTCTAGAGTATCACCGAATGTAAAAGATGTTTTAAACTTAAGAATTGGTGACCAAGACTGTAGACCACATCCTAAACATTTCTTAGAACATTTCCAAACAACATTGTACAAACTATTTTGTGAAACACGTCCAAATTTGAAAATATCACAAAGGGAATTTGAATCTTGTAAGCCATTTTATTGCGTGCCTCTTAAAATTTGTAATAAATGTTGCAAATACCATGTAGAGTTTCTTATGTATCATGAAATATTATGCAATATTCATTCCACTTTGCATACTAATGAAATGCTACAAGAGTGTGCTACAATACAACTACGAAGGTTGTCGAGGGACTTATTAGATTTATGTTTATGTGTTATAGATGATGGTTGCATTTTCTATAAGAAAATTATTTAAATGAAAAGTGTTTGCAATGTAGTGAGTTATCAAATTTTATATCATGTATTCATTGATCTGTAATTAAAGAGCTACAAATAATTTGCACTTTAATCCCAACCACAGAATTTACCCCGATCCAACAGAACTACATGGTTATGAATCTTAACCGTTGAAATTATGGAAATTAGCATTCACTTGTTCTTATCCAAAATTAATAAAACATAAACTAATTGCTTAAATATCGTAATTAGAAACTCAAGAAATAAATACTTAAGAGAATTATAAAAGAGAAGAGAAGAAGAGAGATCACGAGCTTGATAACGGAGTTCACTCAATTTGAGCTACATCTCCGGGTCTGCTTCTCAATGAGGAACCGCTTTATTAATGATTCCAAGCAATTATGGCTTTTGTACATCACCCAAGCTTTAGTCCTGTACAAAATTCCTCACAATATCTCTCACTATTACAATTTTGGTGTATAATAACACCTTGTAATTCTTCCTCTAAAAAATAAATCAAACCCTCCATTAGCATTCTAATTCTTTCACAATTCTCCAATAATTTTACATCACTTGGTTGAAAAATTAAGAACCTACACCCATTTTTTATACATAAAATAAGCTATATGGGGTGTAACCTCCATATTTAATAAATAACTCCCCATGAACAAATAAAACAATAACCCTCTTAAACAAAATAACTCCCTTTTAACAAAATTCCCTCTTTTACAATTCGTTTATAATCTCCCTTTAACATAAAAATATTTAACCAATTATTTTAAGCCCCTTAAAATATCATAATTCGTTGAAATATGAGAAAGGTGGTTAAAGGGCTTAATTTGTTGAAATATAAGTTTACTGGCTTTATTTCTCTCCTTTTTTTATGGGCAAGGCAAGAGGATTTTAAGGGATAAAATCCCATCAAATCCTCTCTTTCTTTTTTTCTTTTAATTTTTAAACCATACGTGTTTTTTTAACAATATGGTTTAATCCATATTTATGCCACCTTTTTACAATAATGGCCTACCACATGGAGAGGTGACATGACACCGAGTGTCAAGGACTGATTGGCCATTGTGCTTACTAGACTGATGATGAGGTGTTGACTCGTCAACATATGTTGCCAACTTTGACTGCTTGTATCTTGTGCAAATGGACTCCGTTTTTGACAAAACAAGTTGCGTTAGAAATCTCTCGACAAGCTCTTCACAACGACACCCATTTGACCAACTTTGATGACTTCAAAATTTTTCCCTTTTTCTGAGCCCTCTGATTTGCCAGTTGACCAGAACTTTGACTACTCGTAACTTTTGCATACAGACTCCTTTTGAGCCCATTCGAGTTGCGCCAGGTTCGTGCCGGCAGGCTCTACACAATGACACTAGTTTTTAAGAGATTTTGAGTCTGTGAAAATTCTAGGTTCTTTTGGATCCTCCTGGATCATTCATGGGGGAAGTGAGCATGATTTTGGAAATAAAATGGTTGAGAAAAAGAGATTTGAGATAGTGAAATACAATTTGAAGAGTGAAGGTGAAGGTTCTATATGTGAATTGGTTACAAGAGAGGTAAGTATTGTTGGTTTTATTTTAGATTTTAAGAAAAATATTTTTTACAAGTATGCAAGACACAACAACATGTCTACATGGTTAGATCAACAATTCATGATGTCTAAGGATTTTTTCTTGATTGGAACTATTATCTTTGTAGTTGATTTTGTAGAAAACCACCCATTGAAACCACAAAATGAAGTTTGGTCTCAATATTAAAATCCAATTCAGATTGTTATTTTTGTTCACATCACATACAAACATGCCCCTAATAGTACAAAAGAGAATAGGAAAATAGTTAGGGAGTACCATTTTTACATGAGTGTTGATCAATCTCATTCATTAGAGTATGTATAATATTGTTTTTTTTTTTAAAAGAGTTTTTGTACAAGAAGAAGATATTACAATGTTTCAACATCTCATTTGGTCAAATAATTGCACTGGTCAATTCAAGAATGCTCATATGTTTTATTGGTTGAGTAGAATACATGCAGAGAGGGGTATACCTCATATTTAGAGTTTTTTTTAAGCTGGGCATGGAAAAGGGGAGCATGATGGAGTATGTGCATGTGTAAATAGGGCTCTACTTAAAGAACAACTAAATATTAGAGGTGGTGCCACATTCATTGATGCAAGTTCAATTTTTTAGTGGCGTAATTATGCATTATCACAAGGAGAGGCACTTGATTCAAAAGTGTGTACGTTCTTCTGGTTGGTTGATGAATGCATAGTGGGAGAGAGATTGGATTGTCAAATAATCAAGGAATCGTCATAGATGCATTCCTTTTGAAGCTCAAATGTAAGTACATGGACTATTTGGACACAAGATTTAGCTTATTTTTGTTAGAGTTGTATTAAATGTTAGTTGGATAATTGCAAGTCAAGTGAGTGTGTAGATACATGGATTCTAAAATATCTAACCCCTTTATATGAAGCTCATTCTTCTTTACTTTGTGAAATGGAAAGTTCATTTGACTATGACCATATTTCAGACCTTGTACAACCAAGACATGTTTTTGTAGTTGTTGCACCACATGGGAATGAAGAGAGAGAAAACTATTGGTTGACATAAATTGTTCAAGGAAAAAATAGATAACACAACCTGTGACAGATAATGATGGGTTCACATATCCTATAGGATCAATTGTTATTGTTGGAACTTGGTTGTGAACATATATGATTAGAAAGAATGTCATTATTGTATTTGAGGACTTTGAGAATTATTGTATTTGAGGACTTTGAGAAGCAAAAAACCATACTCATGTATTTGCACCTAGTTGTAGTAACAAATGTTAATTTATTGAAGCGTCATACAAAACCAAGAACAAAATAACTATGGATGATTGCTAATGTTGATCATGAAGCAATATTGGAAACTCTAAAGATAAGAGATGACCCCTTAGGTACACTTGAGTAATAGATCTATTTTTGTATGGGATGGGTATGATATTGTTCATCTTAGTTAGATTCATGTTTTTTATGGGTTGGATTACAAGTGCATATAACAATTAACTGGTATATAAAAAATGTAGGTTTTCTAGAGAAAAAAGGTATATTTTTCAAGCGATTCAAATCAATACATCCACCATTGTGTTATGAGTATGATGAGTTTATGATGGTTATGCATCCACATATAATTCATAAGTAGTGACTCTTAATATTGCATCATATTTGGTTTGAAATTTAGTTAAAACTTTGTAGTTCATATTGGTTATTCTAAACAATTTATCTATATTTATATATAGGTCTATTTCACTCAAGTTTGGAACATGATGAAGTTAAAATGACAATAAATCCATCATTCTTAATCTTAAAATAGGTTTTGAAGATTGTTTTTCTTAACAATTCACCTACTTATATGTGTAGGTTTTTTAGAGAATAAAGTTGTTGTGGAAAGGCGATTGAGATCAATAGTTATATCTTTTGCAATGGTCACATATAATTCATAAGGTGATATCTACGATATAATTCGAAGTAGCAATTCTTAATCTTGCATCATATTTGGTTTGAGATCATGTTCAGTTAAAACTTTGTAGTTCATGTTGCTTATGCTCAACAATCTGTCTATATTTATATACAGGTCTATTTCACTCAAGTTTGGAGCACGTTGAGGTTGTAATGACAATAAATCCACCATTGTTGAGTTTAAAATAGGTCTTGAAGATTTTTTTCTTAACAATTTACTTGTTTATATGTTTAGGTTTTTTGGAGAATAATTTTTTTGTGGAAAGGCGATTGAGATCAATAGTTATCTTTTGTAGTGGTCACATATAATTCATAAGGTGACATCTACGATATAATTCTAAGTAGTGACTCTTAATCTTGCATCATATTTGGTTTGAGAGAATGTTTAGTTAAACTTTGTAGTTCATTCTGCTTATGCTCAACATTTTTTCTATATTTATATGTAGGTTTATTTTACTCAAGTTTGGAGCTTGACGAGGTTACAATGACAATAAATCCACCATTGTTGAGTTTAAAATAGGTATTGCAGATTATTCTTCTTAACAATTCACTTGTTTATATGTTTATTTTTTTTGGAGAATAAAGTTGTTGTGGAAAGGAGATTGAGATCAATAGTTATATCTTTTGCAGTGGTCACATATAATTCATAAGGTGACATCTATGATAGAATTCAAAGTAGTGATTCTTAATCTTGCATCATATTTGGTTTAAGAGAATGTTCAGTTAAAACTTTATAGCTCATGTTGTTTATGCTCAACAATTTGTCTATATTTATATGCAGGTCTATTTCACTCAAGTTTGGAGCACAACAAGGTTATAATGACAATAAATCCACCATTATTGAGTTTAAAATAGGTATTAAAGATTGTTTTTCTTAATAATTCACTTGTTTATATTTTTAGGTTTTTTGGAGAATAAAGTTGCTATGGAAAGGTGGTTGAGATCAATAGTTATATCTTTTGCAGTGGTCACATATAATTCATAAGGTGACATCTACAATAGAATTCTAAGTAGTGATTCTTAATCTTGCATCATATTTGGTTTGCGATAATGTTTGATTAAAACTTTGTAGTTCATGTTGCTTATGCTCAACAATTTATCTATATTTATATGCAGCTCTATTTGTTTTTTGGAGAAGTGAGTGAGGACAAGTGACTTCTACAAGGAAAATGATAGGGATCACCTTACGGAGGTAGAGATGAGAATGACATGTAGCCATAGAGAGGGAAATATGATATGCATACAATTTTTACACCTTAAGGTGGTAGAGATGAGAATGGTATGTAGCCATAGACAGGGAAATATGATATGCATATAAAAATTGTACACTTTAGGGTCATAGAGATGAGAATGGCATGTAGCCATAGAGAGGGAAACATTATATGCATAAAAAAATTTACACTTTAGGGTGGTAGAAATGAGAATGGCATGTATCTATAGAGAGGGAATTGGGAAATATGATATGCATACAATTTTTACACCTTAGGGTGGTAGATTGATGAGAAAGGCATGTAGCCAAAGAGCGGGTGATTTCTACAAGGACAATGAAAGTGATCACCTTAGGGTAGTACATTGATGTATTTGTACATGAGGACATGGAAAATATGTTATGCATGTTATTACTTATATTGATGATGATGTGATGTTTTATGTGTATGCTAACAATGGACATGGTATGTAGCTAGATTGATTAGATTTGGATGGTCATAGGTAAACATGTTCATGTTGTATGTATATTTATGATTTTCATGTGTGTATATTCATGATGTATGTAATGTCATGTGTATGCATGTGTCTATGTGTCTATGTGTCTATGTGTCTATGTTCACAGTGTATGTTCATGGTGTATGCAATCTCATGTGTGTAATATCATGTGTATGTGTGTATTTCACGGTGTATATAATCTCATGTGTGTATAGATCCATGTGTTTTTATGTATGTAGGTATGTATGTTTATGTATGTAGGTATGTTCAAGTGTGTGTTTATGTATGTAGGTATGTTCATGCTTGTATGTTCATAGTGTATGTAATATCATGTGTATATATGTTTATGTGTGTATGTTCATGGTGTATGTATGTGTGTATGTTCATGGTGTATGTAAACTCATACGTATGTATGTATGTTCATGAATCTCAAGCATAATATCATGTGTATGTATGTATGTTCATGAATATCAAGTGTAATATCATATGTATGCATATATTTTCATGAATTTCAAATGTAGTCTTGTTCATGTGTATGCTCATAAGATTGTTAAGAGACTATGTCGGAATAGTGAAATCCAAAATGATTGGGTGACTTGGAGAAAGAATAGAGACCTTCACTAGCATTTAGCTTCCCACTTGGATGTGTTGGTACAATTAGTTTTGGTCTAGGATGCATGAAACAAAAAAAATGCTTCTTTCCAAATTTGCATTGCTCTCTACTGACAATTTTTGTAAGTTTGCATTCTAAGTTGGCATGGTCAAATGATGTTGAGTTGACCAAAACTATGAGAGGTTAATGTGGAGGGATTCCATATGGATTTGTATGTGTAGATGAAAAATTCTTAAGTGCCACAAACTCCAATAACCACTCTATCATAGTTTGGTATTTTTTGCTCTTAGGGCTCTTAAGAGACTACATCAAAATAGTGCACTCTGAAATGATCACGTGATTTGGAGAATGAATAGAGCCATTCCCTAGCATTTATCTACCACTTGGATGTTTTGGTGTAGTCAATTTTGGTCCAAGATGCACGAAATAAAAAATATGATTCTTTCCAAATTTGTATTACTCTCTACTGACAATTTTTGCAAGTTTGCATTCTAAGTTGGCATGGTCAAATGGTGTTGAGTTCACCAAAACTAAAAGAGGTTAATGTGGAGGGATGCCATATGGACTTGTACATGTAGAAAAAAAATTCTTAGGTGCCACAAGCTTCGAGAACCACTCTGCCATAGTTTTATAATTTTTTACTCTTAGGGCTCTTAAGAGACTACATCAAAATAGTGCACTCTAAAATGATCAAGTGAATTGGAGAATGAACAGAGCCCTTCCCTAGAATTTTCTTTCCCACTTGGACATGTTAGCATAGTTGGTTTTGGTCTAGGATGCATGAAATAAAAAAATATGATTCTTTCCAAATTTACACTGCTCTCTACTGATATTTTTTGAAAGTTTGCATTCTAAGTTGGCATGGTAAAATGGTGTTGAGTTGACAAAAATTGAGAGGTTAAAGTGGAGGGATACCATATGGAATTGTACATGCAGATGAAAAATTCTTATGTGCCACGAGATCCGAGAACCACTTCATCATAGTTTGGTAGTTTCTGGCTCTTAGGGCTCTTAAGAGACTATGTTAGATTAGTGCACTCTAAATTGATCAGGTGACTTGGAGAACAAACAAATCCATTCCCTAGAATTTATCTATCCACTTGGAGATGTTGGTGTAGTTGGTTTTGGTCTAGGATGCATGAAACAAAAATATCTTCTTGCCAAATTTCAACTGCTCTTTACTAACACTTTCTGCAAGTTTGCATTCTAAGTTTCCATGGTCAAATGGTGTTTATTTGACCAAAACTGAGAGATATTGATGTGGAGGTATGTCATATGGACTTGTAAATGAAGAAAAAGTATTCTTAGGTACCACAAGCTCCAAGAACCACTTCATTATAGTTTGGATTTTTTTTCTCTTAGGGAACTTAAGAAACTACACCAGATTAGTGCACTTTGAATTGATTAGATGACTTGGAGAATGAACAAATACTTTCCCTAGCATTTACCTACCTATTTGGACATGTTGGCATAGTCAATTTTGGTCTAGGACACACAAAACAAAAAATATGCTTATTGCCAAATTTCAACTGCTCTCTACTGACACTTTTTGCAAGTTTGTATTCTAAGTTTGCATGGTCAAATGATGTTGAGTTGACCAAAACCAAGAGAGGTTATTATGGAGGGATGCCATATGGAATTGTACTTGTAAAAAAAATAAAATTGTGCCATGAGCTCCAAGAACCACTCCATTATAGTTTGGTAGTTTTCTCTCTTAGGGCTCTTAAGACTGCATCAGATTAGTGTACTCTGAATTGATCGGGTGACAGCTTGGAGAGTGAACATAACCCTTCCCTAGAATTTACCTATTCACTTGGACGTGTTGGTGCAGTCAGTTTTGGTCCAAGACACACGAAACAAAAAATATGCTTATTACCAAATTTCAACTACTCTCTACTAACACTTTTTGCAAGTTTGCACTCTAAGCTAGACAATCCTTCCAACTTATCATATAAACCTCTTCTTTCTTATAATCAACAAGGAAATGAATTCTTACTTTCCATTTCACAAATCATCTTTCCACCCAAACTATGTAGCCATAAAAGATATTATTTTCATAGTCTTTACCTTCCCACTTTAAACATATTTTCTTCTTGCACTAGACCTCCTCAACATATGTAGCACTCATATATATAAAGAAGAATGTGTACCACTCAATCTACACTAAAAAATGAAAAATATTCTTTATAGGAATAAAAAATAGCATTACAAACCATTCTAGGTTCAATAGTATATTAAATGTATAAAAATATTATTTCATCTCAATGACCTCAAAATCTATGTTCTTTATTATCCCTATTATGTTGGCTTCAATATTCCTCCATGTACCAATCGTGCTTAGTGTGGTCTCGTCAACTAATGTAATATTCAACAAAGTACCAAATAATTTTGGTTTACCTAAGTCTTCCTATACTCTTTTTCACATAATGCTAATATCTATGCATAGATCTACCAATACATTTTTCAACCAATTTTTATGAACATGGAGTTTAGTCATAAGATGATAAATAAAATTATATACAACTTTATTGTATTCAAGATCCAAAAATAATTTAAATAGAAGGGAAAGGGGGGCCCTAGGTAACATGCACAACTTATATACTAATAAAAATCTTATATACAACTTTATCATTAATTTGAGACCAAAATTTTCATTCCACGTCATTTATCAAAAGAAAAATTCAAATTGAAAAATCCATCATTGTTAAAGGGGAAATTAACTTTATTGAAAGGATAAAAAATAAAATGAAACTATAGAGACTAAGGATGTTGACAGATCAAGGAATCAAATGATAAAGGATGTTGTTGTTGGAAGACTGAAATCACTAAGAGGGGGGGTGGGTGAATCAGTGATTTATGAAAGTCACAATTTTTCAAAAACAAGATCTTTTGAACAAAGAGGGTAGATGACAGTATGTGAAGCAAACTTGATTTTTAAATCAAAACACCAAATGATAGTTCAAAGAACAAATTTGACTTGTGCATGAACAGTATTGTATTTACATGAACCATGAATTAAACATGAAACATTAACAAGGTGAAACTTAACACTTTCACATGTATTAGAGCTCACCTTAAATCATAACCTTTTTATGTATGAAATGTGCATTGATAGATATGAAAGATTGATATGAAATGTGGCATAACATTGACAAATATGAAAGACTGATAATTGTACATTTGATAACACATTAAAATCAGACTGATAATAAAAGGATCACACATATAAAATCACCACATAACACAAAATTTGTCCTGAGTGGAAAAACCCTCTTGGGGAATAAAAAACCACTCGAAAAATATTTCCTTTATTCACTTAAAGCACCAACTCTTTCACATTCAGGAGCACCAAATCCATAAAATATAGGAGCACCAAATCCACAAGTTTAGGAGCACCAACTCCACAAAAATCAGAAGCACCAACTTCATGCGATATAGGAGCACCAAATCCTTTACAAAGCAACAAATTATAGCATTCTATCAGAACCCTAGAAGTGCATTTTTTGCAACTCTAGAATTACAATAGAATACTATGAATATCCTCATTAAGCACATTGAATAATGTTGTGTATCAACATCTTCCTTAATACAATAACATAAGAATCATAACAAATATTTTCAATGCAATATCTGCTTATCAAAATGTCTGAAAACATTATATTTCTCTTTTCAAAAATCCACATGAAAATGCCTGAAGATCATCTTTTAAAGACTCGAAAAATAATAATCTTTGTATACAGTTTGAATAACTATAAGCCATCTCGGGTTAGGGTTACAAGATTTTTTAACTAACTCTTTCAAGAACCATATGTTCTCATGTAACTTCATCAAAATTTCTAGATTGAAATAACTAAATGCATTAACCCTTTTATTTGTTTGCTAAGAAATAATCAAGGGTTTCGAATAACATTAACCACTGAATCTTCACTGTTATTACCTTAACAAAAATGATCAAAGCCCGTAAATAGTGTTAACTTTAATACCTGTTTAAGGAGGAATGAAAATAAACAAATACCAGAAGAACCATTCTAAAACTATCCAGTTGAAGTATTCCATCAACAAGCTCTATCGCTTCTCTTTCCAACTTCCATAGTTAACAATCATTCAACTTCCACAGTCGACACTCATTCTCTTAATCAGAATACTAACAAGTTGCATATTCTGTAGACAAACAAAATATCCATGGCAGCTAGGGTTCCACTCAAAGTCTTTTGCCCTAGTTTTCCCTTCCTTTCAAGTCTTTCGAAGACTTCAACCAAAAAGATATCATTTGAAATCCGATAGAATACACAATGATTAAAATAATTTTGAAGTCTGGTGGGAAACAACATCATATCACATGATTTAATCGATTATTAAAATGATTTTGAGACCATTGAATGTTGACACATCATTATTTCTCAAGAACTATTGAAGCCACATAATATCCCTGTCAACAAACATAATCACACTGATATAATAGTTGTTGTCGGTGAAGTTTAGTCACATGTATATTGTGACTTATCATTTAAAACCGATACAACAATACCAATGAAACAAATTTCCATATGACATTAATCAAAGTCATCCACCTTCCAATTAAAACCAAATATAATCCTTTAGATGATGTTGCCTGATAATTTAGTCACTACTATGTGACTTTCAATTTGAATATATTTCTCTAATGTCGATGTCACATACAATGTGACTATTCAAGTTGCTCAGAAGCAAAATATTTGCACACTAAATATTAATGAAGAGAATATATATACAAGTTTAAAACTTGTAATCTACATTCCTATGCCTTTCCTAAACTTGAATATATTTGTGCAAACATGAAATGTGTCATTCATATATCATGTGAAAACAACTTGCAAAAGATCAAGTTGAATATACCACAATCTAGAAGTGATCAACCTGGGACTTATAATGATGATAAGCCATATATACCTGAAACAAAATATATATACCCTGAAGCAAATGCATGCCCTAAAAAATAAACACTTCTAGTACCAATATGCATCAAGATCCCATAAAAAATGATGTAAACAGAGCCAAGGAAATCATGATATAAAATGAACCAAATCATATGCCACCAAGATTAGACCATCCCAACTGTATAAATTGTGTGCATGTATTATCCAAACCAGGGAGTTTTGTCACAGTGTTACCAAGATGTCAATGACACAACACATGTCAAAGATACATATTATTCAAAGACAAACTGAGCATGAGCAACTGAATACACCATCTACATATCATGAAAACAACAACTGAATACACCATCTGCATATCATGGGAACAATAACTGATATAACCAACTGAGTATACCTATGACTTAATCATCCTGTAATGACGCCAACATATCATTCAACTACTGCATCATCAAATAACTACAGAAAATCATGCATCAAACAAGTTGAGAAATCCAAGACAGTGAACCATTTTTTGTCATCAAGGACAAACCAATATCATAAACAACTAAAAGCCAATAGTTGCAACTATAGATACTAGGGATAAAGGGATCAAATTTTGTGAAGTTTCCCAAGACAGCCTAGTTTAACAATAGTATACATGTTAATGTAAATGTCTGATGACAAATTATGAGTGAAAATGATATATCATTCATAAATTATTAAAGTGCAAGATTACAAGACATCAATAGATATAACATGTTATTGATCATAGCTCAACCATTATAAAGTGATTATACATTCAAATTTTAAGTTTCAAAGTAGGAAAATATGCACACAACGAACAAAATATATCAAATATCAATTTTTATAAATGAAAGTGTAGAGTAATTATGTAAGTACATATACAAATTTGGCATATATTCCAACTCAAAATAATATTTATAAAATGTGGCATATGCCATATCAAGTTCTATATACAATGTACATCTCAAATAGCTATTGCTTTCAATAAAATCCTAAACTTGTGGGGAATCATCAAAATGTAGCCTCTTCCCGCCACCTGATGGATGAGAATTAGGATGGACAATAACAATTTGAACCACAAATTATATTAATTATCTCAATGGTAAATAACTTACACTACTAAATAGAAACTTATCTACCATTTTTATAACTTTCAAAGTAACATCTAATCACTATACTAAACTATAATTTCTCAAAATATCAATTAAATTCAAATTCATTTCTTGATTACCTCAAGCCTTTGTTTTTCTATTGACAAACAATCTGCAAATGATGGTCCCTTAGGATGATTAGGAATCCTACCATATTGAAATGGTAGAGGATCCACATAGGTGGATGGTGGAATACTCTATAATAGGTAAAATAAAATTGATAAAATTAATATATAATTGTTGAAAAAAAACATAAACTAAACATATATCTACTTATATCTAGAAAAAATATATATACTTGGACTAGTGATGCTTCTTCAATTGTTTGACAAGAACTCATCATGAATGCAATACTTGCAACTTCCTATACATCAAACATGACAAGAATATAAGACTATAAATGTATGTACATATAACCATAATATATTTAAAATTGTCATCTAAATCATGAAAATAAGTTCTATAAGCTCTAACTAAACTATTAATTCAATTAAAATTTAGTTCAATTACCTTGATTGTGAGTCATTCTATAAATGATAGTCTCTTAGGACAATCAAGTGTTTTAGTATATGACATGGTAAAAGGTGTCACATCACTCACATCTGGAGTAGACTACAAAACTAAAATAATATCTCAATATATAAATTAATACATATTTAATTAATCACAATTTAAATGATATGCATACAATTAAAAAGTTAAACATGCACAAAAAATTATACCATGTCGAGGCCAAATTCAATAGACGAAGAGTACCATGATGGACTTCTCTAAGCTCATCTTTGGTCATCAAGTGTTCATTCCCACTTAAATATACATTAGTAATACTATTTGTTATAATAATTCTAAATGAAATACACTATGAAATAAATTTAAGTTTTACCTATACATAAGATTGCTCTTGCTCCTCATCTCTAGTCGTGTATGGATCTCTTTCTATTCTTGCCTCACAAGTCTTTGTGTATGTAGTACATGTTGTTGGCTCATCTCTCTATGTGCCACATCATGGACCTCACACTCAATTGGGTCTATGGGAGGCTCAGTAGTATCTTCCATAGGACCTAAACACATATGTCTACACATAGTGCAATGACGAGGCACACAAATATGTCTAAATGACAATGCTCCACCAACATCAAATGAACCACCAAGAGTATCACTATCAGGTGGTTGGGAAAACTAAGGAGACTATGTAATCAAATGGCCAGTCAAAGAGTGTATGGCCATGAGACTCTACATAATGTTTGGATGCACCATTAATATTGGAGGTGGGGGAGCAATAGGGGAAAGGGGATATATGGACCTTGGATTTGACGCATTGCCTCAGGTTTATCTTGAGGCATTCCTCTACCCACTCCTTGAAAATGTCTAAAATAAAAATAATTCACATGTTTTCCTAAAACAAACTCCTCATATAATTTGTGGAGAAAATAAAGAGGGACATCAAGATTATTGTTCAGTGGTTTATCAAACACCATACACTAATGATCTCAAAATTTTCTTGTTAGACCCTCATGCATGCTTCATTTTATTAGAAATTTGGGTTTATGTATATCAATAGGTTGTCTAGTTTTTGGATTCACAAAAATTGGGTTATTTGGGCTTTATATATTTTAAATTGTTTGACCTAGTCATATTTCAAACCGTTAGCATATTGTAACATCTTTGTTTCTCTCCACTCTTGAAATGAAGTATGTTTCCTTGTGAGGTCTTTCACATGATTTGTTATGGCCTCTAAATTTGGTTTCATTGAACACAACTAAGGATTTTGACAGTATCTTTCAACAATATTCTTCAATTCAATGAAATTTATATCAATTAAATCTTGAATTGAAGGAGGATTTGGTGGAGGGTTTGGTGGAAAGTTTTCTCTGTTAAATTCTTTAGCCATTTTAAACCTTGTTTATCATTAATTTTTTTAAAATTAACATAATTTTTAACTAATTACTAAAATTTAAAAACAAAAACCTAGTATATATGCCAACGATGGAGAAATGTCATAGAGACTTTCTTTGGAACAATGGCAGAGGCTTTAAGCGATAAGGAATTGGCTCTCAGTCTGGTCCATGCACTCATTATACCTGGTTCTCCTCAGACTATAACTACAATGATTGATAAATTGGAGGTGATCCTAGCAGGGAAAAGGATCATGGATGTCTTTAATGTTGTTGCTGCCAAAAATAAATCCATTACTGCAGAGGCTCTTCAACTGTTTAGAGAAGGAATTGAAAAGGGATATATGGGAACTTTTCATTTCTACTTAAGCAACTATGACGATCTTTTGATCCCTGAGTAAACTGTTCGGGTAAATGATCTGGCTAACTGTCTTATATGTCTCAAGGCGTGGAAAGCCTAAATTTGTAAAAGAACTTGATCTACTTTGAACTTCTTTAGATCAATATAATGGGAGTTGCCCCCTTAGACAGTGCTTGCTTATCAAAAAAATATTATTATTTATATTGATATTATAACATTATTATTTTTACATTATATTATTATCATATACTATTATAATATATGGTAGAATAATACATGATGTATATATGCTATAATATATTATGATATTATATATCTTATAATTTAATAAATTATGATATTATATATTATTATAATATATTTATTTATTTTTAGTATTTTGTTTTGGTAAATGTTGTCTAAGGGGCGAAATAATTTATTTAATTAGAAACAGATTACAATCAGCCCATAAGCATTCATTGGGACAGTACTAAACCAAACCGAGGCTTGAGAAACATGTGCAAACTTGAGATAACATCTTGCCAGTGAACGGGCAGCCCCAATACAAGTATAGTGGATGACAGATAAGTAGGAGGCAACACACCAATTTCAGTCTTGACTGGAATTTTTTATTCAAGTCCATTCTTGGCCTCTAAGGAGATTGTCTAGAAGCACCTTATCCCCATAAATAGCTTTAGAAATTCCCAAGGAAACACCAATATTGGCTAGCACGTCGGCAGCCATATTTGCTTCACGGTATACATGTGATTGAAAAGTCTGCGAGTTCGGCTAAACTCCATTGTATCTTGGAGAGAATACCCTTTAGTTTCCAATCCAATACCAAGTTTTTTTCTGACAGCGTTGATGCAGATCATGGAGTCGCCTTCAATTTCAATCTTGTGAAACCCTTTCTCAATGCACAGGGAAATTCCACAGGCCAGTGCTTCAAACTTTGCCTTGTTGGTGGCCTCCCCAATTCCTTTAGCAATTGCCCACAAAAATTCCCCATTTTCATTCCTTATGATGGCACCGCACCCAGCCGAGCCAGGGTTCCCTTTTGATGCACCGTCGAAATTCAATTTTACTCTACCAGGCCTCGGATTCATCCATCGTGCATCACCTCTTTTCTTGGCATTTCCAGCTCCCACCATCGCAGGTGGCTTTAGAAGCTCCCACTTCTTTCTCAACGCACTGTCCCAGGCAGTAAACTTCAAGTCTTTCCTTGAGTGGCATTTGGCATTTGTTACTTCACAAATGCTAGCTTCCAAACGATTAACTAATTGAGGAGCTTCAAGACTCTTATCGTTGAACGCTCTACGATTTCGTTCCTTCCACAAATGCCAGACAAGCATAGAGGGAGAAATCGACCAAATATCTCTCCACAAATTGCAACCAAAAGGCTTCGGCCAGCTCCACAGGAAGTCCTTTAAATCCTGTTGTCTTGGACCAAACCAGCTTAAGGACTGCCTTAACCAATCCTAGCAGGTCGCAGCAAAGGAGCAAGTAGGAAGGAGGTGATCCACAGTTTCCTCTGCAGCCCAACAAAGCGTGCAAACCGAGGGACCATAAATTTCGTATTCCACTAGCCTTTCACCAGTTAGGATCTTTTTATGTAGTGCAGCCCATAAGAAGGCGTCGGCTTTCAGAAGTAGAAATGAATTCCAACATAGCCAGGACGGTCATCCATCTTGTGAACCCTGTACATGTTGGATTTCATAACCCAATTTCACAGAGAATTCCCCTGACCGCGACCCACACCATATTATCTCGTCTATCTCCTAAGTTAACAAAACTTTTCATTCACTTAGAATGGTTTTCAGTTTGATTTTATCTTCAACCGGGATGTGGAACTCATCGCAGTCAATCCAACCTATCTCAATATCACCACCATCACAGACGTAGTCCACCACTCTATACCCATGACTATGGGCCACAACTGTAATCCAATTATTTGCATTAAATAACAAGTCAAGTGTCGGGAGGCCATTCCACAAATCGAACCAGAAATTTGCCGATCTTCCATTCCCTATCCGCCATGAGATGTGATCAGTTATCAGCCCCCTACTCTGCCATATGAATCTCTAGACAGCCGAACCACCTTCAGTATTAGCTAGTGTCAAGATTCGAGTGGGATCATCATTATCTAGGTACTTGCCACGAATGATTCTACACCAAAGTCTATTGGGTTCTCTATAGAGTTTCCAACTGAGCTTGGCCCCCAAGGCGTTATTCAAAAGCTCCATTCTTCGAAGCCCAGCCCCTCCATTGTCTCTGTGCAAGCAAGCGGTTTCCCAACTGATTAATGGAATCCTCTTCACCTCCTTAGCACCTTCCCACAAAAACTTCTTCAAAAGTCTCTCAAGACTTGCGCAAGCTTTGGCAAGAATTTTAAAGCAAGACATGACGAATATTGGAACAGATGCCAAAACATATTTGATCATTTGTATTCTTCCAGCGAGTGATAACCACTTACATTTCCATGATTCTTTCTTCAATCTACATTGATTAAGCACATCCTCCCAATATGAAGATTTGCACATGCCATGAAATAAGGGTGCCCCCAAGTGCTTAGAAGGGAGAAGACCAATCGAAAAGCCAAGGAGCCGAGAAATTTTCCTTTGTATCGATATCTTAGTGTTGAAGAAATATATTTCAGACTTTTCCTTGTTCAATATTTGACCCGAAGCAGCAATATATTTGTCCAAGGCATCTTTAATTACCTCAGCCTCCCTCAACGAAGCTTCCGCAAAAAGTGTGGTGTCGTCAGCAAATTAGTTGTGAGTAATGTTTTCAACTCCGTCCGCCACCTGGATTCCACGCCAAACTTGTGTATCTCTTAACCTTCTGAAGTGACGCCCCATGGCCTCAGCCATAATGACAAAGAAAAAAGAGGATAGAGGATCGCCCTGCCGCAGGCCATTGGTAGCATTGAAGAAACCGCACATCAATCCATTGACAAGAATGGAATATCAAGGGGAGGAAATGCACCAGCTGATCATTTCAATCCATTCAAGGGAAAAACCGAATCTTCCCAATATTGCCGATAGAAAATCCCAGTGGACCCGATCGTATGCCTTACTGACGTCCAATTTTATTACCATGCTCTTCATTCTTTTTGAGGTGATTGAGTGAACTACCTCTGCAATAGTGATTATGCTATCAATTATCTCCCTTCCAGGCGTGAACCCGTTTTGCTCCACTGAGATTATTGACCCCATCACCAACTTTAACCTGCTTGCCATGGCTTTTGCCAGAATTTTGTACACACTTTTGTATAGACAAATCAGACAATAATCTGCAAAGGAAGAGCAATCCAATTTCTTGGGAACCAAGGTAACCACTGTATTTTTGATATCTTTAACGAATTTCCGCTTTTTCCTAAATTCTTCTATGAATTTCCACACATCCTGACCCACAAAACTCTAGCACTATTGGTAGAATTTGATGGGAAACCCATCAGGCCCCAGCGCCCTGTCTGGGTTTAATCCAAAGACTGCAGCCTTAACTTCTTCAATGGTGAATGGTGCACATAGCATCTTGTTGTCAGTGTCCCCAACAATCTTGGGGATGCAGTTCAAGTAATCCTTATCCCAAGACCCAACTTTCGTCTTGACAGCTAACAAATCTGAAAAGAATCGAATTGCTTCCTTTTCCAGACCCACCATGTCGCTTACTACAGATCCATCAGCTAATTGAATATTGGCAATCCTGTTTCGGTCTCTTCTAGACCGAGTGGCAGCATGAAAAAACTTTGTGTTCGCATCTCCGTCTTTAAGCCAAGTTTCACGGGCTTTGTCTTTCCAGTACAATTCCTCTCGGGCGAGAATCTCTAAATGCCATTCTTTTAGAACTTTTTCTCTCTTAAATTCTTCTGCAGTCATGCCGAATCTGATTACTTGTGCGTTTAGCAGCGCCAGCTCTTCTTCTACTTTGGCTTTCTCGATAAAAATATTTTTGAAACTTTCTTTATTCCAACCTTTCAACTTGGTTTTGATGTAACCCAACCTTCTGTGGAGACGAAAGCTTGTTGAACCCCCACAATTTATTCTCTCCCGCCACCAAGTTTCCAGATTCTCCAACAGACTCGCCTCCCGCCACCACATTGATTCGAACTTGAAGAATCCCTTAGACTGTCTCTCACTTAATGTAAGCTCCAAAAGCACCGGGAAGTGATTTGATACAGCTACAGGGGAGATAGAAGCAGAGAAGCGGAACTCATCACCCCACCAGCCAGTGCCAAGGAAAAAGCAATCCAAATGCTCAGAAATATTAGTGAAACCCAAACGCTGATTAGTCCATGTGAATGCACCATTACTTGGTATGCAATCAACAACTGATAGATTTGAGACAAAGTCTCGAAAGTCTTCAATCACCCTGTTGACTTTCTGTTGTCCGCCACTCTTCTCATTTAAATTCAAAATAGTGTTGAAATCCCCTCCCAGTATAGCCAAATCTCCACCAACTTTTGCTACCAGGTCCCTGATTTCATTCCAGGTTCTCAGCTTCTCATCCGTTCTTATTGGCCCATACACGTTAATTAGAGGAAAGCCAAGGCCATTCGACCAGCAAGTAACCCAACATAACATCCATTTGGGTCGAGCCTCCAACAACTTTATATCCACTGAGTTAGGTGCCCAGAGGACACCCAATCCCCTAGCAGTACCCATAGAGTCACAGAAGATTCCTTTCCATAATTTGCAGTATTGAACAAACTTCCCACCAGCAAGAGAGTCAATCTTTGTCTCCTGAAGCAGGATAATGTCAGCCTTCATTCTATCTAAATGACGCTTAACCAAGCGTCTCTTGTCAGACGTTCCATGTTAAGAACTTCATTGCTGTCCAAGGGAGGACTCCGCTCCCTTGGATGTCAGGAAATTCTTGATGCATTATTAATATTATTATATTTTATAAGATATACTATATATAATATAATATAAGAATATTTTATTTATATTATCATATACATATATTATATATCACATAAAATTATAATATATTAAATATATAAAAATATGCTTTCCAAAATGGATATCTCTGTTTCAAAGAACATATGTTTTTAAAAATATTTGATATATTTTTATATTATATGATATAAAATATTATATCATATAAAATATTATTATATTATATATTATATATATATTGTATATTTTATTATATTATACATGATGTATAATATATAATATCATAATATCATAATATATTATAATATATGTTATGAATAACGGATATCCATAATGTGCAAGAAACAAATATCCATTTTTTTCGATTTAATAATGGATATCTGTTTTATGCATGAAATGAATGTTCTTTTTTTAAAAGCGGATATCTGTTAACAATGGATATTTGTTTTGCTTTGGTGTTTACCATAGAAAATTGTACTTTTTACCCAACCCAAGTAAAAATTCAAAGACGCTTTTCACGATTTTGCCTAACTGAAATTGTGTTTTTCCCATCGCCACTATTTGGCCCATCATGATCTTGCACTCACCCTTTTACAGAAAGAGGATTAAAACATAATGGTTTATCTTGATTGTTGGTTTTTTTGAGTTTGTGGCTTTTAAACCCTAGTTGTAGGCCATGATAATGACAAATTTGTAGAGAAGTGCAAAAAAATATGGAAAATTGGATACTTGATGCTTCACACAAAAACATTGGTAGGCATTACAAATGCTTGAATTCTAGGAAACATGCACCTTGTTGTGTCCTTATCCTTGAGTAATTTTGAATTGGAAATGCATAGGTTTATAGTGACAAAAACACTTTCCAATATGGTAGGTGAGAATTGTTATTGCCATTATTACTTGCATGCATGAATCGATAACAGATAGAAATAAATCTCGAAGATTAAATCATTGTCGTTAATATTGAAGTACTACACATGAATCAAGGATTGTAGGATTTTTTTTTTTTAAAGGCATAGCAATTGCAAGTGTGCAAGATCGTACCAGTGACCTTAGTTGATGTTGGCGTGTTATGATTATTAATATAATTACCTATACCATTTAATAATTATTAATATATTTTTTTGTAGCTTTGTAATATACAATATAATAACCCTCTCGCATTAGAGAAAATGTTTAAAATTAGGGCACAGTACATTTAAACCACCAATATTTTAGTATTTGAAAAGTGCTTGGCTTTCTTGAATGGTGTGAATGCTCCAAAAATGACTCCAATATCTATGGAAGACTTTAAGTGTGTAATTAAGATTTTATGGAAATTAGAGACAAGCTTATTTGCTTTTTTTACAGATTGGTGGAAGCCTACAATGATTAAGAAAAAGGATAGGTAAGAATGCAATTATTGCATAACAATAGATCCAGATTCATAGCCAACTTAATTGTTGCAAGTTGTTCATCAAAACCCACAGTTAATGTTTGAGAAACCAACTAAGAAGACCATCAAATTAGCATAAAAAGTGACACAACTAAGACATGGGATTAATTGCTAGATACTAGGGTTTTAGACCTAGGCAATGCATGCAAGAATTACCAGTTTTTAGAAAAAGTTGTTAGTTGAAATTGTATGAGTTTCATTAATAGGAACCAATATAGATGCCAAGAGTGTATTCTTGAATACTATTTTGGCAATTATAATCGCATCGAAAAAGAGGAAAATAACTTTCCACATTGTTAGTTAATGTGGGGATTTCATTAATGATTTAATCATGATGGAAAATATTTGAAATTGGTGCTAGTAAATGTTTTTGAAGTTGCATGTTGCACGCATATTAATCAATACTGTGGTCAAGTTGAGAATAATAAATTTGTATAAACCAAAAGCACTCCATAACTATTGAGCTGGAAATTGAAAATGCTAAGCTTGAAACAAAGTTGAGAACATTGGATAACAAAGGAGAGTTTTGAAACAAAGTTGAGTAAATTATTCTTTGAATTGAATTATAGCCATGTTCAATTTGAGATTTGGTTGACAAAAAGTAGGACGGCCCAATGAGGAAGTTCTATTCTTCAGTACCTGCTCAGCCAAAGCCAATTATTTTGAACATGATATAGCTTAAAAAAGGCCATAGCAAAGATTCAATGTGGGTCTTTTATTTTTTCGATAATATTTTTGACCCAGTATTATCAAATAATCCAAAGAAACTAAGGGAAGGAGAACATGCACGAATTCTCAAGAAGCTGAAATATGGGGAGACAAACAAGTTTGTAGTCAA
Source organism: Sequoia sempervirens (assembly GCA_007258455.2). Classification (NCBI taxonomy): domain Eukaryota; kingdom Viridiplantae; phylum Streptophyta; class Pinopsida; order Cupressales; family Cupressaceae; genus Sequoia; species Sequoia sempervirens. The sequence goes on along the minus strand of VDFB02075321.1, from coordinate 143,106,360 downwards.
GATATGGACCTTGATTCTTGCACAGTACATGGTTCTGATGGTTCACCCTTGTCCTAAATTAGTTGTGATTTATGTAGAGTGCTACAACCCAAATAACAAAAGCATTGCAGGGAAAGATCTCAATAGAGTGATTGATGCACACGTAATAAGGAAGATGTTGCAAATAGAATTTAACAGTGCTGTGAATTTTTGCAATTATAGAAATTTGCAAAGTCTTTGGAAAACCAGTGATGAGGAGATTTTTTTTCTAAGTTGAGAGATTCAGTTGGACCCAACCAAAATATATTTTCCTGATATCGCCATCGCAACTGCAAGTCTTAGACATGATGTGCAAGATGTCATGTCAATGCTAGCATTCATTTTTGGTCTTAAAAATGATGTGGAGGTGTATGAATTTTAGTTGGTTGCAATTCTTTAGCTAAATACATTTTCCAAGAAACAAGTACCATCACAAGTTCTTCGTGCAAATTTTCAATGAACATTCTTTGAAGATCAGAATTAGGAATCTTAATGTTGATTTATGAGTAAAGCAATTGATAATGGGTGATAAATTATATGTCCTTTTCATCATCCTTTTGTTTACATTGTATTAAATCAACTAAGGTCATCTTGGGACCCATGTGCACTTGGAAATGGTTAAGAAAGGCATTCAAAAGTTCATTGAATGAACTAATTGAGTTATTCAGTAAAGAACAAAACCACTCCAATGCAATGTCTTTCAAGGATATAGGGAAAAGTTTATCCAAGAGCTTATTCTCAAAAATGAAGTCACTACATAAGGCTATGTATGTCAAGACATGGTTGCTCTAGGATCTCCTTTACCACCATATTTATCAAATCTAGAATCTCTATGCCTTGTGGCATTTGTGCTCTCAATTTCTCCAAGGATAATGGGTTTCTTTTGACATAGTGTGACAGTTGGCCATTTTGACTTTGGTTCAATATGGCATTTTTTTGTTGGAGGGATGACACATTTTGTAAGAGTTGGTTAAGGATGAAATCATTGGTTGTTGTGAGATGGAGGTGAATAAGGTGGAGGTGTATATGTATTTGGTGGACAAGTGAATTGTAAGTTTGTGAGGGGAGATGGATTAGGAGATGTGAGATTTGAATGCACAAAGTTAAAAGGATTCCCAATGGAAATACCTAAGGATGTATTGAAATTTCTATTTGGTTGTATGGTTGTTGTAACACGTGGGTTGGTATATGTAGGAATAGAGGCCATAGTTTTAGGAGGAGGAATTGAATTTCCACCTTGACTTTGAGTGTACCCAAAAGTTTGGGCACAACTAGCCATTGTAGGGACATGATTGTTAATGATATGAGATAGAATACACAATTTGTATTCTTATTCATTATCGAGCAGTATCCTCATGTTATCTATGGCAAGAACCACAATACTAGTAATGTATTTGAAACTCACAAATTTTTTAAATTTTTCTAAGGATTCATCCATTGTTTTAGGTTTTCTTGAGGCACATTAGCAACCATTGTGTCAACATTAGTCACATTTTTTATTGGAAAGAGTATTCATTTATAATGCCCATACATAAACCCAAAAGGAAAACTAAGAGCTAACAACAATGACACAATTTTTTTAAAAGAGCTAACATCAAATGTGCATTAACACATATATCACTAGTAATAAAACCATACATAGACATGTGTCATCTAACTAAGTCCCTTGGGGTAACATGGCTGCATTACATTTTGAACAACTCTAACATCATCCTAATTCCATAACGAAGATTCACTAATCACAAGTATACATTTTAACACCATCATATAGAGTGAACAAGCGTCTATTACATTATAATCATCATGCATATGAATTTATTTATAAATATTTCCTGAGATACAACACCCATTAAATATCATATATTATGAACCAATGAACCACATAATAATAACAAGAATCTATAAACCTGGCATAGCGATAAGCATCCATGTCAGTTGCTCCTTAAGATAATTCCAAAGATTACATTCATTACATTTATAATATGAAGATACATCATTCAAGGATTACATCAATACAATAGTGCTTCCCAACAAGAATGGGAATAGTACAATAACATGGAATAATACAATTGAAATGAATGAGTACAAAGCATCAAGATTGGTTCCAACTCTAGTACAACTCTGGAGTCATTGCAAATGGTACAAGGCTACACATCTCGATCCTTGGTTGGGGACCCAATGGGGTGCAAAGCACGTTCCACCCAACCATGTGGACCCTAAGTCCCACCCCCCGTGCTAGGAGATGACAAGAAGGACCCACAACATAAAACAGTCAAGTGAACAATGGCTAACAAGACATCACAACAAAAGCAACAACAAACACCAGGAAACATCCACTTCCAGAGGCACAAGAACAACAAAGGGCAAATAACAAACATCCAAGGTTGCTAAAGGGAAGAGTGTCATCACATGGGTTACCCAATGCAGATCTTCATAGGTTACCAACCCCCATCCTGGGTTACCTTGGCAACCTCAATTGATCCCCGGCCCCCATTCTTACACATGCGGAATCAACTCACCTTTCATGAAGACAAGGTGGTTGATTTGTCATTTCAGGCCTTCTCGTCTCATCTCAAGCCTAAACGAGCGCTTGAGCCATGAGAGAGGCATCCATTATCTTTTATTAGTGTGATTTCTACCCACCCCCTAATTATTTATTAGGTTATCACTTGATTAACTCAACTTCCACACAAGTTACCCTGGATACCACTTAGGGTTCCAGCCTCTGTGGGAAGCCACTCTCCCTACTAGCAACAAAATCTCATAATCACAAATGAGGCAA
>VDFB02075321.1:143025484-143103460 GCA_007258455.2 Sequoia sempervirens | reverse complement strand
CATTTTGTGGATATGGATAAATGAAAGAAATTCTTTTTAGAATCAATGAAATGCATGAAGCTTATAAGGAAAATGCACAACTTTCTATTTTTGCAATTTATTATACTGTATTTTGGTAACTTCTAGGACAGGATGTCGAAGGTGGATCCACAGAGATGGTAGTTTTACCTTTTCTGAAACTACCACTTGTTTTTATTTATGCTTGGCCAAGCACTTATACCATTGAAATAGATGGATTTGTTTTAAAAGTCTAGAAATATATGTATTTGAGTCTCTGCCACCTCCTATTGCAAGAAATATGTTTTCTCATGTTAGAAATGCATATAGGCAGGCATGCATCGAGAGTTCCCTCCTATTTTATTGTGTCAGGTTGTTAGGCTCCTTATGTAGGGTCAGGGATTCCTTCGAGTTAGGAAGGAACCCGAGGAAGTCATGTACTTCATGGTTGGGCGGAAAAGGCATCTCAATCACACTCTTGGCCCAACTCGCAAGAAGACCGATGGTGTCACGGCGGTTGGAGGATCAGAGTTTTTATTTTTACTATGAATGTACTAGTGTATTCTACTAGAATGGCTTGTAAAGCCCTTTGTAAAATGTAATTGTATTTGACATTTGTTACAGCAACATTGAAATAGATGTGTTATTAAGGTTATGATGTAATGTTGATACAAATGTATTTATTGAATTTATTGATCTCACTTGAATGTGAATAATTATTTATTGGTTTATTGATCTATTTTGAGCATGGATGATTATATATATATGAACATGCACTGTTATACTTGATCATGTGTTTAATCATGATGAATTGCAATGTTATATTTTATATACAAGAAAGGTAATTTAATTAACTCTTTTGCATTGAGTTTACTTTGAAAACTCTTATTAGTGACATTATTTACTTGTAAACCCTTTTAAAGCGAAATGGACTCTTTAAAATGCTTTTTCTCACCTCTCAAGCGTTACACACAGGGTCCTTGAAGTTGCAGTATTCAATGGAGGACCTTTGCCATGAAAGATAATCAACCACACAGAAAGTGTTCAAACTTAGGCATGCACAATGGAGATTCTATATTGATGATATGATATGAAATTGATATGTTACAAATGAACAAAATGCCTGAATATAAAGGAAAAAGAGAAGACCTAAGATGCATCAGATGTTCCCAAGTGTTATAATCTAACAACATGTGACAACATGTGAACCCTATCTAGATGATTATTAAATGCTGAGATAAGTTCTAGAAGGATAACTCATCTTCTAGAAGGAATCTTATCCCTACAAACAAGGAAGGGGACATTACCCCATTTATTAAATGATTTATTAAAAACTAACCTAGGACTAAATGATTCATGACCTAAGTTAACTTATGCAAAAATGATCGATGATGGGTCCCGGCTATGAGGCCATGTTAGGTACCCATTTACATAACGATGCAGAAAAATCTCCCACAACTGGAGAAAAGGGGAAAACCCAATGGGAACAAAACCCCTCTCCAAAAAGGAGATGAAAAAGAAAAAATGTGAGATAGGATGGGAAGAATGGAGGAATCCCAAATACCCCCCAAGTACACAATTTGTCACATGGATACAATGCAATAGCCCCCCCATAGGGAGGAAAGAGAGAGACTATATAGTCCCCCTAGAAGATGATATCACCTATAGAGATGGTAAGTGTCTGAAGACAAAACAAGATCCAATGTCAACAAACAACTTGTCTCTCATTTGGATGAAAAAATAACCAAGTGCAAGTGTAGTGATGCTTCCCATTCCAAATAGGAATTGAAGGAAGGAAGGATGAAGATGGATGTTGATGATGTCTCTAAATTTTTCTCATGTGTCTCCTTGTTTGATGAAAATGCCATAGTCAATGGAGATGATGCAAAAACTGATGTTGAACAATATCCAAAGACTGAGATGTGATGATGGAGACTTGATAGCCCCCCTAAATGAAGTCTCCTCAAAACCACTGAAAGAAGTCTGAAGCAACAAATGTGTCCAAACCACGAGTCTCCCACTAGGAAGAAACAAATCCAATGGTGGATGTTGAAGAAACCTCAAATCCTGAATGGAATGATGGGGAAGAAGTTGCATATCATTGACATTGAATACAATTTATTCTTTTCATATTCATCTCTCTTTTGTACTTTCCATTTGGTCTCAAGATCTTGGCATCCATAGCCAATTCTAACAATCTAGTCATTATTGAAGGCACAAATAAGAGAAGAAAATGAGACAAATGATAAGCTTGTAAATATAATTTCTAGTGAGTCTCTTGATTATATTATTTTACAAGAAGTAAAATTGGTAACATGTAACCATACTTGAACACTTTAATTTATTTAGAAGTATGCTTTTATTTGGAAGCTAATCATTAGAATAATAGACATGATCTATGAAATTTGATTAATAAGTATATGATAGATTATGTGATTGACTCTACTATTTACCCATGTTATAAATTATTTTAAGTTATTTATAAAATTAACCTGGCTATTGTTTGACATTATTTGTCTTTATGCATTAGATAATTACCAATGGAGATGTCTCTTATAAGGTTCAATGTAATGATGGAAAATAAAGACGAAAAGTATTGAGGACCTATATTTTATTTTATTGGCATAATAAGATAGTTCCCTCTACTAGCAAATGAAAAATCGTATGTGCTTCATTGTGTAATTATTGAAATTGACACCCTATGATTTGATAGAAATTAGGATATATGGATTGATCTAAATGGAGCTATATCAATAATTGTAGATCTATTATAAGTGACATAAAGCCTCAATGTCTCATTTGTATTAAAATATGGGGATGATGTGGCTATTTTAAGGCCCAAAATTTCATGTGCTAATAGCATAAACATATAACATTAATTTTTTTGGGAGTTTGTACCAAATACGTTTTTCCAAACACAACTTTTGTTTAAAATACCTCAATACCCATGAATGAAATTAAAAATTTCCTAACTTAAAGACCATCAAGGAAGGTCTTAATGCCATATGTGGCTTCCTTTGCCTATTATATAAAATTCAACTAAAATAGCTTTTAAGAAATAGTTCCACAAAATTAGAGGGGTCCAACCATGTTTTCAATTAATTTAAAACTATTATTTTAATATTTTTTAATTTTTAAATAAATATATAAATTTCTTACATTATTTTGAATTAAAATGATAATAGTGGACATTAATTACACAAAATTGAATGTTATTAAAATTTTGGTTAAAAAGTAAGAAGGTTAACCTTTAAAGCCATTGAGGAAGGTATTGAGCTACTATAAGTGGTTTATCCATGGAGGGCTTGAAGTCTCATAAAGAAATTAAATACAAGAGGAAGGAAAATATAGATGATTTCCTCACAAGTATATAAATGTTTCTACTTGATTATTTATTTCATCCTAGAAGGAAACTATAAATGTTGTTTATCCTATAACTTTTATCTTATAAATAATATTAGATGCATGTTACTTTTTAGCTTCCCTTTTCATTTACTCATGTAATTTAAGAAATCTATTATTAGAGTTGCACATGGGAAAAAAATGAACTCCCCTCCACTAAGGGCTTATTTTTTTCTTATACCAATTTGAGAATTTTATTATTTCAATTTTTAATCCTAATCAAAATGTGGTGAAGGGGAAATAATACCCACCCAATAAGTGTTCCCCAATCCCTTGAAAACAAAAACTTGTGTATCATCCAACTTGGCTATCATTGTTAGGATTCTAGCTTCTAGTTCTACTATTTCTAGAATAGTACTAGAGCCTAGATTGATGGATCCCTTCTCTCTCCTATGGATGAGTATCCCTCTAAGATTGATTGTTCCACCTCTTCGAATGAGATTAGTAACAAGGTTTATGAGTGTGTTAAATAGGGGAAGAGGTTGGGTATATAATGTACTTTAGACATGGTTGTTGAATGTAAAATTATTTAGACCATGAGAGGGTTGAAAAATTTAAAAATAATTGGAAGACAACTATAATCTATAACATAGCATCCTTAAATGGTTCGAATTTTAAATGAAACAATGAAAGAAATAATAAGAAAACAAAGATTAGTGTAAAATTATTTGAAAATAATTGGGGATAAAAATATCTAATTTAATAGTTGTTAACATAAATGAACTTCAAAATAGGATTATGTAAGTGAAAAAAAAGTTCTATTGTCGTCATTGAACCTAAATTTATCTAGTTAAGATATGTCTAAAATTAAGAATTCACACTAGAATATCAATATTCCATAAGAATCTCATAAAGAGAATTAATTTAATGGAAGATAATATAAAATCCTCCATATGAGGATGAATTTTATCATTAAATTATGAGTGAATCATCTCAATTATATAGCCAAGAACATCAAAAAATTATAGATTGGAAATCAAAATAATCAGACATTTATCATATTTTTATATGTATAAAGTTTAGATACCATCAAACTATTTAAACTTATAGACGTATAAAAGCCATAAAACGAATTGCTAAAACCACTTATTAAGAATCAAAATTCCAATAAATTTTGACTCTCATATTGCATACTTGTTATAAATATTCACTCAATCCAACCATACATTTTATATATATAAAATATATAATATCACTTATACAACTTCTAATTATGATAATAAATCTAGAATCAAACATGGCCCAAATGTAGGATAAAGACAAAAATCTTAATCTATACCATTATTTTGAGTTTGGTTTAATAGAAATTGTAAAAATTTATAATCGCGAAACAATGAATAAATTCAAGGACATGTAATACGGTGGATCCGTCAAATGATATATGAAAAAACTAAGGATCATTTGGTTATATATTTTCATAGATTTAAAAATTTGAATATTTATTACTATAACATGTTCATTACAATTAGATTTTTAAATAATATTGTAATAATTTACTATGTCTTTGAAATTTGTTTTGTGGATTTTAATGTTGTTTTTTAAATTTAAGTTAGAGTAAGTAGAATCTAATGATCTAGACCTTAAAAAGATTCAATTAATTTATGTTTTCCTTAAAATTATGATTATTGCTCGATTAAATAGATCATTGATTGTATTTAGATTTCAAAATTGGAAATACTTTAAAATTATAGAACCATATTATCCTTTGATACAAAAAGCTATGTCAAGGATTATTTGTATCTTCCTCATAATTATGTTTCACATATTGAATATTTCAGGGAGGATTATGTGGATGATTTGAAAGTTGAAACAAAGATTGGTTGAGATCGACAAAGGATATTTTGATAAACTCCAAAATCCTAAGAATAGAGAAGATGGCGAGTCATATTTTAATAGACCTTATCTTCACTCCTATTCAAATGCAACCTCTCCAACCAATATATTGGATTGCCAAATAAGTAATAGATATATATGAACTTAGTCCTAATCCCCCTCCATTTACCCCACCATTAGATATGCATATTGGTATTCACCTACTCAAGTTTTATGAGACCCTAGGTGGCTTTGTGAATACATCATAAATATTATGCATGATGTCTAAGAATTTAATTGTGATGGATTGATATATTCCAAGAATTTATAAATGAATTATATATTCATATATATGTATTTGTTTGAGTGTTTAAAATTAGTTAAAAATTTCTTTGAGGGATTTATGCAAATATGACATCTTAGAAAGATAATTTCATGTCATTTTGGTGAAGTCATAACTTAACTTTTAATTTATCATTTATGGGAATGACATCTTCAAGAAGTTTATAGAAGGCCATAGATGGCGGGCCACTTTTTGAATTAAATTTAGTTATTGAATTTGTATTTTTTGGATGCGCATTTAGATTTAAATTTACATGCCAAAGTCACAGTGTCCTACTCTTGATTAAATTCCTACAAGAAATTAAGGAACTTGGGATACCCACCTCCCAATGGTCTTGGAATGGATGCATTTAGATTGAGAAGGATTTCAAAAGGCTCTTGGTACTTGTGGACCCCTCAAAGGCATGATATATAACATATGAACTTTATGTATGAAATTTGGTCTTTAGTTGTTGGCTTCTAGTATGAATGCTATCTATAAGGTGGAATTATTAGTTGAGACTCTCAATCTTCCATTGTTGGTCTCTAGTGTGATTATACAATATGATCCAATTATTAATCTCTAATGTTAATTATTGAAAGAAGGTATATAAATTATTCGAGCATCTTAATTCTCATATGTAGAGTTGTCTTAGTCAATTTATCAATGTATGAGTTCCATATATTTATAATTTTTTCTTAATATAAAAACAAATTTTATTTCATTAATTAACCTATCTATTCCATGTTACAAAGGATGCTCTTATTTTAAATTATAAGTATATAATTTAAAATTAATTAGTAATTCAAGATAGAGTACACACAATTTCTTTATTTAAAATAAAATAATATTCTTATTTCCATGAGAGTTATGTAGAATGGTAGCTTGATGTCTCAGAAATATTTCTTTCATACATACTAAATTTTTATCATTACATTATGAGTGGATCATCTCAATTATATAGCCAAGCACATCAAAAATGTATAGATTGGAAAGAAAAATAATCACACATTTATCATATTTTTATATGTATAAAGTTTCTACCATCAAACTATTTATACTTATAGATTAAATTATTTTTGAATTTGGTTATTTGGGTTCAACATGTCATGCTATAGGATTTTCTTATGTTTTCACCATGTTTTCATGTGTAGATAGCTATGTATTTTATAGGTGTGGGAATTTTAGAGGAAGGCAAGGTTGAACAAAATGCATAAGGATGAGATGGAGCCTTGTTTACCTTAGGATTTGGTTGAGGCTCCCTTTGGGCATAATCGAGGGGTGGTTGGTCCTCTTGTAGACATGACTAATTTAGAAGGTCTTGTCAAGAGAAATTTAGAGGAGATTGGTAGAGACAAGAATCATGTTAGAGATGGATTAGTTGGAGTTCATTGCCTCTACCATTCTCTTGAATTGCAACATTCACCTCTTGGTATTCCTTCTAATAATTTAAAAATATGAAGAAGGTTCAAGTTCAGAAGATTATAGGAACCCTTTATTCCCTTTGGTCTCAAGTTTGGAAACTAAAGATGGAAACTCCATTAGAAAGGAACTAGGTTCATTCATGGAAAAGGATAAGGTTGACAATAAGATATAGTTCCTTGAAGAATTTTGGATTCAAGTTGTTGTGAAATGATAGATCTACTAATGTTTTTGGGAAAATGACCCTCTTTATTAGATACATTGCCACTATTGGTGGAGTATTTCTAATTGGATGTTATTTTTCTAACTTACAACTATATTTTTCTTGTTGTTGTTCCATGACAATATGATTGATCCTTTTTTGTCTCTTTATTGGTCTTTGTAAAAGGGTGGGGCCCTTTCAAAATTTCTATTTTTAATTCATAAATCCAACCAAAAGTATTTACCCTAAAATTAAAATATAAATTTAAACTTTAAAATAGTCTTTTTTGATATTATATAATAGCCTCATGTATTTAATATAAATCCTATTATTCTTTATGTTTAATTTCAAAATTTTAATGCTCTTGTATAGGTTACAAGTGCATTCTTTACATTTTTTCTCTTTCTTTTGTACTATTTTGTATGGGTGTCTTATATGCATTGCCTCAAACATATAATTTTGATTTCAATTTAGCTTTCTTGCAAGATTTAAACTTAAGCTTGTACTTAAAAAATATCATGTTATCCTTGCTAAAAATAATTCAAGCTTTTAGAACATTAAATTTTCTTTGCTAGATTAAAAAATGCAAGTGCCTTGACCTAGTTCAAATTCGTAGGTGAGGATTTGCCCAAATTTTGAGTTCCAACTTGTCTTTACCCATCAATTTCTATGCCAAAACTTTCAAATTATTCCCTAGGACATGTGTAAAAGGACATCACCCTAGGTCATCTATATCCTCAATAAATCTATAAATTTGATCCATTTTTAAGAAAACCCAACTTTGTCTTTCTTTTACAAATAATTAGTCAATTATCACTACACAATCTCTTGCATTAGTCACATCAACTACACCAACCCTTGTATCAAAAAAATCTTAAAACCCTAACTTTCTTACACTAGGTCTCTTTAACATGGACAATGCATCACATTCCATTACACAAAATCTTAAATTTCAAGCACTAAGCATAATTACATACGTATAATCCCAATCACATTTGCTACTTGTTGTCTTCTAAATGTTATCAAAATCAAGGAATTGATCAATGAGGCTTGACTATGCACAAGAAGGGATCAAGTCAAATTTCCTTATAACATTGCAAGTTTCAATGATTTTCTTCAATGTTACCAAGTTTCTTATTGTATGTACAAACATTATGGAAATTTTATTACAAGAATAAAATATTTGAATTTTACAAGTTCAAGGATACATCAAAATTTTAGAATTCTACAATGTAATAAACATCAATGGTTACTAATATCTTAATTTCATTATATTTTATCAAACATGGTGATGAAAACAACTCTATGCAGCAAATGGGTTTGTTGAAAAGGCTTTAGAAACTTTCAAGCAAATGCAATTGGCAGTTGTAAAGTCAAGTTCCACAACCTTCCCTCTGCTTGTGCCAAAATGGGAGCTTTGGATAGGGTATGGACATGAATCAAATCAGCAAGGAAGGGGGAATTTTACCATATGTTATAGTTGCAAGTGCCCTAGTAGACATGTATGCAAAATGTGGAAGGCACATGAACTATTTGATATAATGCCTCAAATAAATTTTTTGACAGGTAAGGCTTTAGAAACATTCAAGCAAATGCAATTGGTAGGTGCCCTGGTAGAAATGTATGCAAAACGTGGAAGCATAGACAAGGCATGTTAATTGTTTGAAAAAATACCTAGAAGAAATGTCATCTAATGAAATGTAAAGATTGCAAGATATGCACAAAATGGGTTTGTTGATAGCATTTTAGAAGCTTTCAAGCAAATGGAATTGGCAACTGCAAAGCCAAATTCAACATTCTCCCTACCCATGCCAAAATTGGAGCTTTGGAACAGGGTATGAACATTCATCAAAGCATAATAGAAATTAAGTTTGTTGAAAATGATTTAGAAACTTTCAAGAAAATGCAATTTCAAATCTACAAAACATTTGACATTTGACATTTAGGGTTTAAATTTTTTTCAAACAAATACAATTTGAAGTTTACCAACCTGCTGCTATGGAGGTCAAGGTTGATGAACTATGGCTTGAGGTGGTGGTGCACATTTTTCCCCTAGGAGTTTCGTTCACCGTTAGGTTGAGCTCTGTTCACGTTCTCTATTCGCCACACATGCACATAACATAAAAGGAATGTCGGCGATAGTGACAATTTTTTTTTTAACCATTATTTCAAGGGGTTCGTTTGAACCCCCATTTGATCGAACCCCATAAAATATTAATTTTTTATTTATACGTTGAGGGGTTCAGTCAAACATGGGGTTTGAACAAACCCTATGGTTCAAACAAACCTCTAGGATGGTTCGTGTGAACATGTTAGTTCGACCGAACCCCTTCACATAGTTGAAACACAAAAAAAAAAAAATTCCTTCCTCCTTTTAATTGTAAACCACTATTGTGGTTTAACCCACTCCTATATTATGCTATCTTTTCATATTTATTATGCAGACTTGGACCTAAATCATAATGATGGAAATATGGTTATGGCATAATAGTATTGCATGGTTTCTACGTAAGTGTGCATGAATTGTGGATGGAATTCTATGTTTTAATTATGAGAGTTAGTCATGTGCACATGCTTTGTGAATTAACCTTTTTGCATCTAAGAAAGAATTGTAGCACGTAGTAGTTGGAAGCTGTAACCCACAACAAAAGGAAGACTGGGAGAACAAAACATGGGAGTTCCATATTAAGCTGAATGTGATAAACATTATTTAAAGACACCTAGTGGAGATTGAACGCGCATCATTATAACAAGTGAATAAGCGCTAAAAAATGACTCCTTTATTGATAATATTTTCACAAATATTTGTGTGTTTTATATGCAATCCTATTTTATAGAGTTTCAGTTCTATTAGGATTCCTCTTTCTTTTCAGTTATGGTTTGAACAATTCAATCTTAACTATACACTTTGATATCTAAGAGTGGAAGTTAATCATTGTAGTTAATTATTTCTTAGAATAAGACTTTCTCGATATATAGTCGATGGTTGAGTCCTTAGATAAGTTAGTTGGTTTTTTAGTTTTTCATTATCAATTATTTTTTCAGTTTCAAGACATGATGGATATTCAGAATGATTTTCATTGCATACTATTTTTGAAGAAGATATTATGTAATCTTTCATGATATGCAATGAATGAAGTCAATTTCACATGGATATATAGAATCTATTTTTTTGTATTTGGTTCTAGTTAAGTAAGAAAAACCACTTGAGCAGGCCACTCAAGGTAATTGTTCTTCACTTCATTTTCTAGTTGTTTATCTTTGTTTAAATAGATGTTTTTTGTTTATCATTACTTCATGAACTACATGCAAGTTAAACTAGAATCTCATACTTTGCTTATTAGTGATGAATGTTCATGCACATGCATGTAATGGTTAAACAATAGTACTCTAGAGGTTAAATTAGTTGAGTTGTTAGTTTTGATCTGTTTTGAGTTGATACAATAATATCTTATTACCAGTAGTTCAGTTATAGAAGTTGTAGGTACTTGTAGCCATTAGTTATGGTTTGTTTCTTTAACTGTTATGCAATTTTGTAATTTCCAACAAGTAGAATATCTTAAGTGGGATAACTTAGGCAGTTTTGAGTCTCTGAGGGCACATACAGTGTAGCACCATCACAAGTTTACAAACCTTAGGTTGACATTTTAATGTAGTCTTTGCAATGTTGAGTGGATTGTTCAATCAAATAAACCTCTGAATTGTGTAGGTTCTACCAAGTTTACAATACATTAGTTTAGACTCTACATTTTTGGCGTTGTTATCGGGGATTGTGCTATCTTCATAGACTTGTTTTCTAAAGCTTTCATAAATTACATTTTATTTTCAGCATTGGGATTGTTAGAATTAATCTTTTCCAACACTAGAAGATACACTAACATTGTACAATATCGTTGCTATATAAAGCCATATAATTTCATGTATGCAGAAGCAGCGAGATTCTTTGCGAAGATTCCTTCCCTCTTCAAGCCAAGAAGCCATAGTAGAAATTGGTGAGCCTAGTACTCAGAGTGAGAGTAATACTGACGAAGAAATTTCTCTATCACCAACATCTACTACACTTGCAGAGGGAACATATAGCACCATGGGTGATGCAATGGATAATGATCCTGAACATGCAACATTTGAGTTCCCAATCACTAACCGAGAAAGGGCTACAGTGCTGAAGAACATCCCTCCTTTAGCCTTACTAACTTCTTTTATGGGTTAATGACTGAGGACCCAGATACATTTTTGTTTGAATTTGATGTCCTGTGCAGAAGTTGACTATACAAGTTTGATGCTCATAAGCTCAAACTCTTCCCTGCCACTCTAAAAGATGCATCCCTAAGATGGTTCATGGGATTAGGCAGGGATGTTGTTCTTGATTGAGACATCGAGAAGATATTGTTCTTGGAGAAGTACCAAGACTATTGTATGGGACCTGATAGGAGGAAAGATGATATTTTTAGAATGTCATAGAAGGAGGATGAACCACTAGAAGACTATGTGGAGAGATTTTAGTTTGCCTTGAAGAAAAATGCATAGAATAAGTTGTTTGAAGAGTCCCTCAAGTTAGTATTTTTGAGGAGAGTCAATGATGGTTGTATCGATTCCCTCAACCTCATTGGACAAGGAGATGTCTCTTAGATACCATTTCAATAAATTTGTAAGGTCTGCAAGAATTATTCCCAGACCTTCACTAAAAAACCAAGAGGAGATAGGACATCCACTATTAGAAAAGAATCTATAGGGGTTTCAAAGATAAAATTGAGCAACTATTGTCCAACATGAAAGAGGACATTATCAACCACTTAGCAGCTCAGTTGGATACTCTCCACATCAAGAAGAAGCAGGAGGAAGCTAAGGCCATGCTCACTTAATACTATCCAAGTTGTAGGCAAAGTAAAGCAAACTGTAAATGCAAAAGGGTGGATAGTATCCAACAAGATAAAGTTGAAAAAACTTGATTTCCAGCCACTTGAAGGAGAAGATGAACAACTCTTTTATATAGCTCAAAGAAGGCCATGGAAACAAAGATAAGGTATGCCATAAGACCCTCTTAGCTTCAATTCATCCTTTCCCATTGGAAATCATAACTTTTCTACTTGGAATTCTTAGCCTTGGCCAAAAAACCAATATCCATGGAAAAATCCTCAATAATGGCCACAACCTCAGCAAAATTGGAACTAGCAATAGCCAAAACCTTGGCCACAAAAAAATTTCCAAGGTTCCAATTATAATCCCTAATGGAAAAAAGGTCAACAATGGCAGCAACAAAACATGAACTATCAACAACCTATGCTTCAACCTCAACAACAACAACAAGCTAGTATTCCTCCATTGAATCCTACATCCCATCCACCCAAGCCACCAAAAATACCTTCCCAACCTGCACCTAACCCTAACAAAAAACATGTTCAGCGGGATTATACTAACGAAGCTATGCAATACCCCACTTATGGGGTAGAGGTGAGTGATGTCCACCTCAGATTAGGAAAACAACTTGTTGGACCTTCATCCCCTCAAATTACTGAGATTGAGGATGAAGAACCTGCAATTGAAGCTTTAGAAAAAACACCTTTGGAACCTATGTAAAATCAGGTACACCAAACTACCTCATGTCCAAAGCCTCATTTTCCTAAACGCTTAGTTGTTCAAAATCATCGCACACAGGCTAAGAAAAACCTCCTAGGTCAATTAAAAGATGCGATCATCAAGATTCCACTCATCCAATCTATCAAATACATCCCTATTTATACTAAAACTATAAGGGACCTATGTCTTAAGAAACCAAGAAGGAAAAGGAAGGATCCTCAAATAGTCCATATATTGGGAAACCTTGCAGATATCATATTAGGGAACATAACTATCCCTAAGTACACAAACCTTGGTATTCCAATAGTGGACGTCAAGATTAATGGGATCCTTATTAAGAACACTTTGATAGAGTTAGAGGCAACGATCAATGTTATGACTAAAGAAACAATGTAGTTACTTCAGTTCGCCAACCTTAGACCTACACAAATTGTTTTACAGTTGGATGATAGGTCAATAGTCAAGCCTAAAGGAATCATTGAAGATTTAGTTATTGCATTAGATTCTTGGGAATATCTTGTTGATTTCATAGTTTTATAGTCAAAGGTTAATCTTGCAAGATACCCACTCATCCTAGGTAGACCATGGTTAGCTATAGCTGATGCATTCATAGGCTGTAGGTCTAGAAATATAATAATATCTAATGGGACAGTGACCAAGAAATTGGTCCTCTATCCTCTAGCCCAACCTTATACTGATCTTGAGCAAACTATTTGGCCCACTCTGGATGAGGAAGATAACTATTCTCTGTAGACATTGATGACCATAAAAATGTATCCCTTTATTGGATGATCAGGATGAAGATGAGCTCATTGCTCACATAATCCAGAATGACTACGACAAGAGCCCACAACAACAAGATTGTCTTGGATGCATACAAAACCCCTTGCAAAGTATTATACCCACCAATTCCTCAAAAGAAATATCTCAGATTTCATTCCTTACTACCACAACAGTGTGTGCCAATCATTCCAATCCTTGACCTCTCATCTATGCAAGAATCATCCAAGGAATTAGAAGGCATTCCAGGAAAAATGTTGAACATAAACAATGCCTTGACTAAAGAACAACAAGATTCCCTATACACAGTGTTGCATGCACACTTAGTAGCATATTAATGGGATTACCATGATATAAAAGGCATAGGTCCTAACTTATGTATGCATAGGATTTATATCAATGATGGTTATAAACCCATTCAACAACTTGAGAGACATATGAACCCTGCTTTGAGAGACATAGTCAAAGTTGAACTTCAAAAACTCCTTGATGCAAGTTTTATCTATCCTATATCTGACAGTGAATGGGTCTCACATTTGGAAATTATTCCTAAGAAATATGGAAAATTGAGATTTTGTGTAGATTATAGGGAACTGAATACAACCACTAGGAAATACCACTTTCCATTTCCCTTTATAGATCAAGTGCTTGAGTCTCTAGCTGGGAAGAAGTACTTTTCATTCTTAGATGGTTAAATAGTGGTTACAACTAGAAAAAAATTGCTCCAGAATATCAAGACAAAACCACATTCACTTGTCCTTGGGGTACTTCTACCTACTTCGTTCTACCCTTTGGCTTATGCAATGCTCTAGCTAGCTTTCAAAGGGCAGTGCTCAACATCTTTTCTGATTATGCTCATAACTGCATGGAGATATATATGGATGATTTCACCACATATGGAGAGACTTATGAGGAATCCCTCAACAATCTAGAAAAGGTATTGAAAATATGTAAAGAACACAACCCGTCACTCAACAATGAAAAGCGCTTTATGATGATGACACATGGTATTGTTTTAGGGAACTTTATATCTAGTACAGGGATTCAGGTTGATCCACATAAAATAGAAATTATTTCTACATTATCTATTCCATAGAAGCAAAGAGATATCAAAAGTTTCCTTGGCCATGCAGGCTACTACAAGAGGTTTACTAAAGACTTCAGTAAGATTGTTGCACCATTGTTTGTTTTTTTGAGCAAAGACATTGAATTTGAATGAATATTAGAATTGCAACACTTATTTGAAGAGTTGAAGAAAGCCTTGACTCAATCACTTGTTCTGAGGGGCCCTAATTTGACCCTACCCTTTCATATACATACAAATGCTTTAGATTTTTCCATTAGAGTAGTTTTGGGTCAGAAAGAGGGTAGCAAAGAATATGCAATATACTACATTAGCAAGAATTTTCAAGAAGCAAAGTTGAACTATATTGTTATAGAAAAGGAGATGTTGGTAGTAGTGTATGCCATCAATAAATTCAGGCATTACATTACTGGTTATTTAGTTTTTATTCATATAGACCACACTTTTATCAAATACCTTATGAACAAAACTGTTGTAGGAGACAGATTGGTCAGATGGCTACTCCTACAAGAATTTGATATTACCATGGTGGAAAAACCTGGTAAAGCTAATGTAGTGGTAGATTTTTTGTCAAGATTTCCAACACAATCAATTGAAGGAGTGGTGGATGATTCATTTCCAGATGAACACTTATTTTCTCTAAATGTACATATACCTTGGTATGTTGATATTTCCAATTATTTAGTAACAGGGTAGATTCCACTGCACTTTTCTCCAAGGGAAAAGAGACAACTAGTACATAAGTGTTTTCCATACTGTTGGGTATCAGGTTATCTATTTTACACTGGCCCTAACAACATCATGAGAAGGTGCATAAGGGAAGATGAAATATTTGATATTATGAAGGCTTTCCATGATGAGCCATGTGGAGGTCATTTTGTAGCAAAAAGAACAACATTTAAGTTCATCACAACTGGCTATTATTGGCCGAATTTGCATAAGGATTATGTCATGTTGGTGTGAATAAAGTCTTGTACCTAGTTAATTCTTTACTAGGGACTTAGAGGACTTATTTTACATGTTAAGTTTACTTAGGATATAATCTTTCTTCTAGAAGTCTTAGTTGTCTTATCTAGAAGTCATAGTGTTCTTATCTAGACTTTACATTATCCTAGGTAGCTATGAGTTAGTTGTCTTATGTGATAGGATTAAGACACTTGTTATGTTCTTGTCTAATCCTATCTCTCATCCTTGCCTTTATAAGCAAGGCATCTCTAGCATAATTTGCATGACATCTGCATTGCATTATAGAGTATTGCATATTGTATCATATTGCAATTCTTGTTTGGTGGAATAGAATCTTCCATTATTGCTTCTCTATATTTCTTGTGGAGGTTATTTGGTGTTACAGATTGAAGATCTTGGGTTGCTCACTTCAACATGGTATCAGAGCTTTGAATCTTGTAAGCTCCTTCCTTTTTCATTAGAGAGTTTCCACCATCAAGTTTTCTATTGCGATTTGAGTTTCTTATATGATCTTGCAAATTCCCCATATGCTCTTCTCTTGCATTTCAATATGATATTGAGAATCAGAAAGGGTTTGCAAATAATTTTTAATCCTATATTGCATGTATGCATTTTGGTGTGATCTGGTGATTGCACTTTTGGCTATAGTGTCAGTATTTTAGGCTATCCCATTATGTCTAGGAGGCTTGAGAAAGTCAGATTTGGCTTTTGTTTCACTCAATTTGGTCACCATTTGCAACTTTGGAAAAAAAGGGTTTGAAGATCAAATCCGAGAGGTAGCTGATATTCTAGAGCAGTTTGGGTCAAAATAGACCTTGCCATCATGCCTAAGAGGCCCAAAAACCTAAAGATCAACTACAAATTGTAAATTTTTTATGCTGTCAATTGGAGGTTGAGGAAAAAAAATTCCCAAGCAGGTCATATGGCCTAACGAGTGGTACAGTCATCATTATTTCATAAAAAATATTTGAAAAAATATTTCAGTGATTGACTATAAAAAAATTGGGGCAAAATTTTCAATTATCGGGTAATTTTTATATAGTATGGGGCATTTTTTTAAAGCTTGACATATTATTTTATGTGGCGCCCATGAAAATATTTCTACAACATTTATTATTTTCTATAGACTAGCCACATTCCTTTTCTGCAAACTTTAATCTTAATTTACAGGTCGTAGCCCTTGTCGGGCTGGTACATTGCACATCGGCCCCATCGCTCTGTTCAAGCATTCATCAGAGCTTGCCTTTCTACTGCCAGCTCCTCAAGAATTTCATCGGCCCCCTATTCATAGCTCCAATGACTTGTCATTTCGGCCCAAGTTCATTTTTTTGCAGGTCCTTTCACTTCATTATTGACCTTCTTTATAGTCATAAGTTTCATAAAGTTTTGTTGACTGAACAGATCCTTCAACATCCTTTTTCTACAATGGTCGACACTTTTTTGGTAGACTATATTCTTAGTGGTCACATCTTTCAACTTAGTTGGGGAATGATCGAAATATTCATCAGATCAGTGGCATATTCTTTGTACCTTTTTGTAGGGTACAAAATTTGGTGTCCCATCCCGTCAGCCCGACTATCTGCAAGTTCGAGTATATTCTCCATCTAATGGCTTGGCATGATCCTGTAGCCCAATCAAATCACCTTCTTCTCTAATAATATCTATGGTTAAAGGTCCATGTCAGTCATTTCATGCACTATCTATAGGTCACATAATTGCTTGTGTCATTTGTCCTTTTTTCTTCTTCTGTGAAATTGGCATATCCATCGGTCAAATCACTACCATCAAGTCATTGTTGGTAAAGACTTTTCCATCAGTTTTTATTTCATACCTTGAGTGGTATATTCTCTATGCTAGCATCTTCCTATGTCAAATGTGATCCCTTTTGTGGTTAGCATACCTCTTCTTATCAAATTTGGGTCAATTGGTTGGTGCTCAATGCATTTGGTTGTTGGCTTTGATATGCTATGGGTTCCTTTATTAATTGTAGAGTTTATTATTTGACAGGCTTATATGTTTTAATCATAGGTTTAAACTTTGTGCTAAAAGTTTGGTTTCAATTTTAAAGCCGACCATATTTTTGTACTTTCCAACTAGTCAAAGGCCGACTATATCGGTTGCAAGTTTTGTATTTATTAAAACTTTTGTTTAAAAGTGCTTGCAAGGTTGACGGGTTTTCATTAGTCCCCTGTCAGGGCTTTATTAGTCACCGATACAAGTGCATGGAGAGAGATGAGGGAGCCCACCACCTAGCCATTGCCAGTGGCAGTGGCATTTTTTAATTTTTCCATCCTGCAAAATATGGTCATATGGGAAACCAAGTCCTAGCCCCAAGGAGCTGTAATTTTGTACCTATTTAGCCCATGAAGTTCATTTTCTAGGGCTTTTTTTCCTTTTTGTATAACTTTTGATCCAAATGGAAAATTTTTGAAAATGAATTATTGTCAGAAAGCTGGTGAACCCAATTTTCCAGTGGTATAGGTGATTTTTAAAAACTTTGTTGTTTGGTTGCATTTATTGCTCATTGAAGTCAGATGTCCTTTTTTCACTCCCGAGCTCATAACTTTTGCTTCGTTCCTTTGTTTTTTGTGATTCTCATGACATTAGAAAGGTCTTTCCAAGCTCTTCATAGTTACTCATACAATTTTTCCAGATTTGGACCTTGGTATAATTAATTAAGATTTTTGTGTTTTAACACTTTGGTTAATTACTTGGATACTTTGGCACTTGGAAACTTTATGGTTGCATGAGATGGCTTAATTTGGGCTACTTTATATGTATTTTTTCCTTTTTGAACTTTTTTAGCATCTTTTGTCAGCAATTTCTTATATGTAAACACATTGAAATAAAGTGCCACACTATTGTAGATGTACTTTGGGGATTTTGCACATAAGGTTGTGTCATTTTTTGTACTCGCGCACTGTATTATAAAGTGCCATGGGGGGTTGTGTAGTGCCTTTGTTATTTTCCATCATAGCTTTTTCAAGTGAGTGTCCCTCCATGACAATAATGAATCCATGTGAATCTTGCCTCATGCATGCGTGTCTTGTTTATGCACACCCTTTTTCAATTGTAGGTAATTTCTAGAGTACTTTTAGATGTTGTTTCTTCTCCTTCATGCACTACATGGTGATACACAAAGTTCCAGTGGATTTGTCATGCCTTTCCCAAGTCAGCATTATTGGGGGCTATTATATTGTTTAGGCTAATGCTTCCTTGGTTTCACTTTGGAGTGAACTATGTATCTAGTATTTGCTCCTATGTACTAGGTAGATGTAGCGACTGGTTACCCATGCATTTTGATGAGATGGAGCATTTTACCATATAGACACTCTTGCATTCATGTTTGTGGAGGAAACCTTTTATCCTAAATTGATCAATGTTCTTTTGAATATTGACACCTATATTTTTAACTTGCATTGGTTGAGTAGTGTTGTTGGGTTCACTTGTACAGATTCATGTGCCATTTGTATTTGCGATTGATAGATGTTTTTCCTTTGTTTTCCATTTGATCATTGTTCGAGTAGTATCATTGGGGGCACTCATGCAAATTGTTGTCTTCTTGATCCCGATCATCCTATTTTCAGAGGAGGTTCTTCAATTATAGCACTATAGTAGTCATCTTTCAACAATTATTTGCAACTTCTTACTTCAGTGATGTTCTTCATGTTCT
This sequence comes from Sequoia sempervirens, assembly GCA_007258455.2. Classification (NCBI taxonomy): domain Eukaryota; kingdom Viridiplantae; phylum Streptophyta; class Pinopsida; order Cupressales; family Cupressaceae; genus Sequoia; species Sequoia sempervirens. The sequence continues at coordinate 143,084,223 of VDFB02075321.1, read as the reverse complement.
TATTATTTTTCTCTCTTTTGGAGAGGAGTTTTCCCCCATATGGGATTTCTCCTTTTCTCCGTTTGTGATAGATTTTTTTTATTTTGTACATGGGTACCTCATTAGACCTAGTAGTTGGGACACATCCTTGCATCTTTGCATCATTTGCACAATAATCTTCTCTCCTAAGTTGCACTTAAGGGGGGGTGTTGGTGTGAACAAAGTCTTCTACTTAGTTAATTATTTACTAGGGACTTAGGGGACTTAGTTCACGTGTTAAGTTTACTTAGGATATAATATTTCTTCTAGAAGTCTTAGTTGTCTTATCTAGAAGTCATAGTTGTCTTATCTAGACTTTGCATTATCCTAGGTAGTTATGAGTTAGTTGTGTCATGTGATAGGATTAAGACACTTTTCATGATCTTGTCTAATCCTATCTCTCATCCTTGCCTTTATAAGCAAGGCATCTCTAGCATATTTTGTATGGAATTTGCATTGCATTGTAAAGTATTGCATATTGTATCATATTGCAATTCTTGTTTGGTGGAGTAGCATCTTCCATTGTTGCTTCTCTCTATTTCTTGTGGAGGTTATTTGGTGTTGAAGGTTGAAGATCTTGGGTTGCTCACTTCAATATGTCAAATACACAAGAAGTTGTGATAGGTGCCAGAGGATGGGTAAACCAACAAGGAGTGATGAAATTCCATTGTATCCCTAGTTAACACTAGCTCCTTTTGATAAATGGGGTCTAGAATTTATTGGACCAATCTCACCTACTTCCAGCAACAAGGAATACATTCTTGTTTTCACTGATTACTTGACTAAGTGGGTAGAAGTAAAGGCCTTACAGTTTTCCAGAGATGAAAATGTGGCTAAATTATTGTATGAGGATATATTTACTAGGTATGGAGTACCAAGAGAATTAGTCACTGATCAAGGTCCACAATTTACTTATGAACTCATCGCCAAATTGGTTGAAGAATACCAAATTAGACACAAGAAGTCAACATCTTACCACCCTCAGGCTAATAGTCAAGTGGAAGTCACTAATAGAGAAACTGAAAGTATTCCCACCAAGATAATGCAACTACATAGAAAATATTGGGTTGCAAGGTTACCAGAAGCAGTATGGGCATATAGAACAACCTAGAAAATAACAACTTGTTTTACACCCTGTGAGCTAGTGTATGGTAAAACAATAGTCCTTCTTATTGAGTTTGAATATAAAACATTAAGGACAGCGTGGAACTGGACATAGACCTAATAGAAGCTCAAAAGGAGAGGCTATATAATTTAAATGGATTAGATGAGATTAGGATGGAACCAATCCATCACATTGAGGTAGTACAACAACAAAGGATGAAGTTGCATGACCAATATATCAAAACAAAGGAGTTTAATATAGGGGATTGGGCATTATTATATGATTCAAGATACAAAGAATTCAAAGGGAAAATCCAATCCAGGTGGTTGAGACCCTATGAAATCAGTCAATTCTATCCTAATGGGGAAATGAAGTTGTACACCATTGATGTAGTCAGATTCTATCTGAAATATTCCGAGCCAAATTTTTCATTTTTTTCAATTTTCAAATTACAACAATGCACCCGTTAAGGTTAGAAGATAAACCAAAACGTGCAAGAAAACAACTCTAACCAGAATGGTGCCGATGATGGCGAGCATTGGTCAGAGGATCTAAAGAGATTGCTTAAGCTGTAACTCTAACCAGAATGGCACCGCTGAAGGTGAGCATTGGTCAGAGGGTCTTCTATTCTAATTTGCAGAAAGAACTCAACGTCAAGTATGTGCTACCCAATCCAAGGCGGAGTGAGAGGCGACCATATGACGGAGTGAATACAAAGTACTTGCTGAAAGAATAAATGCTGAGAAATGAAACTACTCGACACCCAGAATGTGCTTGCTACCCAGAGTAGGCAGTAGCTACCATAGGGCGGAGTTATACTATTTCAAACTAATACTGAGAGCAAAAACGAGAATTACAAATAATGACAAAGCAATATTACAAACACTGGTCAATACTATTGCCAGTTTACAAATATAATGATTTCCTGCAATGTCAAAATATCAGATGCTTTTCAATGGGAGCTTTCAACAATGAATCTGCTATAATCTTTATGAAATTCACAGTGCAATTACAAATCAGAATATACAGATTTCTGTATGCTGTTTCTGTCAGATCTGTACTTTTAGAGAATAACCAGCAACTTACAATTTCCAGACAATGTTCATAACTTGCTTAAAAATCATCCGATTGACACGAGACCTGATGCAACATGACCTAATAATGATGGCGATCAAACTAAGACACTGAAAACAGATCCAAATATTCCCAGAGATTAATGCATGATTTTCTATACAAGGAAAAGGTACGGCCTAGTACAGAAATTTGATTTCTTCCCAAAAATTCAATACTTCTCTAAAAAGTCTAAGAACTGGAGAATATGGGCGCCTTAGACAAACTCAATAAACAATGCAATACCCAGAACTATTTTTTTGTCTTTTCTTGAGTTATGAGGAAAACATGAAATCTGCTGTCTACAAAATGCAATAAGCTGAAACCTATGATTTACTAAATCAGATCTAAATATGCTATAAGCTGAAAGACAATGCATGAACTAAATTGCAAACTCACAATACAATGATTCACCGCTAGATGTTGTCTTGCAAACATGAAACGATGCCCAAACTAGGAGGTCTTCATCCCTCGAAGCAATCCAGAATCAATCCGACAGCATAACGGTGTAATTTCCAAGATAGCCCCAATGATGCACCAAGACTCCTCTTTATAACCTTCAATTGACTTTGCAAAACCCTAAAATCAGCTTTTAGGTCAAACTTCACCCTCCTCAAGATTGGGCGTACTTTCTCCTCAAGGCTTAATAAATGATATTTTAATTAAAACATCATACTTTGATTAAGGCGCCCATCATACCCTGCTTTGACTTAGGGAAATATTAAATCATTTCATAATGAAGGCGCCCCCCTCAAGGAACCACCTTTTAAACACAACATTAAGTCATTAAGTCTAAGCCCATGGTCAACGTTTAATTATAATAATTAAAACGTGACTTTTTAATTTAAATGACTTAACTTATTTCTCCGACAGTGCCCTGAAGCCAAAACTGAAGAAGTCAACTGATCATTCTGAAGCCGGGAGTCAACCATCCTGAGCACATCTGGAAACTGCCAAAAATAGAATTTACTAAAAATAGTAAATTCTAAAAAGTACTCTGAATGCTGAGACGAACATACCACTGCGAAGCCCTCTGAAAACCCAGAAGGAATCCGCCATTAAAACTATCATCTCCGAGCAATGATCTCCTCAAAATTAGGAAACCCTAATTTTAACTTCCGACTAGCCTCCGGGTTCCCAAAGAAAGGCTAATGGTCACTGAAAATGTCAGGCTTGAAATGGGGACATTACACTATCTTCTGGTTAATGGCCACAAATTAAAATTGTACAAGAAACTAGTGCAAAAAGATGATTTTATTTTCTCCCTATTTCAACAATATGGTGCTCGCAGTGATTTTGATACAGGTTTAGACACACAAAGTGATATTTTAGTAGCACATGATATACCAGGAACTCCAAGTGACCCAGTGATTGAGCTACACAACTCAATCCTTGAAAACACTTGAGATTAACTTCTCATTTTATCTCACAAGAATGCACAATATAGTTGTAACGATGTTTATATTTTCTCTACAAGGACTTATTTTTATTTACACATTTGAGAGAGTTATGATTCTGTAGGGACCTATAGCATAATAGTTTTCAACATTCAGAATAGATATTGTTATTACAGGTAATCATAGCACTGTCTGGCAGAAGAAAATAAAATTTCAAAATACTCACATGCAATATCCATATCTTCAATAATAAATACCCACAACATGATTTTACAACTTCTAGCTACTAATTCAAAATTCAAATGTTCGAGCTGTCACATCACCAACTACTATTTGTCTATTCCATCCTATCACTTTGCTTTCACCACCTCACAATTCATTAGCTTGCAGTTATTTTTTGTCACATCAAATCAAATTCTAGATACATACTTTTCAATTTACACGTGCGGCGATTAGTTCTCTTTTGGTTGGTACGCTATCATAATTACCATAGCTTTCTTTAAACTTTCATTATGTATTTCATATTAATTCATGCATGTGAACTATTCGTAATATTAATTTCCATTATTTCTAATTTTACCACTTCCCAATGACACATGTAAAGTAAGGTCACTTCAACCATTAAGTTGGGGGGAGGGTACAACTTAGTTTTTTCAAAATCCACCACCCAAATCAAATGCAATAGATGTGACATGCAAAACCATCCTAAATAAAATTATACCTACTTTTTACTAATATCTCCAATTTCCAATTCCAATCCTAAGAACTTGAGCTAAGTCTAAACTAGAGTTGAACCTATATCCTATTTGTGAGCTCAAATTAAGTAGAAATTAAGAAGGGTAGTTGTAGTTATGGTATGGTAGTAAAAGTATATGAGGAAACATCAGGAAGGAGAAGGGTTTTGAAGGTGGGGAGTGAATTGAGCTAAATTTTTAGGAATAAATTGAACACATTGAGTAGAGAATAGGAAGTCATAATGGGAGGAAATGTCCTTAGAAGGGAATCATTGGCTACATAAGAAAATTCTGGAAGATGCAATGGTTCTACCCATTTTTACCACAGTTGGTTGGCATGATTATTTCCTGAAACTAACAAAATATAATGATAATATAATAATAAGGTTTCCATCTACGGTTGAGTATGATGAAGCAATGGTGAAGGGACTATTAGTGGATGCATCTGAGGTCACCATAACACAAGTTACTGGGTTACCTAGAACTGGGGCAGAGTTTCCAACCCGTGCAAATGCAGTTGTAGCTAGAGAGGAATTTTGTGAACAAGGAGAGGATTTAGAATCATCTTCATAAGGCACAAAGAGACTCTCTCTTCCCTGGTTATGGGATAATTGCACTTCCTACATTTTTAGATATCTCACCTATGATAATAAGTAAAATCTCTTGTAGACAGTACATTTTAAATTACTCAATCACCTTCAACATAATATGTTGGTAAATTTTCCAAAATTTCTTTATAATTTTTAAAAAAAGGATGGCATCAAAGTATCAAAGAAAACAAATTGACACTTCCATATCACACTACCATTTGATTGCTTTACTGGTAAAAATAATTTTGAGGATTCAATACCCACAAGTAAATTAGGAAGACTTTAAAGAGTGTATAAATATTATTAGTTTGCTAGATGCACCTGCAGTACATGATAATGTAGAACCACAAGATGAACTTGTAAGAGAAATCCCTCATGTATCCTCTACAACTTCACCTACCCATTTCCAAGGTGAGTATGAGGAACATAATGAGCTAGAGTCTAGGTCACCTGTAATTGAGGAAATTCCATCTTCTTCAAAATCACAAAGATGTAAGAGCAAGAGAGGTAGTACATCCACAACCTCCACACCTTCTAAAACAAAAGAGAAGAATGATATTTAAAAGAAGAAAGAGGATGTTCCAAATAAGAAGAAGGGTGTTAAAAATGAGAAGAATGTGGAGAAGGAGACACCTACACCTAAACATTTAGGTAGATTAAAGAGACAAGGTGTCATGAGGGGAAATATAGAGAAACCTGAAGAAGAGAAAAGAAGCAAAGAAAAACAAGAGGAAGATGTCACATTAGTAGAGATAGAGTCTAACAGAAAGGGAGATATCCTTGATAATGCAAATATACCAGTGAAAAGGAATAGGTGTGTGTTAACTACTTCTGATTCATAATTAGAAGATGTGTTTATTTCTAAGAAAACACATAAGGAAACCCTAGACAGTCCCATCCATGGAGACTATGAAGGGGAAGATACTGAGTAGTTTGTGGATACAGAGATGTATATAGAGGAAAGAGATGTTAGGAAGGATCTCCAAGAAGCCTTGGATAGAATTAAACACTTGGAAGAGTTAGTAAAAAGCTATGAACAAAAGGACAAGGAGAGGGAAACAAAAATATAGTAAATGGAGGAGAAATTGTAAATGTATGGCCATAGTACTAAGTTTGATTTATTGGAATAGTTGGCCATAACTTAGACTGGTGATGGAGAATTGGTAGTACCAAATCAGAAACCTCCTTCCATCAGAACTCTAACTCACCATACGCCCTTATCACTTGGTCATCAACTATGGAAAGTGATTGATGAGTTTTCATAGGAAAAGGAAAAATAGAAGAAGGAAAAAGAAATTTTTATTGAAGAGCATGGAAAAGGAACTGGAAAAGAAATATATGGAGCTAAGAAGATCAGCAGTTAGGTTGGAGGAAGTGGAAAACAAAGCTACACATATCATCTAATGTATACCTCTAGCAAGGACATAGGCATTGTTTCTACAAGAAATATTTCTACGTTTTCAGTTCAGTAAGCTAATTAGTAAACAGTCAGTTGGTATGAGTAGAATTTTTGAGTTTCTTAATACTTTTATTGATTATACACCTAAGGAGCAAGATCAGTTGTGTGAGTATTATTTACACAATTATGTGGTTCCAAATGAAACATAGTGGAATCCTCTGATATTTGTAAGGGATCTCCAGGGAACTTGTATCCTATCACAAAAATGAACAACTCGGGAGTGAAATAATGGAAGAGTATGAGGAGAGGGATAAATCAATTGCTCTTCCCATAAGGAAAGAATCTAAAAACCTTGATGTAGTTATTGATGAATGGTTGAAACTTATTGATCATAAGGGTGTATGCAAGAAAATTATGAAACTTAGGAAGGAATATTATGAAAGAATGCAAAATTTAGTTGTAGGTTTGGGACAATAATGCTACAGTTACATGCAAAGTGGATGGAACAACTTAACTCCAAAATTACAGAGAAAGGAACCTCGTTCCATGTACAATCTCACCACCACGCTTCAAAGGGTACATAGGTACATGACAATTGGTGTTGACAAAGGAATGTATTGGGTGCCACTTACATTTCACCTACCTATGTTGCTCTATCCAATTCTATATTGGACTAGGGAGAAAGGTGAGGGATGTGAGAGAGCTAGGAATACCAAAATGAGGCAACTTGCAACATACAAAGGTTTTTACTTGAAATAGACTCAGGGAGTTGATGTTGTTATGGAAGTGAGGCAGATCACCTTGCAGTATAATTAGTATCCCTAGTGTTTTGCTTGGGGACAAGCAAAAGTCTAGTTGGGTGGAATGATGGGTCCAGTTATTAGCTTATTTTCTATTGCTTTTATACATACTTTTAGACACTTTTAGATATACCTTCTAGACAATACTCCTATATTATGCTATCTTTTCATACTTATTATGTAGATTTGGACCTAAATCATAATGATGGAAATATGGATATGACATAATAGTATTGCATGGTTTTTATGTGAGTGTGCATGAAATGTGGATGAAATTCTATGTTTTAATTATGATAGTTAGTCTTGTGCACATGCTTTGTGAATTAACCTTTTTGCAGCCAAGAAGGAACTGTAGCACATAGCAATTGGAAGCTATAACACACAACAAGAGGAAGATTGGGACATCAAAATGGGGGAGTTCCAGATTAAGCTTAATGTGATAAATATTATTTAAAGACACCTGATGGAGATTGAATGTGCATCATTATAACAAGTTAATAAGTGATGGAAAATAAGGACTCCTTTATTGATAAGATTTTGACAAATATTAGTGTTTTACATGCAATCCTATTTTTTGGAGTTTCAATTCTATTAGGATTCTTCTTTCTTTTCAGTTATGGTTTGAACAATTCAATCTTAACTATATGCTCTGATATCTAGGAGTGGAAGTTAATGATTGGAGTTAGTTTTTTCTTAGAATAAGACTTCCTTTAGCTTGTATATAGTTGATGGTTGATTCCTTAGATAAGTTAGTTGGTTTTTTAGTTTTTCATTGTCAGTTATTTTTCAGTTTCAAGACATGATGAATATTTAGAATGATTTTTATTGAATACAATCTTTGAAGATCTTATGTAATGTTTCATGATATACAATGAATGATGTCAATTTCACATGGATGTGTAGAATCTGTTAGTTAGAATTGGTTCCAGTTAAGTGAGAACAACCACTTGAGCAAGCCACTCAAGGTAACTATTCTTCAATTCATTTTCTAGTTGTTTATATTTGTTAAAATAGTTGTTTTCTATTTATCATTACTTCATGAACTACATGCAAGTTAAAATAAAATTTCATACTTTGCTTATTAGTAATGAATTTTCATGAACATGCATGTAATGGTTAACCAATAGTACTCTAGAGGTTAAATTGGTTGAGTTATTAGTTTTGATCAGTTTTGAGTTGATACAATAATATCTTATTAGTAGTAGTTCAGTTACAGTTTAAGATGTAGGTATCCATAGCCATTAGTTCTAGTTTGTTTCATTCACTGTTATGTAATTCAATAATTTCCAGCAAGTAGAATATCTTAAGTGGGATAACTTTAAAGGTAGTTTTGAGTCTCTTAAGTCACATATAGTGCAGCTCCATCACAAGTTTACAAACCTTGGGTTGACATTTTATTGTAGTCTTTGCAATGTTGAGTGGACTGTTCAGTCAGATAAACCTCTAAACTGTATAGGTTATACCAAGTTTACAATGCATTAGTTTAGACTCTACATAATGCACTCCAAAATGAGGGACTCCTCACTAGCAGGAGGAGAGTTCTCAGTAAATAGGGAGGAATAGAATTGGACAACCTCTTTTGAAATCTCACAAAAGGATGAAAGTCTATTCCCCTTTAGAGGACCTAAGAGAGGAAATGAGATTCCCTTGCCTTCTATCCTTCACAAAGTTATGGAAAAAATTAGTATTCCTATCACCTTCTTGAATCCAATCAATACGAGACTTTTGCATCTAGAATATTTCTTCATGTAGCTTCCATTCTTCCAATTCCTTCACCGCAATAGCTTCCATTTCATGGTTTTCCTCTGTTAAACCATGATTTCAAATATGACGAGATATGAAGTCCAAGTAAGCATGAGAAAAAGTTTGAAATACATTACCAAAGTGCTTCCTATTCCATCTTTTCAACATAAATTTGACATACTGGAGTCTCTTAGTAAAGGAATACATTGTAGTGCCATAAGTAGGCTTCCCTTTATGCCACCAAGCAGACAAACATTTATGAAGCAAAGAATCCCAAAGCCACATAATTTGAAATTTGAAGAAGTATTTTTTGAGTATTTGAAAAAACTTGCTGAATGTTTTATCATCCAATGATTGAAACCTCTCCAATCCAAGATCTCAATGCAAGTGATCCAACTATCACCAACCCAAAAATTAGAAACAAAGAACCTGTCTAACATATTTTTGACTAAAATTGGATTTCAATTGGAAATTACTTAAATTAATTTATATGCTAATAGGTTGGCCTAAAGTGGGACACAACTTTGAACTTTCACCCAACTCATAAAAATAAATAACCCTCTGAATCATGATTCAAAATTAAATCTTATACAAAATCTATTAGGTGCATTATGAAAATCTCAAACTTGAAATACTTCAATGGTAAAAAAAGATTGAGTCCGTAAGATTGTGGTTCTACCTTATGTGTAATGTTGAATTAATTTCATTCCCAAAAATCTAGACCTAAAATATTTAAGCATTCATAAATGACTAGAACTAGGGTTAAATGTTACCACTTACCAAGTACTAAATTAGAAATACCATTACAACCTTATGTTTGAAAGACTCTTAAAGAAAAAAACAAGCAAGAAAGTAGATTTTAGGATACTATTTAAGTATCTTGAATCCATAATAATTTTAGAGAAAAATAATGATCAAGGATTGGAGTTTGGATTTACCTCTTACTAGAAGTGACTTAAGGCCATTCCAAAATTTTGAACCCAAAAAATAAGGACTTTGTCATTCACAATATCAAGGAATTATGGTTTGGGAATGTCTCTTTATCATTTACTATGTTAAATGAAATACTAACACCCAAGGCACAAAAAAATTATAAGTTGAAAGAATGTGGGAAATGGGATTTGGGGATAGATTTTATGTGGTATCCAATTAATCATAAATTTTAAATTCCAAACTTGAAAAACCAAAATAGGTCAAATTTTCTCTTAAGTATGAAAGAGCAAGCCATCATGAAGAAACCTAGAATCCAAGTTTGTAAAAGGCAAGGTCTAGGAATTTTTCATGACAATGTTAAAGTAATGAGTGATTGAAATCTTTGAAACCCTAAAAATACACTACAACAAATCCCTATGATTTGCTCCATTTTTTGCTCCATTTTTTGCTTCTACCCACTATTTTAATGTATTTTTTGCCAATTTTTTGAAAATGTCGGTGCTATTTATTAGGATGGCACTATTTTTGGCATTTATTTGCACCAATCAGGACAAGTCAGTGCTAATTTTGGTGCTACTTAGCACCGACATTAGTGCCACCTTTAGCACCAATATTAGCTTTGAGTGTGGCACCACGGTTAGCACTGCATTTGGCTTTGAGTTTAGCTTCAAGTTTAGCGCCACTTTTAACTCTGACTTTAGCTTTGAGTTTAGCTTCGGGTTTAGCACCGGTTTAGACACCCCTATGTCGAAGAGACTTATTTATATGTCTCATCGATGATGTAAAATAGTGAAATGTCAACAAGATATGGACATATCGAGGAGAGAAACACAACTCTTGGATATAACAAAGTAATGTCAATGAGATATTGAGATATCGGTAAGAAAAATAAGATTGTCTCATCAACACTCTTCAAGTAATGATCAAAAGCATACACCGCTATACCGCTAGGAAGGTGAGCAACATATGCAGTAGAGAGGTATACAATGTGACGTTGCAACAAGAAGCCTTGAGCAAGGCGGTAGTGCAGTAAACAATAGAAGGGAAGGGAAAAAATCCACCATACCACAGCGGGTATAATAAGAGACGGCGGTAGTACAATAATCATGGAATCATTACAATTTACAACACTAAATGCAACAAATCATGTTAGTCACAATCCATTCGAATAAATCATTTAAGGAATCAAGAATATAGCTCACCAAAATACTCTAAAAATTTCATTGAAATCTTATTTTCACGAATAGCCCGCCAAAATGGAGTTTTCATTTTAATAAACATACAATAAAACCTTTGTTGAAACCTTATTTTCAGGGGTAGCTTGCCAAAATGGAGATGTGTTTCAGTAAAGAATGACAGAGAATGGTAAGGAGGCATAGGATTCATTGTTGTTTATCTCATTCCTGCTCTGATCAACAAGGGTTACAATGTTCGCGCTACTGTTTGTAATCCAGGTATTTAATTGACATATGTTTGCATAATCTCAAATCCCTTCAGATGCTTTTGAAGTATCAATGTATCCTATATAGGGTTTAGAATGACTTCTTTTAATTTTTAAAAAATAGATCAGATGCTTTTGAAGTGTCAATGTGTCCTATATAGGGTTTAGAATAATTTCTTTTGATTTAAAAAAATAAATAAATGATGTATTATCCTATGATTAGATAATGTGATGCATATAAAGCAAGTCCTTCATACCTACCATTTTTCCAAACCACCACTCACCACCTTGCTTAAAATGTTGCCTCCATAAGCACAATAGCATGTTTTAAAATCATGGTTGCCAGTGATTGACCATTAAGGTCACTACTTTCATCAAGATACAATGAGATTTTTGTCTTCAAAATTAAGGCATTATGCAAGATAACATTGTGAATTGTTTGTTGTGTACAATTTGATTTTCTTGCACATTTACTACTTTGATAATTGCCTTTAAGACAGGATATTGCACCATCAATTGAAATCTCAAACAACTCACTCAATGTCACTTGAAGATTCCTTTCATGAGCATCCTTGTATAAAATCAAACTATGCCCTATAGACTGCCTACTTACTAATATAGGGAACTCATTGTTTCATGGTATTTTGAGTTTTATTTAGAAGGGGTTAATATGTGGCATTTTTATGTGTAGGAAGAATAGATTGTGATGCAACGTTCGGGTATGGATGGTTTAGGAAAAATTGGATTTCTATCGGTGTCATAACCAGGTTGGATTGTACCTTGAGCCGGTGTGAATCACTTTTGGGTTTTTTCACTCCAAAGCAGAACTTGTGTGTAGGAATTTCCAAATATTCGACAAAGGAAGTTCCTACATTCTAAAGATAAAATCATAAATCTGCTTATCTAGTTTATGATCCAACCTTACATCTTTAATATCCGATAGAGAAAGTTTGTACATTCTAAAGATAAAATCATAAATATGCTTATCCAACTTCTAATCTAATTTGAGGTCTTGAATATCGAACATAGAAAGTTCCTATATTCTAAAGATAAAATCATAAATTGTATTGGTCCAATTGGAGATCCAATTTCAGGTTGTGAAGCTCCGATAGAGAAAGTTCCTACATTCTAAAGATAAAATCATAAATCTGTTTGGTCCAATTTGAGGTCTAATTGTAAGGATTTTCCTTTTTAATTATACTTTCTGACATTTGTCTTGATACAAATTGTTTCTTTAGAATTTTTTTTTTTTTCTTCTAATGTTTTCAACCCTCATTTTAGGGAAGAGCTCTGAAGATGGTTCCTTCAGATGGAGACTACACTTTTCCGCTATAGGTTCCATCTAGAAACACCGAAAGCTCAGGTACTGTCATACTCAGGTACAACAAAGTTTGAGGTTACCTTGTTCTCCTTGATACAAAATGTTGTCCTTCAATCCCTCTTAAGCAACATTCACTATTATGGACTTCATCATTGTCCCTTTCATGTATTTGATTTAATTTGTTATGTGGAAACATGTTGTCTCTGTCTTTGCAAGTAATGACTATTGTGTAAGCTTTTAATCTACATGACTACCCCTCATGTTCAATTCTTGTGACTATTATGATGCTTGGGGCTACTTACTTTTAACCAAACTGTTAATGAAAACTATCTTGGAATCCTTGATGACTAGTTTTTTCAAAATCATGGCTATGTTGATAGTGGAATGTTCTTATTAATAAGGATAAATCTTTATCAATAAGGAGATTACCCCTTACCAACATAAATCCACTATCCTTGCAAAGATTGATCTTTAATGCTTCATGGATGGTTTACTTCTGATTATCCTTCTCAAATGAAACAATAGGGCAGCAGGCTGGGCTCAGCCCTTGTGGGAGCCACATTTCACCCCACATGTTGTAACCAGATAAACAAAACAACCTAATTTTATCTATACCTGTACAATGAGAAAACATGTTAGATAAAACCAAGCATATGATAGATATGTTTGATAACTTTCTTGTTTTCTTGGAAATCTATGGTATGCAAGTTATTTGAATGCACATGATGATCAAATTATATTTTTATAGATGTATGCACATATTTTGACTGGTGATCCTTATTTTCTCTAACAACACTCTTCTCACTCAAATGTAGGGAACCTAGGAGCAACAAGGAAGACATTAACTTGGAGGCTTACACAAGCGGGAAGATTGAAGATGATGCAAAACAAAGCAACCGGGATTTGTCATTGTCCCCTTTCTCTTTATGTGCATTTTTCTCTTTTGTATCTATAAATGTATAGTTTTTCAATTATATGCATTCAAATATTCAGTTCCACGACTTGTGTGGAACAACATACATTTACATTATCAATAAAGACTACTTTTTTGAAAGGATTGTGCAATCTTTCCTATATTATATGCACCTGCATAAGTGTAATCTAGTAATGTAATCTTATGATTTTGTTTATGCACATGAATGTAATGTAGCAGAAATAAAAATGTATCTTACTCTTCATTTGAAAATCACAAAAGCTCTACTTGATTGAGCTATTAACTTTTTTGTCTTCATGAACATATGTTGATACAAAATGACTGGAAGAAGCATCCAAGTAATCCTATTTTTTTCTGCCAACAATTCACACCAAAGATTGAACTATTTAAGGATATTGCAATAGGTAATTTGTATTGACACAAATAATATTACTGAAGCATTTCAAAGCTTAGGCCATAAGAATCATCCTTTTTTAAACATGGATTGTGTTGTAGCCAAAATTCCATCCTAATTATTTTTGCATACTTCCATTTTCACTCATCTCTTACATCCACCATATGCATAGAATTCTTGTCATAATAACTTAAATTTAATAAAATCCCTCACGTGAGCTTCCAAATAAAACCCTTGATCATAGCATCAAAGTGTATTGCTCCTTTGTAATACTCCTATGATTTCTCATAACATATCGCCAAGACAACACCATGTCGATGAGAGTCCCTCCAAAGTCTCCCTGACATTAGCACAAAGCATAGATCAAAAATGTAGATGAGACACCCCTATGTCGAAGAGACTTATTTAAGTCTCATCGACAATGTAAAATAGTGAATGTCAACAAGATACGAGCATATCGAGGAGAGAGTCACTTATGTCACATCGACAAGGTATATCTACAAGTGCTCGGTGAAACACAACTCTTGGATATAACAAAGTAATTGCCAATGAGACAGTGGCATATCGGCAAGAGACATTAACTTGTCTCATCAACACCAACAACCAACATCAAAGGAACATAAAATCTAATGTCGATGAGACATTGAGATATTGATAAGACAAATAAGATTGTCTCATCGACACTCTTCAAGTAATGATCAAAAGCATACACCGTGATACCACCGAGAAGGTGAGCAACATATGCAATAGAGCGGTATACATTGCAACCCTACAACAAGAAGGTTTGATCAAGGCGGTAGTACGGTAAATAATAGAATAGAAGGGAAAAACACTGCCATACCGGCATATCGAAGAAACAACAGGCATTTTAATTAAAAGTCTCTTCGACAGTTATGACATGATGATTAGTCTGACTGATGTGACTAATGAAAATATCGATGAGACTACCACTATTAATGAAGAACTTGATCATAAAGGTGGCGTGAGCCCCATTTATGAACCAGGGCTGGATGAACTATCTTGAAATTTGATAAATACGGCCTCAAAGAAGTTGAAATCACTGTGAATTGTAATTGAAGAATTTGGAGAACCAAGTTGGATGACGGTAGGCAATTGGAAATTTGCAGCATTTATCCAAGTAAGTGGTCTAGACTCAACTCAAATTATTTTCTCAGTAAGTAGATGAAAGCATTGCATGACTAGGGTTGAGATGGAAAAAACCCCAGGCAAACAGAAAGCAAAAAGACAAAAAACTGAAGCTAGGCAATTGAATCAAAGCTTAATCGATTAGTGTCCCAGGTCTGGCCCAAAATCTAAAAGAATAAAATAGCTTAACCCATCATGTGTGACATTAGTAGATAAACAAAAAAATCTAGGAGATGTATGGACTCCGTGTAGGGGATACAACCTCTTTATTTATCATTATAGGAAGAAATTCTGGCATAGCCCAGTGTCAAACCCATGGAATCTGAATTTGGGTAAACTTGTAGTACCCAATGTCTTTGTGAATGTAGAGTTAATCAAGGTGTTGGAAAATAATTACAATTCGAAGATGAGAGCAATTCATTGGCTTGATGGGTCACAGTTCATGGTCATAAAGCCAAATTATATTTCCATGATTTTTTAGCTAGACACTTCCCTGAAAACAAAATTATGAATCAGAGACTTGTTGGAGGAATACCGCACCATGGACACAAGTTACAAGAGGTGGAAATTGCTGCTACATAGGGTTAAGGTGTGGGTAACCAAACTATGAGGTTCTCTAGTGATGATAAGCCCCCATTCTCTATGGCTTTGTTTGAAGAATACTTTCAATACACTTATTACTCAACTGGTCAAGTACTGGGAATTGATGTTCCTGAGAACATGACAATTTCTCCCATGGTTTTAGCCATAGACATCCAAAGAAATAATTCCCAACCCTATGTTTATGCAAAGTATTTATCGGAGGCCATCAATAATTCCCTCAATATCATCAAGAATGATAGTGAGGCCATTAATTTCAAGCACTATTCTCTTTTCATGCACATGATATTATACGAAGGGCAGGTGATGAGGATATGGGGTGAGAAATTAAGAATAAAAGACTTAGATAATGATGGAAATTCAAGCCCTGTACAAATGTGGACATCTGTGTGGGACAACAGGTGTGGGAGGTCCCACTACCTATATTTTGAGGAATATTTTTTCAAACCACTATACAAGATGCTAGGCCACAAATGTGACTACAACCTCTCCCCAGAGATCTTAAGATTTCTCTAACCAAAAGATATGGGTCATGAAGTAGGGATAAATCACAATTGGGGGGACTAGTACATGTTTAGGGATTGTACTATTACCAGGGTTTATGGATTTGAAGTTACACCTTATTTGTTGCCTAAGATTGTGCCATACAAAGTTGCTTATTTAGAGATCATAAGGCAATTGTCATTTTCAACTTTCATGCATTTAAAGAGCTATGGGAGGCAGAATTTCATGCCTTCCACTTTATGCTTTGGTGATTTCACTATTATCTTTGATTAAGGCCATGACTTGGTTAGTGGTAAACTGGATTATTATGGTTTGCTAGTTGGCAACAAAAGGGAAAATTTTGATCCTAAACACTTCATTTGTGATGCCAAAAATTTTCAAAAATTGAAAGGGTATGAGCATAGTTTCCTTTTAGAAGATGTCATCAAAAATTGTGAAGAAAAAAAAAACATGATGAGAATGAATGCCTATAGTAGGGTTATGATGGCTGAGGCTTGGAAGGTGAATAATAATCCAGGCTACGTAGGGCTTTCCCTGAGGTACAAGATCCCATAGAAAGAATTGAACAGTTAATCCTCCATGCATAAGAACTGATAAGAGATGTGCCACTTGTGGAATTTGAAAGAGGAAGGGGCACTGGTCCTAGGAGGCAAGTAGAATATATCACACCACTAGATCACTTATCACCTCAGCCTACTACTGAAGTGAGATTTTTAGTTGGTTCCTCATCCATGGAAGAAGATAACACTGAGGAGGAAGAAGAAGTCTCACACTGTAATGCTCCTATTATACCCCAATATGAGATGCCATTGGAAAGAAGTGTGGTCACCTTTGAAGCCTCTGATGAGCTATTAGATGATCTGAGGCATCGTGAAAGTCAGGAATTTGTTGCAGGTGATACTTTTGTGCAGACCCCTGAATTTAAGTCCTTTATATATGATTATAAAGGAAGACTAATAAGAGAAAGGTTAAAGGACATTGACCCTGAGCAAGAGGCTTATGCCTTGAAAGAGTTGCAACATGAAGTTGATAGAGAAATGAGAAACATGGCTGCTAAGAGAGGAAGAGCATTATTGCAAGAAGCTGGAGCTATGCTCCTTCCTAGGTGGGATATCAGTTAAGCCATTGTGTTTGACAACTTTTTGAAGAGAAAGAATACAACTTTACAAATAACAGATGAAGTAGGTGACAGGGTGTAAACAGGGTCAGGGTACAATCTTGATAATACCACTTTGCAAATTTGGGATCTTTACCCCTAGGCAAGAAGCCTTTTCTCATTGACCATGATCATATTTTTGGACATCTCCTGGTGCAAAGAGTAGGGAAGACAGACCCCTTGGAGACTGCTAACTTGAATGTGACAGTAGCAAAATTCACCAAAGCCTAGATCCAAAAGCTAGTAAGAGATAACCAGTGGCTGATAGAGGAAAATGATAGGTTGAAACAAGAATTAGCCAACTAGAAAGATAGGTTGCCTGCTTCTCCAAGTCTTTACTCTCCTTTAATTGAACATGAAAGAAAAGTGTTAGAGGCCATCTCTAAGACTACTCAATGGAAGCATAAATTTGAAAAGGCTCAAAAGGAATAGGAAGAACTAAAAAGAAAATTGAAGGCTACTACTTTTGAAGTAGCATCAGGGATAATTTGTATGAAATTCAAAGATATGTTCCAACATGCAGATGGTGTCTGGTGTGCTCAAAGTGGAACATACAAGGCCCTCATGGAACATGGAAGTCTGCTTGATAGGATGAAGGAAATGGAATCCCATATCAAGGAAAAAGATGGAGATAATTTAATGATTTCTCCAAGAATGTCAGAGCCTCATTAATACACAAGAAAACTTTTAGAATATCTTGACACACGAATTGAGTGACTTCAGCTAGCCACTATGTATGGCCATACCATATTTCTTTGAAGAAATAGATTTGAAGGATTAGGAAACTTGGAAAAATGAGATATCAAAATATTTTCCAGGCATCCTTGATGACATCAATGATGAGGATGAGGTACTCAGGAAAACACATAAGTAGCTTGGGAGGATTGTTGGATTGGAGAATGTAATGACAGACACTCTACAGAATGCAAACATTTATGCCCAGGAGAAATACATTGATCACATGTCAAAGGTTAATTTGTTCCTTGCACGAGTTGTATGAGGAGGTAGTCAGGGTTTGGTTGTTGTGGACACATTAACATGGTGCTTGAGCCTTGAACAGATCTTAGGTGGTCACAGGTGCTTGCTGATGATTAACGGACTGTGGTCAATCCAACAATAAACTCTTTTTAAGTTTTTATGTTATGTTAATTATGCTTTAGTTAATAAATGATGTAACTTTTGTGAACGAACCTGAAGCTTGTTGCTTCCTGTACAAATAGGGAAACCAAGGTCCGATTTTGATCATCATATCATCATCATTTCAATCCATTAACATTGTATATATTCTTGTACTTGTAAATATTCTTTTATTGTTATGTCTATTAAAGAAAAAAGAGTTTGAATAAAAAATGCTTCACCCTTTTTTGTAAGTATGTGAATTATTGTTTAAGGAAAAATCTTACAGTGTTTACATTTTTAATTTACTAGTTTCAAATCTTCATTTTCTATGTATATAAAATTGTATGCGCTCTTTATCTCTAATGACATAAAATAGTAATGTCATCAGAATTAGGGTTTTTAATTTCAGCACCATCATTGTCCACACTTTTCATATCTTGTTCACTTTTAAGTACAATCATCAAAATTTATTTTTATTTCTTGTCCCATTTAATCTTGATTCCTTTCAGCGCAACACAGTAGGTTGCATGTTAAATTTCAAACATTTGCTTTGCACTTTTTTGTATATATTATTTTCTTAGTGCATCATTATGTAACAACAATTTCACTTTTGAGATATACAGTAAAAATAAATGAAAGCACATGTTTGCTTTGTCAAGGGAAATGTATGGTGAATACCCTATGTCTTTCAGATAAGTGTGCAAGTGAAATAAGACATAACTAATTGAATTTTATTTTCTATTGTACAATTGTTTTTTTATGTGCTTTTTACTTTTTGCATGTGGATTACCCTAAAAAAGAGACTACTTATCTTTTCTTAAATGAAGCCTTTACATTTGTTGTCTACGAAAGAAATTTATTGATTGACAACAGGTTCGTGAACTTCATACAAATTAAGATTGGTGTAAAAGGCCATCCTCGCAAATGTTGTTTGGTCTAGAATTATAATGGAAAATAAAAAAACTTGCTAGGAGAATAAAACATGTTTTCAATTTTCCAAGTACAACCTAATATTACTGAAGCATTTCAAGGTTTAGGCCATAAGAATCATCCTTTTTTAAACATGGATTGCAAATAATTTTGAAAATTTAGAAGTCTTGGTCATTAGCATTATTGTCTGCTAGAATGTCATCCAGTGTATCATTGTCAATGTTCATATGTTCTTTCAAGTATTTAATATTATCATCATCCTCATCTTGACCTGCATTATCTTTATCATCATTGAAATTTGACTGTAGACCATCTTTATTGTTACCAAATGTATTTGGATCATCATTTTCTATACCATCCATATTTTTGTCTTCCATAACATCATCTAACTTTGGATTGTTGTCTTCTTGTGCCTGAACATAATCATCTTCAACATCAACATGGATGTCAATTTCTTCGATGTTCTCTAATCCATCTCTCTCATTTTGGTGGCCATCATTGTTTTTCTTAGTATCCACTAATGCATTTTCAAATACATTCCTTAATCTTGGATCATAATGTATGACAAATATCCATTTCGGGTCCAAAATATCTTCATAGAAAAATACCTGCACCTGAACAACATACATATATTAGAAGTATGTTATAATAATTTTATTGATTAATAAACACATGTATATATTCACAATAAGCTATGAATTAATAGATTAATGATCACTACCGCTTCTTGTTTGAGTTAAAGAAATACCTACTCACAATGAATTGGTAGAACATAAGGCTCCTTATCCTTCGATAGGAACGATGAGGAATCTATAGAAAACAATCCACTATGGGTATCATGTCTTCATGTCCTCTCAAATGCTTCATACCATCTACACTTAAAAATACAACATTTAAAAGAGCGGTAATCCAACTCAATAATTTCTTGTATTTTCCCAACATATTGTAGATTCCCTTCAATTATATTTTTATCTTTTGAGCTTGATCAACTATATTGATCGAAGTCAACCATGATGCCACAATCGAAGGATCGTCTCTTTACATCAACACTTTCTACATGATAATGTTGACCATATGCCCACATTGCTGGATATTTCCTCACCTGTGAAAGACCATTTATTTCAATGAAAACAAATATAATGACGAATATTAAAATAGTTAATACTGTCAAAACTATAAGGAAACAAAATTTTGTAAAATTCCAACTGTACCTTTCTTTCACATCCTATAGACATGTTTATTTCATCTTCTATTATGTTTGAATCTGTACCTACATCTTCTATTTGATTTTGAATTTGTTTAGAAACCCATTCTAGTGTGCAATATTTTCCCCATTCCCCAAGAAGATGAGTGGGAAATGGAGTATTCCTTGGGTTTGATCTCTTAAACTGTCTCCTTGCTTCTAACACTTCTTCTCTCTTTTTATCATACAGATCAAACCATTTGTTCATAAATTCCATGTGGTATAGAATGAACTTGTCGAGTATAGAACTTTTGTCTACACCTATTACATGTCAACATGTTTATTTCAAACTCCAAATGTCATGCTATTAATTTGCAAATAAATTACAGAGTAAATTAATGATTGCAAGAAAAATAACCACATTGATCATGAATTTACTTACTAATTTGTGCTTCAACACCATTAGATTGTGGTTTTTATCCATCAATAATATATGAGGCTCGTTCTTCATCCCAGACGCATGGGACATCTTCAAAATCCTTACCAAGGAATTCACACAAGAAGAAAAATGCTCCATTCAATACATACCCTTCAGCCATGCAACCTTCTAGATGTGCCTTTTGTCGGACATATCTTTTAAAAGTTTTCATATACCTCTCAAAGAAAAACATCCACCTCGTTGATACGACACCCACCAATTCAATGTCATCGACTAAGTGTATAAGTAAATGGACTTGTAGGTCCATGAAACTTGTAGGGAGCTCCTTCTCAAATACACATACAATTTATGCAATTTCCTTCTTCCACTTTGGCACTTCAGCTTCATGGATCTCCTTGGAGGTCACCCACCTAATATAAGAATAGTAAATTAGTATGAACCTTTAGTCATAAATTAAAATGTAATATAATATCTCTTTGTCTCTCACACATGAACATTTCATATAACCACATACCTTGTAAATGCTGACAATCAACTTATGGCATTCCTTAAGTTAGCGGTAAGACAGGAATCCCCCCTAATTTCCAATGGCATGATATGCTATCAAACATATTTATGAAAAGGTCATTATTAATTTTTCTCACACAACAAAATATCAAAATAAATTTAGCGCTTAATCAATATTACCAATAAATATTAAATGTTGATATATAATACCTTCATTAAATTATGAAAATCATGTGATTTAAATCCTATGATATGTCCATCAACTATAAAAGCTTTAGCCAATGATGACCCATAGCTAGTAGGTGTCCTTATTGAACAAATGACATTTTTTAGTTGGTCTAGCTCTATTTTTTTCAAAATCCATGGAGCTTCTAGATATGTTTCATTTTCCCTATTTGGCCACAAATGTTTTCTATCAAATTTGGTATGCGAAAGAGCAATATCTCTCCTCGAAGATAAGGTGTCCTTCTCTTTGCCTAATATGTGTCGAAATATAGAATCTGGGACTTTTTGAAGATGTGCATAGGATCTAATAGGTGAGATATTAATAGATCCTTCCAGTAAGGGAGCTCATAAAATATGGATTTCATTTTCATTCCTTCTGGCATATTAACTACAACTTGTTTTGGTTCTTCAATTGAATCACCCTGATAAAAAAAATCCTCCCAAGCTTTCAATTCAACATCTTCATACTTCTTACGCCAATCACCTGGACCCATAATCATGGGAGGGCCTCTATTTTCAACTTTTCTATCAAATTGATTCTTCAGGTGATTTCTAAACCTATGATCTAGTTATAGAAAAACCTCGTTGTTTGTGTAAATAAATTTATGTAGATCTTTAGAATACCGCCCTTGAAATTGTTCTGCACATCTTGGACATGCAAATATCCCCTTTGTTTGAAGCCTTGCAATTCAATAAGTAATGTTAATAACATAAAAAAAAATAGTATGAAAGTTGAGATGAAAATAAATTATGAATTTAAATACGTAAATATTTTATCTTACCAGAACAAACACCAAGTCCTGGGAAATCATGAATAGTCCAACATAGCACACCATACAACATGAAGACCTATTCTATGGAGGATGTGATATGTCATACATTCTTATGCCTTTCCATAGCAGTTGCATCTCATCAATACAACGCGCAAGATAAACATCCATGTTTTTAACTTGATGTTTTCCTGGAACAATGAGAGTCAACATAAGGTGCTCCTTTCTAACACTCATCCATGGGAGAATATTGTATACTATCAATCCGACTGGCCAAACACTATAATTTGAGCCCAGGAAAGAGAATGGGTGCACTCCATCAATTGCAAGACCAAACTTGATACTATGGGGTTCATCTTTGAATTTTTTTGGCCATTTTTCCTCTATGTGTTTCATTGCTTTGGAGTCGGTTGGAATTCACATGAATCCATCTTTAATCCTGTTCTTTGCATGCCATTCCATCAATTGTGCTAGTGAATTGCAACAATTTTTTTTTTGAAGTCTAGGTATAATTGGCATGTGACATAAAACCTTCTTTGGAACTGTAGGACCTTGTACATTTGTACAATATCTCTTCTCTTTGCATATAGGGAATTCTACCTTGTTTTCATATTCATCTCTGTATAAAATGCAATAATTTTTACATGAATGAATTTTCTTATATTCAATCCCCAACTCAACCAACAACAGATGCACCTCTTTGCAAGTTGATGGCAACACATTCTCTTCAGGGAATATTTTAGTTTTTAGTGCCCTATAAGATTGCTAGAGATTAAATCAATTGAATGTTTGACTTATGATGAACATGTTTGATATGACAATCTATACTATAATTTTTTATATACAATATATGGTTTTAAAATCCCCTTAAATAAATATAAACAAAGTTGATGAATGTTTATGAATTATGTACACCAATTGACAATGCAAAGTAAGAAATATATTTCAACTCACTTCAGTAGGGTAGTGAATCCTTTGTCTGACCAACCAAATAGTGGCTTGATTTCTAATAATATTAATGTGCATGCCAGTTTTGAGGTTCTACTTGCACCAGATTTGAACACGGGTGTCTTTGCTACTTGCTTGATGGAGTCTTTGATGTTGGTGGTAATTACCCTGCTATCATCGTTACTGTCAACCTTATCATCATTATTTTCATAATTGTTTCCATCCCCAAAAAAACTTGTAAGCATTTCATTCAATCCTTCTTCATGCACTGCATTTTCACTATCATCATCATCATCATTAAGGCTAGGTGGCATGTCATCAGTGTATGCGACTCTCATAAGCTCTTCAAATTTCTCAGGTGGTAGTGTTCTCTTCAATCTTGCTCTTGTTGCTCTGGTATGGTTTAAAGGATGGTTTGGATCATCCCGTCCAAATCTTAATAACCCAATTGGATCTTAGGTATTACTATGTGTTTCATCAAAATCTTCCACCTATCAACAAACACAAGCATTATTTAATGTTTGGAAATAATTAGATAAATCATAAATGTATCAATTTCAAAGAAATATAATCAAATATGGCTTAAAAAATAAAAATATAAATTATATGAACATATATACCTA
The DNA here is from genome assembly GCA_007258455.2 of Sequoia sempervirens. Taxonomy (NCBI): domain Eukaryota; kingdom Viridiplantae; phylum Streptophyta; class Pinopsida; order Cupressales; family Cupressaceae; genus Sequoia; species Sequoia sempervirens. The sequence continues at coordinate 143,060,154 of VDFB02075321.1, read as the reverse complement.
CCTCTTCTTCAGTGCAATCATTTGTTGTGTCTGCAGTATCCATTGTCATATCCTCTTCCACCCACCGTCATCTATGTGATTTAATAGTTTTAGGCCCACGTCCACATACATATATTCTTCTTTTGCTAGTTGAACACTCAAGCTCTGCATTTGCTCCAATCTCCATCTAAAATAATCAACAACATGCATTAAATTATGTCAAGATTGGATAATAAATTATAAATTTCAATAATACTATAAAAAAAGATGGACGTATCACAAAATGCCATCAGATTGTTTTTTCCTAAGTTAAGTCAAAATTTGAGTACCTGATGTCCCGCTTCATCTGTTGTGTCCTCATTTGATATGACATGATTTGTTGCCATGGCCTCGTCTCACCCCTATAATACACAAAATAGTAAATAATGTTTAGTACACCAATTATATCATTTCAATGAGTATGCTATCCAACACAAAACCTCACTTTAGTCATATATTTGACATATTGATATCTCCTCTATGTTGTAGCATCTATGAATTCATAAACACCTTCCTCCTTTGGTTGAGGTTGCTTTCTCTTCTTACCTCTATTGTATCTATAGATTCTGTTGTCTCATCTATTTCCACCCACTTTCCTCTTAGCGATTTAGTATTTCTATGTTGTCCACATCCTCTCTCCATGGCCCCCTCTGTGAATAAAAAATATGCCATAGAAGCTTTCACCACTCTACTGCACCGAGCTGATGAAGGAGCCACGGGACAGCGGTGGTCACTGCACTACTGCACGCCAATTGTAGAAGACTTGTGGGAGTCACCGCAACACCGCCAAGAATAGAAGGAAGACTCGTGTGCTGCCATAGAAGCTTTCACCACACTAACATCGAGAAGGATGAACCACCTTGTGGGACCATGATAAAAACTGCTCTACTACACCAAGCTGATGAAGGAGCCACGGTACAACGGTGGTCACAAAAACAAGGCAGGAGTTAGAATTATTTCTAACACTCTGTATCTTGTGATACACAACAATGAAAATAGTCACTATACAAAAATGATAGGCCCCCAATTAGGTGCACTTGGCACTGCCTTAGGTGCCCCAAATAGATTACATTAACGGCCAAAAGTCAGCACTAAAGTTGGCGTTAACTAACGCCGACTAAAGTGCCGACTACTAAATCAAAATCAAAAATTAAAAAAATTTCCGCGTGAAGGAAGAAATCAAATGACAAAAAAGGGAAAAATGTGACACGAAGAAAGAGAGCAAGGCGCTACCAACAACTGATGAGAAATTCAATTTAGTTTGCGACACCATAGGTAAGGTTACAAAAAAAAAATTCTTCATTGAATTTGTGATTGTTTACTGCTCTTTGTATTGCATTTGAATTTGTGATTGTTTACTGGTTCATGGCCTAACCTGTCTAGGCAACCTCTAAATTGCCCCATCATTATATATTGTAAAGCCTTTGAGAAACCAACAAAAAAATTTACCCTACCCATTTGAGCTTTGGCTCAAAATATTATAGCACAAAGCCAAGATGCCTCCGTATTCTTTCCCTAACCTGGGTATCAAGGAAATAGTGAACTGTTTGGAGAATCTGGGAATTGGGTCGGTCACTATTGAGCAACTATTGAAAATAAACACAGAAACCACTTGGTTTTTCCCAGTCGCACCATAGTCACCAATGCCATTACAAATTCGTGCAAGATTGCATTATGAAAGAGTTTTCATGATAAGGTTATCAACACTAAGCAAACCCAATGAACATATTTTCCCTAAGTTATCAACACTAAGCAAACCCAGTGAACATGTCACTGCTGGGCAACTGCTGAAAATAAACATAGAAACTGCTTGGTTTTACCCAGTCATGCCATAGTCACCGATGCCATGACAAATTTGTGCAAGATTGCATTATGAAAGAGTTTTCATGATAAGGTTATCAACACTAAGCAAACCCAATGAACATATTTTCCCTAGGTTATCAACACTAAGCAAACCCAACGAACATATTTGCCCACAAAATAAAACTTTCATACCTGACAGTGTGTACTTTATTTGCCTCCACAGACTAGACAAAAATAATTTTCCCTAGGTCGCCTCAAAATTTCAAGCAATAGAAGGAAGCGAGCATTGTCAGCAGACTCTAGCTACAATGAGGTAATTCATTGTCAATTTATAGATTTGTAAATGTTTCCATTGTTTCTTTGAATTTTACTTTTTAGTTTTTTATTTCAAAATTTAAAAGAAGAAATATAATTTAAATATATATGTAGGGACATGAGACTGACAAAGATAAAGAGGAATTGTACTTTTTAGTTTTTTATTTCTAAATTTAAAAGAAGAAATATAATTTAAATTATATATATATATATAGAAATGAGACTAACAAAGATAAAGAGGAATTGGCTTCCATATTGGGGGTAGAGGAAGTGAACAAATTGGTTAATGTGGGTTGGACAACGCTTGCCAAATACATAGAAAAAAAATCTAGTAACACCCCTCAAACATTGCAAACAAATCAATTGTCTCAAAGGGAATCAATTGATTCCCCAGCCAGTCCTAGATCGAACAAAATATCTAGGAGGAAATCAGTGATAGTAAAATCTAAGAATGTGGAACAGGAAGCATAGACTTCCAATTTCCCAACCACTCCTGGGACACAAACTTCTTCCACCACGCCATGTTATCAATCTTGCATTGGTAGCTACAATACGAAGATAGAATACGAGGTGGTTTCAGGGGAAGTTTGAATGATGAATGCTGGGAAAATGTTTGTGAATAGGTCGAAGGAATCATGCCTTCAACGGTTCAAAGACCATCTACATTTTCCATTCTCACAGATATCCATGCAACTGAAAAAAGTAGTTATCCATGACATGGAGATTGATTTTGGCACAGGTTGGTTTGTAAAGAAGATAAAGGTACAAATGTCTCAAAATTGCAAGAGATTTCAGTGCAACCAAACAAAGAAGATAAAAAAATCCCTCCTGAGCTAAGGCAGAAAAGAAGGCCAATTTATATAAGTGTGAAAGTATGGAAAGAGCTTGTAAAAGCATATGAGAATTCTGATGCATGGAGGAAGTCTGGTGGGCATAGTATGCAGGTATTTGAATTTTCTCAAAAGATTATATCAAATTTATTAAATGATATTTAGATTTTATTTGTGCATAGTTAAATTGAATTAGTAGATGTTTTAGGACAAGGCCTCCAAGGCTAGGATTGATAAACTTCGTGCCATGCATCGCAGTGGCTAGAAAGGTTTACAAGCCTTGATTTGTACATTTTTAAGTGTTACTCATTTTTATTTCAGGTCAAGTTGAGTGAGTTGAAGTGTTTGCAAACTGAAAATGAGGTGCATTTTATACTAGTCTTCCCTATATTGCATTCAAGTATATAAACATAAGAATCAAGAAGCTTTTATTTTCAGTAATAGATTGTTACATTTATACAGATGTATACAATATTGAAAATATTTACACAAAACATTATTGAAAGAAAAATCTTTATTGATTCAAGAGTTCAAATCTATCTCACACAAGCTGTGAGATATAGCTTATCCAATGGAAGTAAAGTACAATATATACACAAATGGATTAAAAGAAATAAAATGCATATATAGAGGAAGAGGCCAGTCATTTCCTGATGATTGGTCTAGGTTCGTTGTCATGCATGATCCTCAGCTCCAAGTTGCTTGCTTTGTGTCCTCTGTAGCTTCCAGTTTCCATGTCCTGCATCTGAAAGAATTGCAATGGGTTAGAGTAGAGCTCTAAACAATGACGGTATCTAACACTACATACACATCCACCCACCAGTGTATAGACTGCCCTTTATATGCATTAAACAAGCTATAAACTGCTCATGTTCAAAGAAAAGAGAGAAAGGAAACTATTAAGCCTTCAAACATATGCATATGTTTTATAACTGTTTGTTCCATGTGTAGATATAGGGAAGACGATGTTACCATTTCATCAAGTTTCAGCACGTGGGAAAAAATGTGGCTCCCACAAGGGTTGAGCTCGGCGTGCTACCTTTTTGTACTTTAAAGAGGCATTGAAAGATGCTCACTAAGCAATTCATCTTTTTATGACTTACTCAAATGAGTTCACATCATTTGTGATAGTGGAATGTTTGTCACTATCATAAGTGACATGTACTTATTTAAGAAAATCATAAAAGAATGTGCAATTCTTTGTATCAAAGCAATTTATTATATGTGGATGCAACATTCATATGTGCATATGTTATAAAAGCCATGTTTGTTTTTTTTTATGAAAGGCGCAATCACTTGTATGTTAAGGGATGCTGATGTGATTTCATCAAATGACACTTACACAATGTCATAAGAGACGGTCCTTAAAGGATACTTCATAACAAAGAGATCTGATCATAAATGGTAATTCATATTTTCAGCCTTCAAATGACAGTCATGGCACAACAAAGTTTTCTTGAGAATTGATACTCATAGGAAAACTTAAATCATAGAAGGCATCCATCTTAACAGATCACAATTTAAAGGGGAAAATATCAGATTAATGAAACTAGACAATGAATATGATTGGCATTAAAAACATGAGAAGTAGTCTCAAGGAAGATTATATGTAAATGTTAGAAAGTGAAGATTTTGACAACTGCGAAGTGAAGAAAAATGGTATAATAAATCCCCAGATACAAAACAGGGAGGTAGATTGTTTGATAAGGACTATCAATGCTTGAAAAAAAATATTGGATAAGAAGATAGCCCAGGTATACAAGCTACAAGAGCAATCCAGTGTGGCAATCATGTACATAGAGAACACTATCAAGAGTGAGTGAATATGCATATGCTTGAGCAGCCATTCATAATCCTCAAGAACTTTATTAGGTTGTCAGACTTGAATGAAAAGAGTAGGATGTAATTATCCTTAAGAATCAGAGTGGGGTGTTTTGAAATGAAATGAAAGCTTTTGTTCTTTTATCATTCAATAGCAGCATAAACAAGGTATCTATATTGTCAGAAGAATGTCAAAAGAATCCCCTCATTAAAAATTGGAAATGCCACAACATAGTTTGTAAGAACAGTTAACAAGGGGACAGTATGTTTTGATTTTTGGTATCAAAGAATAAATATTGAAAATAGTAGCTATTTTGATGAGGTCAAATGCCAGTTCATAGTCACAGTTAATGACAGAATGATATCACTTTGATCGCAATCATTTTTGTCAGAAAAAACCTCTATCACAATCACAGTGCACATAATAAGCAAGCAGCTACAGTATATCAAAAATAATAAGCTATAGAAACAGAATAAAGAATATGAAATCATGCTCGAAAGTAGATGCTACAGGAATTCCTAAAAGAGATGTTTTCTCATGGAATGCAATGATTGCAGGAGTGGACAAAGTGGGTTTTGCAAAAATGCTCTCAAAACCTTGAATTAATGAAGCATTTTGGAACATATCCTGACATTAAAATGCCAAGAAAACTCCAAGTAAATGAGCAAAGAATTGAATAAAGAACAGTGGGTAAACTGCAACCAGTGGCATGAGTTATTTTTAGTTTAAAAAAATCTTAACACAACTGGTAATAATGCAAAGGTTACCAAGTCATACAAATCTATTGATGTCTCAAATCAAGATAAAAAAGAGGAGTGAAAACCTTGAAAAACCAAAAGTTCCTTGTGATATGTGTGGCCATGGCCATTAAAAGGACGACCATAGTCAAAATAAAGAAACCCATGACCTGGGGTTTTCTGTTTCTTTTTGCAAAGAGAAAGTTTTTCTTCAGGGAAAATACAGATAAAATTAGTAAAGAAAACTTACAGAGGCTAAAAATCTAGCATAGATCTCACACCAAAACTCCAGAAATCTTGAATCATTACTCTTCATGGCGGCACCCAAAATGAGAAGAGTAATAAAACATAAAAAATAAATATAAAAGATATCAGATCTGACAGAGAGGTCGTGGTTGTAAAAGCATAAAAGCTTTCAAAATGGAGAAGGAAAAGCACATTCTGGCTTCAGGAAAAACTTACCCAGAGCAATGGAGGTCAAAATTATCTAAGAATTCTCTAAAATCTTCCATTGAAGACTCATAAAATCCTGTAGCAGAAGATCTCAACCTGATGGAAACCCTTATTGGCGGCCTGAGCAAATGAAGGAGAAATCATAGAAAATAAAATGCGTTTGAAATGGGTGAATAAGTATAGAATGTCACAGCCTATAGGGCCCAAATCACTAATAGAGAGCTCTTCATTCACTTTTGTTTTCAAAAGAATTGCTTACCAGCTGATCTACGTGGGAAATCAACAAGTTTAGGCACATGGAAATGCCTCTATGTGACCTTGAAATTCACAGAGAAATCTTCGAAATCAGCTCCAAACCCTAGCAATGGAAATGGAGGTGATGTAGCTTCTTCAGGCAGTTTCTAATAGAATGAATGACTTTCATTCTTTTGTTTTTGCATTTAGGGTTTCAACCCTATCTCTTATGGCATGATGGAAGATTGCTTTTTGCCTTCTTTTTGAAAATGAAATACAATGCAACTAATAGAAACCCGTGGCTAAGACTTTAAGTCTTATGCTTTAGAAAAATTCCTTTGGACTTTTTCCTTTTACATTTAAAAATACAAGGTCGAGCCTTGTATTTTTTTTTTGCATATTGAACAAATGTAAAGCATATGGTTTTAATGATGTTTTATAAATCATTTTTATCATATTGCTATTATTATGCAAGGATGGAGTACGTGCTCCTTTTTGGTCTTAATGAAGATTTCTTCAAGGGGTTACAGTTGTGAGGAATTTATTATTTGGAGGACAAATAGGAATATATGCTTTCAAGATCAGACCATGGAAGGAATATAGGAGCCATGTTTTCAGTTTACTACTCATGTGGAGAACATCTAGGGAAGTTGTAAATTGATTTCAAACACATGCCAAGAATTTTTGAGGGTTTAATTGCTTTTGGAGGGCTTTTTGAGTTGCCATCAAGTTTGACATAGTCAAACTTGACTATTTTAACCTTTTTGAGCTCTTTTTGAGTGGATTTGAAGGCTAGATTTTAGGCCTTATGGTTGCATCTGAGTTATGGAGTTTCTAGAACCTCTTTTTGAGGATTTTTTTTTTGGGAGATTATGATAAGTCACTTGAGTGACTTGATTGTACTCAGCTCTAGCTATGCAATTTTTGGAGTTAGTGTTTTTTTGCAATCCTTTCTCAGATGGAGTATGCTTTGTAACTTTTTGGAGATATTGAATATAAAAGAATACCTTGGCTAGTTCTGGTAACGAATTACTTGTCTTTTCATTGTTTGTAGTTTAGTGTATGTGTAAAGATTTGATCAAGCTATTTGTGAAAGGATTTCATAATTTCCTTATGGCTTTATCTCTTAATTTATACCTTCTGCAAATAGTGTGTTAGAGCAGGTCACTAATTGTGTCAAAAGGGTGCTTTTACTTGCTGATTGTGAAGTTTACCTTCCTTGAGATGGTTTTTACGTTCAAGCCTTTTAATGAAATACTTATGCAACAATACACTGTAATGGATTGTACATGTTCACTTCTTACTGGTTGATGTCAAGTGTTGAATTTCTAGTTTTCATTATCTTATTTTAGTTAGGTGCATCACCATAGAGATAAATTATTTCATTTTAGGTTATCTTTTACCCTTTTCCCTTGAAAGAAATCTGTAGATTAGGTGATAACCATCATAGGAAGCCGACCTTTCTCCGGAGGTTTGGTCTTATCCAAGTATTCATACTTTTGAGATCATTCCCATGTTACACTGGATTGTTGAATTCCACATTCAACAGGGTGCTAAATCCAAGTGTTAACAATAAGTATATTTAATATGTTAAATGATTTATTATTTGTATTTCCTTGGAAAAAGTAAATGATTGTATATTAATTAGTTTAAGTAGTCTATGTGCCATGTTTTGATAGGAGGAGAAATATGGTCGCCATCCAAAACAATTTGAAAAGAATATTTTACAAAACAAAAAGTGGAACAATTTTGTACTCTGGATGGAGAATGAGGTATCAATAGTTGAGTTTCAATAACTTAGTTGGATATTGTTGTGTTAATATGTCAATTTGCATCTCTTGTGTTGAGTTGTTTATTGATGCGTAGGATGAGTAAATAGACCTCAAATCTTATGATTACAAGATGACCATTTATGTGCATGAATAAATAGTAGAAGGATGCAGATGAAATGCATAATGGTTGGTTGTCATATAAGTCAAACTACTAAAGTAACAACACTGATTGAGTTAACATATATGCATCATTTGCATAAACAACTGAAATGTGTAACAAATGTTAATCAATACATTGAATTTTGAGATGCGTTGAAATAATAATAAAAAACATGCTGTGGGGAAAATATCAGCAGCATGGGGGAAGAAAGCATTAACCCTAATAAAAGCATTTTTTGTTGTTCTTGATACACCATATGTAAGTTTTCCTTGGATGACAGTATTGAATTTGTATATGTTGTACACCTTAAATTTCCTACATGTTACAAATATGGAATAACAATGCACAACTTTGTATCGAGTCCAAAGGCCAATGCATTCTGAATAAGGGTAGCCAAACTTGATAAGGATGCAGTCACTATTACACATATTGACAATCTAGAATAGTCATGCAAATACAACTACCTATGAAAACCATGATCAATCAAATTATGCACATTCAAATCTAAGTTTGAAAGCTTGCATTTCAATCCATGCATCTAAGTCCTTGTTGAAGATTGAGGGTGTCAACAACAAAGCTAGAATAGCTCTCCTTAAACCATAGCTAGTTTTAAAGTGCAATATTTCCAAATTCAAATCCACTTCTCAGCTAAGGAAAGGAGGTAGGATTTTTAGTTGCTACCTCAAACAAAGAAGGCCACAGAAAACATTGAAATAGAAGATCCAATAAGTGAGACGGCATAAATGTAGACCATAGATAATCATAATTCTTGCAATGCATAGATGCTTGTGATACAAACAAAAGGTGCTTACACATTGGCTGAATATATCCTCATCAAAATGACCAGAAAGAAATTTCAAATTTGTAAGTATACTCTAACAGTCAAGAAAAATAGTCATAAAAATTGGAAGTAAACTTTGGCAGACATGTAGGTGAACTTAATTAATTTGACTTTATGCCTCTTGGCAGACATTAGGATCTCCCCTCCTAAAGTTTGGACCACATCCATTACCTCCACATAAAACTAGACATCCTTGGTCTTCTCGGTTCCCACGCCATGATATTGTTATGCAAATGAAAATGAAGCAAAGTAATCATCTCCTTCTCCGCTAGCTGGAAGAATGCATGCTTAATGTTTTGATACATGATATTAGCTCTCTCTTCTTCTCTCATGGTTGACTACCGAAATCCATTATGGTGGGCCTCCAGAGTTCCAGTCATCTTTCATCCTCTTCCACCAAATGTTGGCCTGATCCACACGTTTTCTAGCCTAATTGGCTTTGTTTTTGAAAGCTAAATTTTCTCTTGAGTCACTAGTGTAGCTCTCTTTTCCTTTTCAGACTCTTTCATTGCTACAGATCATCTTTGGGATTTAATCATTTGTACCACATGGTTGATGTGCTTTGAATCCTTGCATATAAAGGAAATATCCTTAACATAAATACTACTAGGGAATTTCAATGTTGCCATTGTAGTAGGGATTAAATTCGGTACTTGCAACATTGAAAATTATCCTTATATAAGAATTCCCTCCATCTTGTTGGCTTGTAACACTCTTGATGGTGGCTACATGAAATATGATTCTAATTCCTCTTCTACATCAGAGGGTTCGTATCCTTGATCTGACTCTTCTGAATTATCAGAATCAGAATCAATAACTTCCATATTCAAAAATTCCCAACCACCATCTTCAATAAATTTATCTAGATCATCAGCAATACTCTTCAAAATTGGCCACCAGTTCAAGTTCATTATGCTTTCATAATAATTTATATCCATGGAGTTCAACCATTCCTTGATGCCATCAAGTGAAGATTGAGGAATGGCGTCAATGCGGAGTACATCCCGCTTGAAGTCTTTGAAAACAATAGCCATATCAAATGCCTTTTGCCCAAGTCCCACTCTCTCAAGGTTAACAATCTCAATCTCACTAATAGTGATTAATAAGAAAGGTAATTCCACCAACTCTACCAAACAGTTTACTATAGGAACAATAAAAGCAGAGGCTTTGAAAGTAACTCCATGAAAACCAAGCTCTCCAAATGGTATATCAAACTCTAGTTCAAAATATTTTAGATGAGGCTGCTCCCATAGCTCTCTTACTCTCTTGACAAATCCTTGAAACTCTGTATTGATTTTATTTTTCCTTTCCCTCTTTTGTTGTTCTTCCTCAATTTCATCAAGATCATACATTGACCTTCTTGCCCCTCCTAAATTTTGGACCACATCCATTACCTCCACATAAAACTGAACATCCTTGGTCTTCTTGGTTCCCATGCCGTGATATGGTTATGCAAATGAAAATGAAGCAAAGTAATCATCTCCTTCTCCGTTGGCTAGAAGAATGCATGCATAATGTTTTGATACATGATATCAACTCTCTCTTCTTCTCTCATGGTTGAATACTGAAATCCATTATGGTGGGCATCTAGAGTTCCAATCATCTTTTTTCCTCTTCCACCAAATGATGGCCTGATCCACAAGTATGCCAACCTAATTGGCTTTGTTTTTGAAAGTTGAAGTTTGTCCTAACTCACCAGTATTAGCTATAACATTTTTGAAATTTTATTATGGTATGTGCACTTTGATATGATGTAATATGATTATGGTTTCATCTCATATGTTGTAATATTAGATATATAATAGAAAAATAAATTATTGCATGAAATAAATAATAACTTTTCATTTTAAATTTTTTTTTTTTTGTAAAACACGGGTCTTCCAGAAGATCAAGATGATCCTCAACATGATATAGATCCAAAAAATATTGGTTTTTCCAGTACAAATCACATAGAAGAGGATGATATGACATAGATATGAAAGACACCGAGGCCAATGACAATGATGATGATGACAACAACGACGACGACGACGACGACGATGACAACGACAACGACGATGACGACAATGATGATGATGATGATGATGATAAAGATGGTGATGATGATGATGAGACAATTGGTGATAGTAACCAGTGGCATTCATGATCATATAGACTACATCATGGATCATTGTTGATATATCATTATGATGACTCTTTTCATGATTACTATCATATGTATCATTTTCACAACCGATTGTACTATATTGTTGAGTTGTATCATATTGACATGTATCATTTTCACTATATCATTTGGACATGTATCATCTTGACTTGTATCAATTTGAGTTACATAATTTATCAATTTTATTTATATCATTTGTACATGTATCATTTTCACTTATGTTGACTATTGGACATGTATAATTTTGACATATTTTTGATGTACTGGCATATTTGAATTTCACTTGTTTTAGTTATATATGATGATGATCTTATCAGTATTAGCTTGTCAATTTATATATATATTAAAAGTGGTTGATGATTTTTGGATGGATATTTATTAAGTATGATGATTTTAATTTACTGCTCAGGATGGATGTTGTCAAATTCAATTAAATTATAGATATTTTATTCACTTGTTTTAATTATAGATGATGATCATGTTACAATAATTATATTGTTATTTAATAATATGAGTTAAATAATTAAATTACTTACTTTATAATCATATGAGTTATTTAAGAGGCACGATATATTTAACTAATTAAATTGAAATAAAACATATTAAATTAATAAATAGAAGCAAAAAAAGAAGCATTTTTAGAAGCAACAATGGAATCCAAACTAGAAGCAAACCATAAGCAATCTTAGAAGCAAAATTGGAAGCAAAATCAGAAGCAAAACTGGAAGCAAAACTAGAAGTAAAACTGGAAGCAAAACTGGAAGCAAAACTAGAAGCAAACTTGGAAGCAAAACTAGAGCAAACTTGGAAGCAAAACCATAAGAAAAACTAGAAGCAAAACTGGAAGCAAAACTAGAAGCAAAACCGGAAGCAAACATGGAAGCAAAATTGGAAGCAAAACCAGAAGCAAAACTAGAAGCAAATTTCGGAAGCAAAATTGAAAGCAAAATTGGAAGCAAACCTGGAGGAAAAAATGGATGCAAAAATAGAGGCAAAACTGGAAACAAAATTGGAAGCAAAATTGGATGCAAAACTGGAAGCAAACTTGGAGGAAAAATTGGAAGCAAAACTAGAAGTAAAAATGGGAGTAGACACGGAAGGAAAACTGGAAACCAAATTGGGCACCAATTTTAGCACCATTTTCATCGTTACTTCTCGGCGCTACAATTGGCGATAATTCTGATGCTAAAAATGGTGGGAAAGTCGGCGCAAAAACGAACGCCGAACTGACCATGCATGTTTGCACTGAGTTTAACACCAACCAAATTGTCCAACTCATGTGGTCAAAATACACTAAAATTCGGTGCCAAAGTCGGCACTAGTTGCCTATTGTGTTGTTGTGATATTAGTTATAATTTTATTTTTAATTATTATAAAGAAAACAATTACACAAAAAATTGAAGTCTAAAGTTTGAAATCACAACTTTCCATCCCATAAGTGAGGGATAAAATTCCCCACAAACTTGAAATATACCTAGTTTTGTGACCTAGTCGCTTTAAGGTTTAAAATAAACATTTTCATGTGTTAGATCAAATATGGTTTTTATATGCCAAATTCAAATAAAATAATAACAAAGGTTTAAAATGGAAATTTTCATGTAGTAGGCCAATTAGGGTTTTCATATATATAGTAGATTCAATTAGATCAAAGTATGAATCTGAGAGCCCTGACTAGGGAACACATACATCATTAGGGTTTTGACCAAAAGAACTTGACCAAAATTAAGAAATAGAAATAGAAATACCTTAACCATGTATGAGTTCAAAATTACCAAAACCCCTAAATGTACAGATAGATCAAAAATAGGATTCATGGAAAAAATCCCTGTCATAAATTATTGCAATATTTTAAATACTTAACAAAGGAAACCATAAAAAAATCATATGATATGGAGGAAACCATACCTAAATAAGTGGAAGCCAAGAAATCCCAAATTCATGCAAGCTCAATCCCAAACACATCACCCAATCATCCATGAGTACAAACAAATATCTACTAATTTTGATAGGATGAGTGTAAATCATAGTGGTGGGAGATAGTTTGAGTGCACAAGGAGCTCCAAAAATCAAATTTAAAAAGCATCATGAACAAATGAAGAACCAATAATAACTTTGAATAGACTTTCACATGAAAAAATTGAATATAGAGACAAGGAGGTAGGTCTATCCTCACAGAAAAGACATACCAAATATTAAGAATTAGGGTTTGGTCATGTCTTGTGAAATTTTCACCTTTTATCAAACAAGTAGACATAATCATAAGCTTCCACATGAAATGTGACCTTTTAGGCTATCAAGATTTTGAATTTTTTTTTTGTCAATAAATGTCTATTTTACCATTTATAAAATAATGTTACACATATTACTAAAAAAATGTGTGTGGAACAAGTCATACTCCTAAAGTCCATTTGAGGCTAAATCTCAAAGCATAAAAACATAAACAAAGTTGGTAGGTCATTACAACAGTAGCAGAGGGATGAGTAGGAGGATCCTTATAAATTATTTTTCCCACGATCAATCAATGGGGTCTTGAGTGTCCATGAGAGGGTCCCATCCATCATTATTTATATCTTTATATATTTCTCTAGTAGCACGAGCAAGCAAAATTGCAAGAGACAGTCAAGGAAAATTGCTAGAATCAAACCAACTAGAAGTACCACAATAGGTCATCAGGTATGTGTAAGGAGATGTGGGACCAAAAAGTGTTCATGCCACTTTTTTTCCTCCTAGTGAAAATAATGTGAGTGTATTATAACACACTTGTGTTTTGTTTTCTTTAAAGAAATAAAAGAGGCCAAGCTCATTTGAGTTTGACCTCTTAACAATAGTTTTTAGTTTACAACCTTCTAGAGAGTGTTTGTGTTATTCAATAGATCATTCATTACCAATTTTTTATGTTGAATCACCACCAAAATTTTGCCACAACGTTTCCAAGGTTGAAGAGGTAAGTAATTTTAGTTTTTAATGTAAAAATTTAGTTAAATAGAATATACATTTTGTTGAGTGGTTTTTCTTTAATTTCTCAAAATTGAGAATGCCCCACCAATTGATGGAAACTCACATTCTCCAATTGATAAAAACCCTCCTGAAGAATAACCACAACAAAGCCCTCCAACATTATCTCGAAATCCTCCTAAGACATAAGGAAATATATTAGGGAAAGTCAAAAATAATAAAAGAGAACTTGAAGCAATAATTGGAAGGTTGAGAGATCCATCAAGAACAAACTCCCATCAGTCTACCCTCACCAATCACTAGAATTGATCATCTCTCAAATAGTATCATGAGTGGGAAAATAAACACTTGGTCAAACAAGAGGGAAGAAAAAGATGATTTTATGTGAAAAATGATCCTACAAGCAAATAAAACCAAAAAGTATTAAAATCCAACTTGTGTGCATTGTTCACAGACCCAAGAACTAATGCACCCATATATGACACTTTTAAGAGGTTACCTATCTATTAGTTCCTCCACCAAGGAATAAGGAATAATTTTGGGGATAAGTGGTGGATGGTGTTTGACCATCCTCCATGTAATAAAAATGAGGTCCCATAATAATTTTTGAGGAAACTTTATTGCAAGTTTGTCTTTAGGGTAAGTGCATAAAGGTGGGGGACCGAAAAGGGTTCTTAAGTGGCCACTTTTTTTTTTTTAAATCAAGAAAGACTGATCCTAGATGACAAATTGAAGATAGTTACACTCAAGGTTTTAAGATGCAATGAAAATAAGAGTCATAGTGTTCCAAATCTACTTTTTAAACTACTATTTAAAAAAAAAAATGGTAGAGATTAAGGGGTTCAAAAGGGGGGCCACACAACTTGGTCCTATTTTTTCAAAGAAATGTAACATAGCATCTGGTGTGGCCCCCCTAAAATGTTAAAAAAATAGTATTTCAAAAATCACTTTAGTGAGAAATTAGCTAACATTATCCCTGATTTTTCTAATAATTTTTTAATGAATATATGATTTTTTTACTAATTTTGAAAGTGGACACATCTTGAAATACAAAAAATTGAGCGTGCTCCCCCATTTTTATAAATTAATCAAAAAAATTATTGTCTTGAACATGTGTAGAATAGAGTCTAGTTTCTAAAAATGTAATTTATTTCAAATTTCAATAAACGGTTAAAAAATAAAGTGAAAAATACCAAACATTGGTTTTTGAGAAAAAATGGATACACCAAAAAAAGAAATTAAAGATGAAAACCATAACATACTCAAAATATGAAAAAATTTATATGGTTAGATAGCTAAGAGAGAGATTAACTTTACCCAGGTGTTTTTTGACTTGCATTGAAAAATTTGCAAACTTGATGGGGAGTATACTCGAGATTATGTCAAATTTTTTACAATCTACAAAAGAACATGTCTTTGAACATTGGAAAGTCACTCCAAGCCTTTGAGTTGGAATCCCAAGGAAAATCCAAGCCAAAGGCTCAAAAATTTCTAAAGCAAGAGAAAATAGGAGCACATTATAACGTGTTCACATTATGTGAATGCTTTCACAAAGTGCACATGCATTATCATGTGCTCACATTTTGTGTTGCATTGATTTTTTTTCTCTTTTATTCTTTTTCATTTTTTTTCTCTATCTCATCATTTAGTAAAACTATATGCATGAAATAAACTTCATGTATATAAATAAATTTATTTCAAGATTTGATTGTGTGAAAGCTTTTTCATTAATGTTTCAGATCACACTCGTGTTCCAAAATTTTAAATAAGGTTAAGCATGTTTTATCCCATTTTTCCTTTGATGAGGCTACCAAGAAGCATTTGTTACCCTCTAAAAAAATGACTCCCCGTATCTATGGTGTCCCTAAAATTCACAAAAAGAGGTATTCCTTTAAGACCCATTGTGGATACCATAGGCTCTCCCACTTAAAAATTAGCTTCCTTCCTATCCAAATTTATCTCCTGCTCATTGGTAATTTAGAATCCCACATCAAGGATTTTGACCATTTTTTTCACTTTGTCAAGAATGTCAATTTGAAAAATGGTGAAATTTTGGTGAGTTTCGATGTGGTTTCTCTCTTCACCAAGGTTCCCATACATGACTCGATTGAGATTGTTAAACGTAAATCCAATGTCGAGATCCCAACCCTTGTAGAATTATGCTTGAGATCCTCTTTCTTTTCTTTCCAAGATGTCATCTATGAGCAAGTTGATGGCGTGGCTATGGGTTTCCCTCTATCTCCAATCATAGACAACCTCTATATGGAGTATTTTGAAGAAACTACCATTTTCTCCTTCCCCCTCAAACCGAGATGGTGAAAATGTTATGTCAATGACACTAATGTTTGTTGGCCTCAAGGCCTGGATAAGCTAGAAGAGTTCCATGTTCACCTCAACATTATAGCCCATTGCATATCCTATACCAAGGAGATTGAATCAAAAGGCCAACTTCCTTTCCTTGAAATCTTGCTCATCAAAACCCTAATGGCTTCCTCAATCGTCATGTTTTTCACATGGCTGCCCACATTGATCTCTACCTCCACTCTTCTTCTCATCACCACCCATCCCAAAAAAGTGGTGTCCATAAAACTCTTTCCTTGAGAGCCTTCTGTATCTATGATGAAGACAATCTAGACCAAGATTTTGACCATCTTCGCAAAGTCTTCATCTTGAATATATACAAAAACAAGAAAATCTCTAGAGCCTTTAACCGAGCCAATGTGTATTTCTATTCCAACTCCTTAACCACCAAGCATTTGTTCCTCCTCAGTACCTATCTCCCCTATATTGAGGGCATCTCTCAAAAATCTCTAAGAACCTTCTTAAAAAAGGTCTCCATTGTGCCTTCAAACCTTATTCCACTGTGAAACATCTCCCATTTCTCAAGGACTCTAAAGACTTATTGCTTGAGTCTAGAGTCTACAAGATTAGTTGTTCTTGTGGCATTCCTTATATATAGGAAAAATTGGTCGATCCTTCTACACAAGAATCAAAGAGCATAGTGTGAACATCAAGCATGAGAGGGTTTACAAATCATCTCTGGTTGACCACTTGTCTTCAACAAAGCACCACATCTGTTTAGAGAACACTCTTTAGTTTTGTGCAAAGAATACATTTTTTTCAAGAGGAAACTCAAGGAAGCCATTCAAATCAATAACCATCCTTCTAACCTAAATTGTGATGAGGGGTGGAGTTTCAACAATGCTTGGCAACCCTTGCTTTCCAATTTTTGTAACCTGGTTCAATCTTAGCCTGTCTTCCCCCTTTCTTGTGTGGTGCGAATCCATTTTTTTGGCCTCCTATTTTGTCTCTCCTATCCAACTTCCCCCTTTCCTTTCTCCACTACTTTTTTTCTTTTGTGGGGTTTAGAAACCTCCCTTGCTCTTGTTCTTCCTCTTTTTTGTCTTGTCCTCCCTTGACCTTCTCTCTTTTTTTTCCCCTATTCCTTCCACACCCTTCTTTTGTGGTTTCTTTTGAGCTTTTTTGGTTCTTTTTTGATTGTTTTGATTATAGGGAGAAAAAAAGTTTTGAAGGGACTCAAAATCCTTTACAAAAAAATAAACAAAATTTTTCTCATAGATAAAAATATTGAACCAACAACAATAGCCAATAACAAAACATCAACCAAAAAATAGAGAACCAACAAAAAACAAATAGAAATAGAAAAAAACACAAAAAGGGACACTATTTCATGTCCTTTGAGGTGTTAGCCACCTAAATTTCTTGATTACGATGCAGTTTGACCATTTCCATTTCAGTTCTTTCTTCTCCTCAAAGATTTTCCTCAAGTTACCCCTACCTCTTGTACATGGGCCTTTTGCCTCATCTTTTTGAACTTCTTCCCCTTCACCTTTGAAGAATGGTCCTTCTCCATCAACTCTACAAAGTAAATTTGATCTTCCCTTAGTTGACATATCTTTCAAAAAAGGACCTCTAGAGATTCAACACTATTCTTGACCGAATTATGGCTAACTTGCAGTAGCATCTTGATGTCCACATTAGTTTCATTGATCTTAGCCTCTATTTTAGAGAGGCGTTATTCACACAAGGATTTAAAGTCCATAAAGGATCACTCTAAGTCCACAAGTCTTTCAATCAAAATATCTAAGGAAGAGCCCTTTGGCATGTTTTTCATATTCTCTTTTAGACCCCTGATCTGTATATTCACCCTATTAAATTCCTACAATATCCACTTGGCTAGCTTGAACATGCTTGTAGCCCCCACACGATGCATGTCTAGAAGCTCAAACATTGAAGTATTATCATCGTTTAGGTACAAGAAATCCTTAGAGATAGGATTCAAATTAACCCTCTCATCCTCATGCATAGAATTCCCACCAAAAAGCTCCACACCGGGCGACTGTTGAATAGGGGAGTCATTGATTTCAATAGCAATAACCACAACACCCTTCTCCTTACCCTGGTCCTTGGTACCCTTCAAATCATCTTTCTCAACCTATTTATTCAACTTTGCAATTCACTTGGATGTCCTTCATAGAAATACCTTGGCTTCCTTGTCCTCAACATTATCAGGTAAGCCCTCCTCCTTACAGTTGTCTGCAATAGAATCCCACCCATTAAACTCATTATTTCCCTTAGACTGGGAACCACTAGAAATTACATTAGTATCATTTCTAGTAGAATGGTATTCTAACTCCTATAAAACAATCTTCTTAGTAGCACGTTTCCCCTTGAGATTTACCTTCTTTCTCTTCTTAGGAGTCGTCATAGGGGACAAAGACCCACCCTCGTCCTCTTCATTCCATTCCTCCTCACTAGCAGCACTGGTATCCAAACCATTTGAGAGGGATTATTCACTTATAGCCTTTTCCTTACCTTAAATTGTCTTGGCAGAGATAAGGGCTCTCACATGCTCCATTATGAGTAGCATGAGGCCCTCATGGAGAACTGAAGCCCTCCTATTTTTTAGATGAGCATACACTAACATTTCCAATGAAGAAAAAAGAAAGAAAGGGAATGAGATATATAACCCATGTCTGAAATGATTCAACAAAGCGAAATAGTGGCCTAAAATTGTAGTAAACCGACCATCTAGGGTAACATACTACATGATGAACTCTGCTACATCAACCCAAATTTTCTTGAGAGACATATATTCGTAACCCCAAAAAGGCATCTTAATCAGCTTCTTCTATTCATCATATTTGAAGAACTAGTCCATGGTGTCCTCATTACTCTTCCTCTGCAAGTGAAGAACTTATGACCCACTGACGACAAACCAACAATGGAAGCAATAAACTCCCCATTAATCACAAACTACATTCCCCTAACCTATAATCTATGATTATGTCAATAGCTAAAAAAAATTGTTGAAGCCTTAGGATTATGGCTGTGTATCCTTTCTAGAAAAGGCATGAAATTTCCATGCTCTAAAATCCTCCAAATTTTATGATCCTTCCTTCATCTTGCATAGGAATGGGGCTCGATCCTACTACGGTCACCCCCCATGATCACATTCACCATAAATTGAAACCTTGAAAAAGAGACGACCATTAAAAAGAAAATAGGTGAGGTAACACCCACAAAGAAGGCAATAATGATATTAATAATCCAGAGAATGAGCTCAACTGTAGCCATCATTTTGTAATATAGGTGATTTTCATTTTGCATTTCTAAATTATTTAATATATCTATTTAAGATATCTATATTATTAATTAGAGATATATAGATATCTCCAAATTTTGTCTTATTATTAATATATTATTAGTTATATATCTATATCTATATCTATATATATATATATATATTAGATATCTTAATGTTATTTTGATATATTATATCTATATATTATATCCATATAGATAATTCTCTTTTAATTAGTCTTTCCTTCAACTATTTCTTTTTAGTTATTTCCTTACATTTTTATTTTTAATTCTAGTCATTTGCTTCTATTTTTCCTTTAATTGTTTTGTTCTTGTTTCTTTCTTTTTCCTTGTTTACCTTTAGTTATATCTTTCTTGTTAGTATATAATATTTTAACCTTTTGATCTAGTTGGTGTTTAACCTTTATTTTATTTTTGTTGAGTTTTATTTAGGTTGGTGTTGCTTTTGTCTTTGTTCATTAACATGAAATTAATGTGGTTTTCTTGCCAATTTTTGGGGGGTTTCTTTTGCTTGGTTTGACCTTGAACCTCGAACAGTGTGCATCCTTCCCCTTTCCCTCTCTCTTTTTAGTTGCTCCAAGTCTGAAATCAACCATTTTATCATCTTTCTCTCTACCATCATGTTGATGGATCACAGAGTGTGATCCGAAATGTTGGTCAAAAAAGCTTTAACACAATCAAATCCATAAAAAAATTTATATAACAATATGGATTGTGGAAATTTATTATCATTAATTCATATATATAGTGTTAGGATCAGTTTGAGAGTGGTTTCAAATCTCTAGGATTTATAATGCAAATTTTAGTTTTTGGAAGATCTCATAATTTTTCAAACAGTCAAGTTTTAGTAATCAACATATCAAATTTTAGTAATCAGGAGGCCAAGTTTCAGTAATCAACAAGTTGTATCATACTTCTCTCTCTATCTCACTCATTGCTTATTTCTTGTACTCTAGACCTCTCTCTCACACTATCTCCATCCCTTTATTTGACTCTCTCTCCCTTGATCTCCAAAATTGTCCCTCCCTCTCTCTCTCTCTCCATCCCTCTCTCATTCCCTCTCTACTCTCTCTATCTCCCCTCTCCATCACTCCCTACCACTCTCTCTATTGCTCACTATCTAACCTCTCTGAACTCCCTCTCTCTCCCTAAATACCTCTCCATCCCTCTCTCCTTCCCTCTCTAACTACATATCCATCCATTACTCCCTACCACCTCTCTCTACACCTCTATATCTCACCTCTCTCTCTCTCCCCTACCTCTCCCTGCCTCCCTCTCTCATTCCCTCTCTACTTATCTCTATCTATCCTCTCTCAATACCTCTCATTCCCTCTACCTATATTTATCTCCCCTCTCTCTCCTTATCTCTATCTCACTATTCTCTCTCCCTCTCTCTCCCTCTCTCTCCCTCTCTCTCACTCTCTCTTCTTTATCTCACCATTCTATTTCTCTACTTATCTTTATCTCATCTATCCATATTTACCTCTGCCTCTTTCCTCTCTCCCTCTCTGTAATGTCCCCATTTTTGTGAGCATCAATTTTGGGAAGGATTATCCTATCAGTTGACCTTCGTAGGCTAATGAGCATGGTTAGGAGATCCTTTGTGGTATATATCTAGTAAGTTGATGGTTTCCATTTCCTGGATTCAGTGAATTGGAGAATTAAGGATTTTTCTTAAGATATAATGTTTAATTATTATTAAAGGTAACTTTAATAATAATTATCATTTTAATGTTATGTTATAATGTTATATTTGCACTTTATATTATATAGTCACATTTTAATATTTGTAAAGTGCAAATATTATATTATTAAATAAAAGAAGATTCTAGAAGGGCCGACCTCATGTGGAGAAAAAGTGTATTAAGAGGGTCATCCAAGCTTCATTCATCCAGGAATTGATATTTTCTTTGATGTTATTGTTTGGTGAGGAAGCTAGTTAGGGTTTCTACCATTTCTAGCCATTAGGAATGAAAAATCTCATTGGTTATGCAATTTTGAGGTTGTGAAATATAAATTGAATTATTGCTTCATTGTGGGATTCACTTCAGAAGTTTAATTTGTGCTTCATTGCAAATTTTGTGGCCTTTGGCCAAATTTTGGTGAAAAGGATTGCATATCAACTTATTGAAGCATTTGGAGGAATTCAATATTGTCTTGAAGTTGCATATTACATCCTTGGAGGAAAATCTATTGGGATTGCATTGAAGATTATTTTCAATTTGAAGACATCATTATATTGGCATATTATAGGACAATTTTGGCTTGGAAGAAATGAATAAAGGCATTGTTGTTAGCATGTTACAGTCATAACACAACAAATAGAAACCCCACGATTTCACTCATACCAAGCTATGGAGGCATCAATTCTTTATGGGAATTTGGGTGCTTCACTCCTTGATGCATGACAATAAATTTTGGAGTTATTGGGAGACATTTAAGGGCCACATTAATTTATTATTGAAGATTCAGATTAGAACATGGGCGGCTTGGTGTGAGGGTCGATTTGGTTCAAGGAAGGCACTTTTGGATTGTTTCAAGGTTGCTACATCCTCACCAAGCATGGGCGCACCTTCCAATTAGGTTCCTCATGTTATTTGCTTCATGCATATGCATATAGAATAATGTTAATGGCTGTCATCTGTACTCAGATTTTAGGAGTTGCATAAAATTGTAAAGCCAAGAGTCTTGGCCATTGATATTAGCATTGTATTAGACAATATATCTCAATAAAGGAATGATAAGTTGCAGGTCCTATATTTGATGTAATGTGCATGCTTATATTATTCATGATTAGTACATTAGTATGCATGCCAAGTGTTTGAAAAAATCTCAATTGGCTGTAGTTCATGATTTGCATTAGTTTAAGCTATTTATATGCATTTAAAAATATAAAATATGCTGCATATTATTTCAATTTATATGATAGTTGTTTAAGCATCATTTGCAAGCATTCAAAATCACATTTGACATCATTTCAAGCAAGCATAATTAGACTAAAACACAAAAATAACAAGTAAACAGGTTGTATGCAATGTGTTTAATGATATTCCTTGAGCCTCTAATCAACATTTTGAGGTCAGAATTGTCAAGGGATATTACAGTGGTATTAGAGCCAAGTTCCTACCAGCCTGTTGGGTAATGATTGCATTCAGTTGGTGTGAAAATATTTTGTGCACAAGTCAATTTGGAATTGGTTTTCAGTTTGGACAACAGAAAGTGTCATCATGGAAAAGTTATTTATCTATAATCAGGCATGGAAATAAATTGAAAAAACACAATACAAGCTTAGTCGTGAGTTGTTGCATTTAGAACATACACTCTCAAAGTTTGAAATGCCTAAAGGATCAATTTCACTTCATACCAACAAAGGTTTAACACCCAAAAACAAAGAAGAGGTAGTGATTAGCATGTTTGAGGTGTATAGCACTCTTCCTCAATGTGTTAAGAATAATTGTTCCTTCATGAGTTACATGGACCTACAATGAGTTACATGGACCCACACCCAATTCTTCACCACAAGATTGAGCATGCAAGGAAGGAATATCACACTATAGCCCATGAATTATATTCACATATGGTTGATACAACTCTTCATGAGAATGATTTGGTGTCTTCAAGTTCCGATGAGGTATGCAAAAATTTATATGATGAATTTGATAGACATGCTGATTTGACTCAAGGAGACATTAGGACAATAGTGATTTCACATGTGAAAAATGATCCTATTGAGTTGTCACATGAAGGGACTCAAGAATTGGGTACTAATGGTAAATTGTGTGATGTGGATTTATGCCATGATGAGTCTGATTTTTCAAATCAGACCTTCGAAAACAAAACAAAAAAATTATTTATTGGAAATGAAACCCAGGATCGTGCTTTGGATGGACATGTAGTGGCTTTGGCAGTGGAAGTGTGTGAAGATGTTGTCATAACAAAAACTTCTACCTCTCCAATTGAGCCATCCTATGAGGTACATAGCAGCAATACCTTGGATGATATTGTGTGCGAAGTTGATAGCACACATAATGTTGCTTGTCAGTTAGTGAGCTATGGTGATTCAGATCAACATGGAGTGATTGTGCAGTTTGTGAATAATCCATTATTCAAGTCGAATGTTGGGTTAGTCTATGATAATCCACTCTTCAATGTGGATGTTGATCACACTCTTGAAATTAGTTTAGAGTTGGGTGATAATCACAGTGTTTGGGATCTTTCCAATGCATCGAGATTCCAAATTGGGCTCACAAAGGAGTTTAACAGTGTGTACACAGTGAGGAGTGCTTACAGTTTTTCCTTTGATCTGCTATACATGATATGTCTTCGATGCATAGTCCTTGTGCACATGGGATAGAGAGTTTGTATTTTGATTCTTTTTGCACAATAGAGGGAAGCAAACCCTTTTTGTACTCAGAGTTACCATCTTCAAAAGTTGAGACTAGAGGTTGCAAGTACTCGACTTAGTTTTTTGTAGGGGATCACTTGAAGGATCATAGGTTGGATTACCATCATGCTGGTGTGTACATGACAGAGTTTGCCACTACTAGGTTTCAATGGGTGACAGTGCTTCCTGGAGGTTGTTGTGGTAGTGGGCATGATGGCTTGATTAGTCAACATATCCATGGGAGTTTGACAAAGAATAGAGAGAGATATGGTGTAGAAAATGCTTCTAGATATTCTTACTTCCTTATGATGGATGGATGTGAGTACTATTTATATTGGGATCCATGTGGTGACAGGATTGGCACTGTGTATTGGTTGGGTCCTAGTGGATTGCTTCACCACTCTTGGCATGGTGAAGTTGGGATCAGTATTGAGCAGAAGAAGTCTGAGGATGGTCTTCTCAGTGGGCTTCTATTCTGGATTTGGGATCCAGGTATATTTTGTTGGACACTCTCTAGTGTGCAGTGGGATCCTTTATGTGCATTAGGGTTCTATCAGGGTTCATTAGTGAGTATTGTAGCATGCACAGGGTGTGGATTTCTTGCAGCTTCGCTCTTGGTTCACATGTATATGAGTTGAGTTTGATGCACAGTTTCAATGCGCATGCATTGGACAGTTGGTCTGTTGTCTATTTTTGCGCAATAGTGCTTACTAGTGCTACAAGAGTTAGTTGGGGATGTGCAGGACATTTCATAGTTCTTCTTTTGGGATTTTTGAGGAGTGGAGTTTCTTTGTAGTGGAGATTGCTTGGGGACAAGCAATTTTAGGGAGGGTGGACTGTAATGTCCCCATTTTTATGAGCATCAGTTCTCGACATGATTAGCCTATCAGTTGACCTTCGTAGGATAATGAGCATGGTTAGGAGGTCCTTTGTGGTAGATATCTAGTCAGTTGATGGTTTACATTTCTTGGATTCAGTTGAATTGGGGAATTAAGGATTTTTCTTAAGATATAATGTTTAATTATTATTAAAGGTAACTTTAATAATAATTATCATTTTAATGTTATGTTATAATGTTATATTTGCACTTTATATTATATAGTCACATTTTAATATTTGTAAAGTGAAAATATTATATTATTAAATAAAAGAAGATTCTAGAAGGGCCGACCTCATGTGGAGAAAAAGTATATTAAGAGGGTCAACCAAGATTTATTCATCCATGAATTGATAAATTCTTTGATGTTATTGTTTGGTGAGGAAGCCAACTAGGGTTTTTGCCATTTCCAGCCATTAGGAACAAAAACTCTCATTGGTTATGCAATTTTGAGGTTGTGAAATATCAGCTGAATTATTGCTTCATTGTGGACTTCACTTCAAAAGTTCAATTTATGCTTCATTGAAAATTTTGTGGCCTTTGGCCAAATTTTGGTGAAAAATATTGCATATCAGCTTATTGAAGCATTTGGAGGAATTCAATATTGTCTTGAAGCTACATATTACATCCTTGGAGGAAAATCGATTGGGATTGCATTGAAGATTGTTTGCAATTTGAAGGCATCATTATATTGGCATGTTATAGGATGATTTTGGCTTGGAAGCAATGAATAAAGGAACTATTGTTAGCATGTTACAGTGATAATACAATAGATAGAAACCTCACGATTTCACTCATACCAAGCTATGGAGGCATTGATTCTTTATGGGCATTTGGGTGCTCCACTCCTTGATGCATGGCAATGAATTTTGGAGTTATTAGGAGACATTTAAGGGCCACATTAATTTATTATTGACGATTCAGATTAGAACAAGGGTGGCTTGGTGTGAGGGTTGATTTGGTTCAATAAAGGCACTTTTGGATTGTTTCAAGGTTGCTACATCCTCACCAAGCATGGGCACACCTTCCAATCAGGATCCTCATGTTATTTGCTTCATGTATATGCATATAGAATAATGTTAATGGTTGCCATTTGTACTCAGATTTTAGGAGTTGCATAAAATTGTAAAGCCAAGAGTCTTGGCCATTGATATCAGCATTGTATTAGACAATATATCTCAATAAAGGAGTGATAAGTTGTAGGTCCTATATTTTATGTGATGTGTATGCTTATATTCTTCATGATTAGTACATTATTATGCATGCCAAGTGTTTGAAAAAATGTCAATTGGCTGTAGGTTATGATTTGTATTAGTTTAAGCCATTTATATGCATTTGAAAATACAAAATATGTTGCATATTATTTCAGTTTATATGATAGTTGTTTAAGAATCATTTGCAAGCATTCAAAATCCCATTTGACATCATTTCAAGCAAGCATAATCAAACTAAAATGCAGAAACAAGTAAAGAGGATGTATGTAAAGTGTTTGATGATATTCCTTGAGCCTCTAATCAACATTTTGAGGTTAGAATTGTCAAGGGGTATTACACTCTCCCCCCCATCTCTCTCTCTCTCTCTCTCTCTCTCTCTCTCTCTCTCTCTCTCTCTCTTCCTCTCTCCACTCTCTATCTCACCATGCTATTTCTCTACTTCTCCCTCCCTCCTCCCCCTTTCTATCTCTCCATATATACTCTCTATCTCTCCCTCTCCCATATTTCTCTCTCACTCTCTCCTTCCTTCTCTACTCTCTATCTCTCCTCTCCCTCCCTCCCTCCTCTTCTTTCTCTCTATCTTTCCTTATCTCTAGAGGGATGAGTGTCTATGAGAGAGAGAGAGGGAGTGATGGAGGGAGAGATAAGTAGAGAAAGTAGAGAGGGAAGGAGGTAGGGACAAAGTGAGAAAATTGAGAGAGATGTGATATAGAGAGAAACATAGAGAGAGAGGGAGAGGGAGGGAGGGAGGGAGGGAGAGTGATATCAAGAGAGATAGAGAGGGAGGGAGATGTAGGTAGAAGGAAGGAGATAGAGGTGAGATTGAGAGGTGTAGAAAGAGGGAAGGAAAGAGGGAGGACAGGAGAGAGAGAGGGGGGAGCGAGGGAGAGGTAAAGAGGGATAGGTGAGATAGAGAGAAGTAGGGAGAGAGATTAAAGGAGGGAGGGAGGGAGTGGTAAAGAGAGAGGGAGAGAGAATGGTGAGATATAGAGTACAGAGGGAAGGAAAGAGTGATAGTGAAAGAGGGGAGGGAGGAAGAGAGATAGGTAGAGGCAAGTAGAGATATGGGGAGGAGAGATAAAAATAAGGGGGAGGGAGGGAGAGGTAGAGAGAGGGAAGGAGGGAGGGAGGGAGAAAAATGTGTGAGAGAGAAGGAATTAAGAATGGGGAGGTATGGAGCGACACAAAGGTGTGTATTGTAAGAAAATTTATATGCAAAAAATAGAGAAAAACAATAAGCATAATATTAACACAATATTTACATGGAAAACCTTATAGAATTATACTAGGAAAAAACCATGGGCAAAGATATTTTGTATTTTATTTCTCAAGAAATTCACAATTACAACAATCTTCAAAAAATTTACAAAAAATATGGTTGCTAGAATAATAATAAAATTGACTTCATATTCCAACAATCTCCCACTTGAAGTCAAATTCCTCTCGTGCGAATAAATCCTCATATTGAAAGACCAATGCCAATGTTTCCTATCATCAAGTAACATACAATCCTAGAGAATTTATGCACCAGATGAACTTCTCTCTACTAATGGGATTCGCCATAATATTCGCTAGGTTTACATCAGTTTATATCTTGGCTAGAGATATTTTTCCTTCTTCCACTACCTCGTGTATAAAGTGGTATTGAATATCAATATGCTTTGTTTTGGCAGGATATGTTGAGTTTCATGCGAATTGTAAAGCACTTTGGTTTTCATAATGCAACACCATATTATCCTTCTTTACCTGCAACTCACCCAAAGTGAAGCCATATTTCCTCCTTACTATCCTATGTTGTTGCCATATATTCATCTTCATTATTAGACAATGCCACCACTGTCTATAAATTTGATACCTAGCTAACAACAACTCCAACTAAGGAGAAAAAATAACCTATAGTGGACTTTCTCTTATCTCTATCTCCACCAAAATCTGCATCCACATACCCATTAACCTAAAGACTACTCCCATTCATGATGGAACATGTTACCAACATATCATCAACATATAGAAGTAATATAATAAAACTGTTATCATCATACCTATGAAAATAGACACAACGATCAACCTCACATATGCTAAAACCCAAACTCATCATGAAGGAATCAAACCACTTGTACCAACACCTTGGTGTCTGTTTTAAACCAACAACGATTTTCTCAGCCTACAAACAAGATTCTCGTTATATCAAGTTCCTAAAAACATTATGGTTTTTATATATAAATCTCCTCTAAAAGATCACCATGCAAGAAGGTTGTTTTGACATCTAACTGTTCTAACTCCAAATCAAAACTAGAAAATAGAGCTAAAACAACTCTAATAGTACTTAACCATACAACAAGTGAATTTTTTTTGTCAAAATCAATACCAGACTTTTGTGCATACCCCTTAGCCACCAACCAGGCTTTATACCTCTCCAAATTATTATTTGTCTTTTTTCAATTTGAAGACCCACTTGTTCCCAATAGCTTTTTCCCCCTTAGGCAATGGTACAAGCTCCCATGTCTTGTTCTTATGAAGAGCTTCTATCTCCTCTTCCATGGCAACTCTCCACTTACTTGCACATTTAGATTCACAAGCTTCCTAATATGAATTGGGTTCACCAATATCAGTTAGTAATGCATAAGCAGAATTAAAAGTAGGATAATACCTTTCAGGTGCTTTGGATACTCTAGTGGATCTCCTTAAAAGGGGTAATATATCACCCTGTGGCATATTTGGTTGTTGTTCACCTTGTTGATTTTCATATGGTACCTATAAACTATCATCATAACTTTCCACCTCAACTAGAATAACTTATGTACTTTGTAGTTCTTTACCTCTTTGCATTGAATTTTCATTAAAATAAACATATCATCTAACTATAACCTTGTGGGGAGTAGTATCCCACAACTTGTACCCCTTTGTACATTCTACATAGCCAAGAAAAATACACGTTGTAGACTTCATGTCCAACTTACTCCTATTCTTTTTAGGAATATGAGCATAAGCATCAGATCCAAATACACAAAGAAAAGAATAATAAGTAGGTTTATCTATCGATACTTCTTTAGGGATTTTATTATCAAGAGTTGTAGTCGGTGATCTATTGATCAAGAAACGGGCTATAGAAACCACCTCTGCCTAAAATTTCTGCTCTACACCAATAGTGCTCAACATACATTTGGCTCACTCCATAATTTTATGGTTCATGCATTCAAAAAATTCATTTTATTGTGGTGTACTAGCAATTGTTAATTGCCTTGCAATACCAGACTCACTGCAAAACTAGTTAAACTCTCCTGAACAAAATTCTCCTTTGTTATCTATTCTCAGACATTTTATAGTCTTACGCTTTTGATTCTCTACCAGAGCTTTAAGCTTCTTAAAATAAGGAAACACTTCAAACTTCTTCTTGAGAAGATAAATCCATATCTTATGAGAATAATCTATAAATGAAACAAAATATGATGAACCCCAATAGATGTAACATGAGCTTCCCAAGTATCTGAATGAATTAATTCTAACACATCTTTACTTCTGGTAGTACTTCTAGAAAAACTCAGTCTATTTTTCTTTCCAAATAAACAATGTTCATAAAAATTTAAATCTTTACATTTGTCACCTATGAGAATATTTCTATCTAGTAGTACCTTGAGACCACATTCACTCATATGACATAGCCATTGATGCCAGGTTGATATTGATTTTGTTTCTTCATTAGATGCCACTGTAGCTTCTCCACTAATAGTTTCCCCAACCATCTTGTAGATATTACCAACCTTTTCTCCCTTTAGCACAACCAACACACCATTTGTTACCTTGAGACAACTATTTTCACTACTGAATCGATAACCTTGTTCATCAAAAACTCTAAGAGACAACATATTTTTCTTTAATCCTAGTACATGTCTAACATGTTGAATAGTCCCTACCATTCTATCAAACATCTTGATTCTTATGTCACCTTCACCAATAGCTTCACAAGGGTTATCGTTTCCCATGTAAACCATACCTCCATCACATGATGGATAAGAAGAAAACCAATCTTTGTGTGGAGTCATGTGAAAGGAGGCACCAAAATCAAGAATCCAAACATGAAGTAAAGAAGCTCTTAGGTTAGTAGTTAATACCTCTCTGCCTTCCAATTGTGTTTGAACTTTAGCTGTGTTGGCCTAAGATGCCTGTGAAGTAGAATTTTCTTTGCTTTCTTTTGGTAGTCTACAATCCTTTTTGACATGTCCATTTTTTCCACAATTCTATTATTTTACTCTTTTTTGCCCCTTGGATTTGGACCTAGTTTGTCCATGCTTAGTATTTCCTCTTTCCTAAGTTTTTCCTTTTGAAACTAGAGCTTCATTAGAAGATCTGTGAGATTTCTTCCACCTAGAATCTTCAAAAATTATAGCAGCCACGACATCTTCAAAGACCAATTTCCCACTCAAAGCTGAGTTACTAAGAGCCATAACCAGTTGATCCCAAGTTTCAAGCAATGAGCACAATAAAATTGTTGCTTTATCCTCTTCTTTAAATTTTCACACACACTAAATCCAACTTGCTTGTCAATGTGTTGAAATCATTCAGATGATCTATGATAGATGAATTTTCATGTATTCTCAAGTTATACAGCTTCCTTCATAATAGAATTTTATTTTCCAATGACTTTGTCTCATACAGCTTTTCAAGCTTAGTCCATAAGTCATGTGCAATTTTCTCCTTTGTAGCATTGAATAGAACTGAATCTGCTAGAGATAATTGGATTGTTGCTCTAGCCATGCTATCCTTTGACATCCCCCTAGTACCCCCCATCACTTCAACCTTTGGTTGAATAGTAGGCCTTCATCTGCGTCAGACACATACCATGAATGCTAGTTCTCTATGTCAACTATCTGTCGCTATTGGAATAACAATAAAATTGGCTTCATATTCCAACCTGTATGTGTGTGTATGTGAGAGAGAGAGAGGGAGTGATGGAGGGAGAGGTAGGTATAGAGAGGGAATATAGAGAGAAGTAGAGAAGAAAGGAAGCAGGTAGGGAGAGAGAGGGGGTGAGGGAGAGAGGGAAGGATGGAGAGAGCGAGGGAGGAAGTGTTAGATAGAGAGAGAGATGGAGCTCAGAGAGGGGAGGAGGGATAGGTAGGTAGATGGATAAAGAGGAGAGATAGAGAGTAGAGAGGGAAGGAGGTATAGAGGGATACAAAGGTGAGATAAAGAGCTGTAGAGAGAGTGGTAGGGAGTGATGGGGGGAGATGTAGGTAGAGAGAGGGAGAGGGGAGATAAATATAATTAGAGAGGGAAGGAGTGGTAGATAGAGAGCTGGGAGGGAGGGAGGTAGAAGTGTAGAGAGAGAGAGGGGGGGAGAGATGAGATAAATAGGTGTAGATATAGAGTGGTAGGGAATGATGAATGAAGAGGTAGGTAGAGAGGAAAGGAGAGAGGGAGGTAGATGTATGGAGGGTGAGAGAGGGAGGTGAGATAGAGATCAATAGAGAGAGATGTAGGAAGTGATGGAGGGAGAGGTAGGTAGAGAGAGGGAGAGGGGAGATAGAGGAAAGGAGAGAGTTGAGATAGAGAGAAACAAAGAGAGAGATGAGGGAGGGATGAAGTGAGTGAGAGTGAGAGAGAGAGGTGGTTCTTGAGCTTAAGGGAGAGACTCAGATAAAGGGATGGAGATAATGAGAAAGAGAAAGGTATATAATGTTAGGGATAAAAAATGAGTGACATAGAGAGAGAAGGATGATAAAACTTATTGATTACTAAAATTCAACCTATTGATTACTGCAATTTGATATGTTGATTATTGAAATTTGAGTAAGTTTGAAAAATTATAAGATTTTCCAAAAAACTAGAATTTTCATTATAACTCCTAGAGATCCAAAACCACTCTCAAACATCCTAAAACTATATACATGAAATATAAATTAAGTATAAGAAAGTAAATTTTCATATGTAAATATCAACTTATACTTGCATTAAATGTTTATTTCATGTATATAGTTTCACCGAATGACAAGGTGAAAGAGAAAGACAAAGAAAAAAGAAAGAGATTTTGTTTTCAATACAACACAAAATGCAAGCACATTATAATGTGCTTGTGTTTTGTGAAAGCATTCACATAATGTGATCATGTTAGAATGTGCTAGTATTTTTTGGAAGCTAAACCATAATGTGAGCACATTATAATGCACTCATGTTTTAGCTTGGTAATGGTCAAGCCTAGGCTCGATCACTACCAACCCATAACACGAGCACGTTTCATTATAACATGCTTGTGTTTTCTCTATTTCAAGACCAAAAAGTGGATAAGAGTGAGTGCCATTCCTGCTTTACCTTTACCTAGTATTAAGAATGGGTTGCAAAGTATCCTTGGTAGGATCAATTTTGGAAGGAGATTTATACCTGATGTGGAAAATCTTTTGAAGCCTCTTATTGCCATGTTGAAGAAGAATGTGAGTTTTAGCTGGTCAAGAGAATGAAAGAATAGTTTTGGGGAAATTAAAGAAGCCAATGTAGTAGTTTTTGGATACTGTGATTGTGTTGTTGATATGTGGTTGTCATTGATGTCAACACTATTAGCATTGATTATATTGAAGGCTGTATATGTTGAGGATATTGAGAAAATTGTTGAAGAGTTGTAGGTTGCCAATGGAACAGTGTAGGCCAAGAAGGTGTTTTTTTCTGTACATTGAAAATCAGTTGTTTTGGAATAAAGGGTTTATTTTTGTGAGTTTCTAGATCATCTACCAGAAGTTTTAGAGGTTGGCGTGGGGATTTGATCGTGTTATGGACAGTTGTGTTCTGATAGTCTTTATGTGGTCTCTGTCAGAGTTCCTGATTGAATTTTATGTGATTATGGTAATTACTATTGTTGCAGATGCTTCTCTATTAGTTCTTGTTTCTTGTGGATGCTTCTAGATCATTCTCTATCCTTGTTGTACATCCGCGTTGATTTGTGTGCTCGTGGTCAAACATTTTTCTTGTGTATGTTCGAGTTTTCATCTTCTTGGCCGACATGATGGTTGTAACGTGTTGCGGATCCTTAGAGATTTAACTTTGAATGTTTGGCATGCTTGATGATATTGTTTGGGTTGCATCATAATATTGGCCAACGGTGTTTGATCCACATTAAAAAATTATTTGTAAATTTGGGCCGACATTGTAAACTTGTTTTATATTTTGGCCAACAAAGTTGTTGATGATATATAAGAATGGTTGTTTGTGTGTGTTATCACGGAATCTAGCAGCGCTCGTTCCACGGATAACCCCCCTACGAAACTTGTCTGTTTCCTAGGATTCGTGAAGTTCAAGTACGCATAACGGAGTGATTTTCAAGCCACCTCGAAATGCATTCCCAAGTCTCGAATAGTCAATTCGAACATTCCCCCTTTTTCACCTCGCAAATACCTTCGAAATGAGATCTTTCGCGACGTTTCACGGTTCTTACTTTGCAAATTGCGGAAGATGCAGTAGCACTGAAAAAGTGCGCTCCTGCAGGGAAAATCCAAAAATTTGGCTAAGTCTGGAAATGTAAGGGCGCTAAAATTTAGCGCCCCTACATGCAGTGAATTTCCAAAAAATGTAAGGGCGCTAAATTTTAGCGCCATTACATTTTCTTTCGACACTTAACTTTTTTTTTCCTTCTGGCACGTTTCTTCACAATTTCGCATTTTTCGTCAATCGTGCCACTTTTCGTGCCTAAATTTATTGCACGACTTGAGTTAGGTTTTTAATTTTCATTTGCAAGTTAAGTGAATGAATTCGCCACTTTTGTTCTTTGTATTTTATTTCTTTTTGTCTCTCCTCTTGCTGGGCGAATTACCTCTCATCTGCAAATTTGCGTTTGGAAGATTTCCGCCATTCATCTCTTCAGCAATATTTGCGTTTGGCCCCGGTAAGACTTTCATTTGGTTTTTGTATTTTCATCTGTATATGTTCATGTCTTTCATACGCGTTTTGGTTTCTTACATTCGCGTTTTTCATTGCATACGTGTTTTGGTTTCTTACATTCGCGTTCTCCCCTCTCCATTCGCGTTTTTCTTCCCTTTATGCAATGGAACCCTCATTCATTTGTTTTGAATGCGTCTTTCTCCTCTGTGCGTGTTCATTTCGATGCTCATTCCTTCTTTTCTTCTCTATTCTCTTACCTTACACATTCGCGTTTCTCTCCTTGTCTTTCATACATCTTTCTTCTCCTTCATACGCGTTTCTTCCTACCTTTCTCCTCTGCGCGCAATATCACTTGAGAACTTCTATCCACCCGCCATGCTTGTGTTAAGGTATCTTTGTTAAAAGTTCTTCATCTGTTTTGGTAAACATTGGAAAGATTCGCCATTGTGAAAAAGAATTCCTTTGACCTTTGAATGAAAATGTAATAGAATGGAGATGGTTTCGTATGAAATTTCAAAGTTAATCAAAAATTGCCTTTGCTGAAGCTTGAGCACCTTCGCCATCCCTCATTGCATTTGCATCTTCAAAAATTGCCAAAAT
>VDFB02075321.1:142990875-143025384 GCA_007258455.2 Sequoia sempervirens | reverse complement strand
CTTTTGTGAATATTTCGACATTTTCTAATGTCATTTCTTTGTAAATTGTAATTACATCAAAGTCCAAAGATGTAATATTTTCAAAATAAATTACACTTTGACTTTGGTCAAAGTTAGGTGAGATTTCCTAAAATCGCTCACCTAACTCTCCCTGATTTTCTCAATCTCTTTCCTTCTTTTGCTCATCCCTCTTTCTATATAATGTGAGGGATTTTCATTGTAATATTATCTTTTAGTCTATTGCAACGAAGTGCTGCCCTTTTGTAAGCAAACTTGTGAAACTTTGCGTTCATACTTTGTGAATGAGATTCAATCAATAAAGAAAAGGATTGCAAGCCAGACTTTGCGTTGGATTCGATACTTTTGTAAGTTGATTTGATTTGGTAGTGATTAGTTCGAGGAATCTGAAAGACTCTAAGTGGTTGATGTAAACTTTGCGTTACATCTATTATTTAGATTGCATTGTTATTTTGTTTATCATTGGTTGAGTGATCTATAAGACTTTGCGCTTATAATCATTTATACTCTTGCATGTTCTTGTTGGATAATCTATATGACTTTGTGCTTATAATTATTCATTCTCTTGATACTTTGTCGGCGATTCTGCTTAAGACTTTTTGTGCTTTGTAATCAGTTCTATGCTATCGACACTTTGTTACGATCTTACAAGACTTTGTGCTTGTAATCGCTCAGGTTATTTGAAGAATTGTTGTATGGCCTAAGAAGACTTTGTGCTTCTAACGTGAGCAACCAGACGCTTATGCAGATCCAACATTGATAAAGCTACGGAACGACTTTGTGCCTTCGTGAGCTTTCCCTTTTTATTTTCTTTTGTTTGTTGTTAATTACTTCTGGTATCTCTACGCTTCGCTTTGACGAGATAGAGATATTGGCATTACTGCTGGTTGTTAGTTTTAAGTTATCAATAATTCGAAACTTCCAACACGTGAAACATTGTAAAACATCTTCTCTGAAAAAAGAGAGAAGGATGAATGTAACACACCCCCCCACTCCGTGAATTTCGTGTACATTGTGTAATTACTTTTGTGATTTACTATTGTTTCTCTTAGCAGTAAGAAGGGTGCCTCCCCTTTCCGAGAGGAGAGATTCATATCTCACATAGTTGTGGCTGAAGTCCAAGTTGTGTAATCTATCGAGAGTTGATTACATAATTTTCACCCAACAATGTGAAGATAGTGTGTGTGTGTGAAGTGAGGAAGAGCTAGAGAAAGTGGAAGTGTGTGAATAGTGATGTATTCATTCGATTGCAGAGCAGAGTGTGAAGAAGTTTGAGCGAAGTGTAAAGAAGTATTTATGTGCTTAATTGGAACTATAATCAAGCTTTTGTAGAAGCTATTTTATCAGTTCATACCATGTGGATCTAATCTGAATTGCTTTGTATTGTTGGGAAGTGAGCCATTTTGTATTTGAGCAGTGAGCTCTAGGTAGTGTGCCTGAATGCATGTGCATTCCCATTATTTTTCATTATACTTTTAACAGGGTATAATACTATGGACTAACATCCACCATGGTTTTTCCCCTAACAGGGTTTCCACATAAAATTTTGGTGTTCTTTGTGCTTCTGATGTGTTGATTGTTCATGGTTTATTGTTCATTCATTAGATCTAAGATTAAGTTAAGTTTGAAAAGTTTAAATATTTTGTGACAACTGATTCACCCCCCCTCTCAATTGTTTGTCCTTGTTTTTCTAACAATTGGTATCAGAGCAGGTTCCTTTGAAGAATTTTAAAAATGTGAGGTGATCCGAGATGGCATCATACAAGAAGGAAAGTCCTAGATTTGATGGAACAAACTACTCATTGTGGAAAGCCAGGATGGATTGTCATTTGAGGTGTATTAATGAAGCCTATTGGAAGATTACAAAGAATCCATATGTTATTCCTCAGAATGGTCCTTCCACTACTAATGAAATTAAAGAAGATGAGAATAATATTAGGGCTATTGAAGCTTTGTTGAGTGCTTTGACAGATTCAAAAATGACAAATGTGATAGGTCAGAAGATAGCTCATGAGATTTGGATGAAGCTGGAAACTTTGTATGAAGGAAATGTGCATGTGAAGATGGCTAAGCTACAGAGTTTGAAAGGCAAATATGAAAATTTGAAGATGGGTGAAGATGAAAATATTTCTTCTTTTATGGAAAGAGTAAATGAACTTGTGATGGATATTAGATGTGTCAATGGTCCCCTGGAAGAGGAAGAAATTGTAGCTAAAGTACTCATATCATTGCCTCCCTCCTACAAATAAAAGGCTCATGCTATTGAAGAATTCATATCAGTAAAAAATGTGACAAGGGATACACTGATTGATAAACTTGCTACCTTTGAGTTGAGTGAATTTGATGAATCTATTCCCAAGACTGAAACTGCATTTAAGGCTACTATATCTAGAAGAAACAAGCAAAGATATGATCTGAGAAAGTGCTCTAGAAATTCATTCAAGTATGAGGAAGAAATGAAACAGCTTGAAGATGAAGAAAGAGAAGTAGAAGAGATGGAAGCACTGATTGTGAAGAAAGAAGGCAGAGGAAAAGGTAAGTATAAAGGAATGTTGCCTATTAAATGTTTCTATTGCAATAAAATAAGTCATTTTGCATCAAGGTGTCCTAAAAGAGTTCCTAGGACTAAGCCTAACAAATCTAAATTTCAAAAGAAATGTTACTATGCTGAAGAAGAAGTGACTGATGAAGAGTCTAATAAAGCTAATGGAAATGAAGATGAATGGGTGTTCCTTGATATCAAGGAAAATGGTCTAATGGTTACTGAATCTGCTAAAGTTGAGAAAGCTCTTGCAGCTCAAATTGAAGAAAAGGATGAATGGGTTATTGATAGCAGATGCTCACATCATATGACTAGTGACAAAAGCAAATTTGTAGGTATAGAGAAATATGACGGTGGGATTGTAAGATTCAGAGATAACAATGCTAGTGTGATTTGTGGTAGAGGATCTATTTGTCTTGGTGGAAAGCATAACACTAATGATTTCCTTTATGTTGAAGGCTTGAAGCACAACCTGTTGAGCGTTGGATAGATGGTGGACAAGGGTTATGATCTTCAGTTCAAAGGTGGAAGATGCAGGATACTTGGAAGTTTTGGAAAATGTAATTGCTTCAGGTAAAAAGAAAAAAGGTAATATTTTTCACCTAAATGCTGCTAGTGAAAGTTGTTTAATTGCTCAAGTAGATGAAAGTTGGTTATGGCATAGGAGGCTATGTCATGTGAATTTTGATAACATTGTCAAAGTAAGTTCCACTCAAGCAGTAAGAGATCTACCTAAGCTAGTGAAGCCTTCTAACACAATTTGCAAGGAATGTCAGATGGGAAAACATATAAGAGTTTCTTTTTGGAGCAAACAACACCATTTTAATGGATTACTGGAGCTGGTACACACTGATCTATGTAGTCCCTCCAGAGTGAAAAGTCTTCATGGAGAAAGGTACTTTATGCTGCTTATTGATGATTACTCTAGAAGGATATGGGTTGCTTTCTTAAGAGAAAAATGTGAAGCATTAGAGAAGTTCAAAAGTTTCAAAGCTATGGAAGAGAATGAGAAAGGTCTGAAAATCAAATGCTTAAGGTCAGACAGAGGTGGTCAGTTCACCTCCAGGGAGTTCAATTTTTTTTGGGAAGAGCATGGAATCAGAAGACAGTTATCTACTCCCCAAACCCCTCAATGGAATGGAGTTTATGAGAGAAAGAACAAAACAATTTTGGATGTTGCTAGAACAATGATGATAGAAGGAAATGTGCCTCACATCGATTGGAGTGAAGTTGTAAGCACTATTGTGTACACTTTAAACTAGGTAAATGTCAATGGTAATTATGGTAAGACTCCTTTTGAATTATGGTTTGGTTATAAGCCTATTTTTAAATATTTCAAGATCTTTGGAAGCAAATTCTACATCAAGAGAGATGAGGACATAGAAAAGTTTGATGCAAGAACTGATGAAGGAATATTTCTAGATTAATCTACTAAAAGCAAGGCCTACCGATGCTATAATAGAAGATGAAGAAAAATGGTTGAGAGTGCAAATGTAGAGTTGATGAGGACTCTGCTAGACCATCTAGATACAAAGGGAAAAATCATCAAACACATAATCAAATTCAAATTGTTCCATATGTTTTGGTAAAACAACTTCCATTTGTTCTAGTAAATCAAGGTAGTCAAGAAGTAGAGACAAGTGCAAGTGTAGAAGAAAGAAAAGAAGAACAAATAAATGTGTGCAAGCTAGAAGAAAGATTGTAGAAGAGTATTGCCTGATTTCCAAGATTGAGCTTAAAGATGTCAATGAAGCTTGCAATGATGAACACTAGATGGAAGATATGAAGGAAGAATTGATGGATATTGAAAAGAATGATACATGGATACTTGTTCCCAGACCTAAAGACAAAAATGTGATTAGTACTAAATGAGTCTTTCAAAATAAGTTGAATGAACAAGGTGAAGTAGCCCGAAATAAAGCAAGATTGGTATGTAAAGGGTATTCACAAATGGAAGGTATTGATTTTGAAGAAACCTTTGCCCCTATTGCCAGAATTGAAGCTATAAGACTATTTCTTGCTTATGCTCCATATAAGAACTATAAAGTCTATCAAATGGATGTGAAGTCAACTTTTCTAAATGGTGAATTAGAAGAAGAGGTATATATTGAACAACCAGATGGATTTCAACTAACTGATAAGGAATACATGGTTTTCCGATTAAAGAAAGCTCTATATGGACTCAAGCAAGCCCCCATAGCTTGGTATGCTAGACTAGATAAATATTTACTAAAGCTTGCATTCAATAAAGGTACTGCTAACAACAATTTGTATTTCA
Source organism: Sequoia sempervirens (assembly GCA_007258455.2). NCBI lineage: Eukaryota > Viridiplantae > Streptophyta > Pinopsida > Cupressales > Cupressaceae > Sequoia > Sequoia sempervirens. Next base: position 143,020,546 of record VDFB02075321.1, on the reverse strand, counting down.
AGTTGGATCATGACAAAGAGTTGATTATTGAGGTATTTGTTGATGACATTATTTTTGGAGGAGATGATAATCTATGTATGAAGTTTGCTAATTAAATGAAGAGTGAATTTGAAATGTGTATGATTGGATAAATAAAGTTCTTTCTAGGATTACAAGTTACTCAGTTAGACAATGGAATTTTCATATCTCATTCTAAATATGTGAAAGAATTTTTGAAGAAGTTTGGGATGGATGACTCAAATCCTGCTGGTACTCCCATGATAATACGATGCAAGTTAACACATAGTGATGATTATCCTAAGGCAAATAAAACAATATATAGGTCAATGATTGGCGAATTGCTCTACTTAACTCAGATCAGACCATACATTATGAATGTTGTATGTATGGTTGATACATTTCAGGCTGATCCACAAGAATCTCATGTGACTGTTGTAAAGAGAATCTTCAAATATTTGAAAGGAAGTATTGACTTTGGGATTTGGTATCCTAAGGATGATGATCTTACTTTGAATACATATACGTATGTGGATTGGGCAAGAGATGTAGATGACAAGAAGAGTACTAGTGGTGGTTCCTTCTTCCTAGGGAAGAAGATGGTGTCTTGGTTGAGTAAAAAGACAAATTCATTTCTCTATCTACTACTGAGGCAGAGTATATTGCTACTACAAATAAATATACTCAAGTGATGTGGATGAAACAAATGCTAAAAGATATCAAATTAGTATATGATGAACCTATTTCCATAAATTGTAACAACTCAAGTCCAATCAATATATCAAAGAATATGGTACAACATTCTAATACCAAGCATATATCAATCAAGTTTCACTTCTTGAGGGAAAAAGTGAATGAGAAAGAAGTCAAACTAGAGTATGTGGCTACCAAAGAATAGGTTTCAGACATTTTCACCAAAGAATAGGTTTCAGACATTTTCACCAAGTCATTGATGAAGGATACTTTTGAGTATCTCAAAAGGATGCTAGGGGTGATTACCTCTCCTAATATGAACTAAAAGGTGCATTTACTTGCATCAATCTGTGTGCTTCATAGATATTTCCTGATCTGGATTGATGTTTCCATGGCTGCTACTTAGGGGGAGTAGTCAGATGTGCAAATATGTGGTTCAAAGCTTGTCTATGGGAAGATAATGCTTATCTTTTCCATTGATGTCAAAGGGGGAGAAGACAAATGTGAAAAATCTCTTTAGGGAGAAGAGAAATTGAAGAGAAGAGTCAAAACCTAAGGGGGAGTAAGTGTAGTTGTGTTGATGGTATTTTTCACATCATGTGTTGCCATCAATGCCAAAGGGGGAGATTGTTGGATGTTGTGATTGTGTTGTTGATATGTGGTTGTCATTGATGTCAAAACTATTAGCATTGATTGTATTGAATGCTGTATATTTTGAGGATATTGAGAAAATTGTTGAAGGAAGAGTTGCAGGTTTCCAGTGGAACAGTGTAGGCCAAGAAGGTGTTTTGTTTTATATGTTGAAGATCAGTTGTTGTGGACTAAAGGGTTTATTTTTGTGAGTATCTAGATCATCGACTGGAAGTTTCAGAGGTCCACATGAAGATTTGATCATGTTATGGACAGTTGTGTTCTGACAGTGTTTCTATGGTCTATGTTAGTGTTCTTGATTGAATTTTATGTGATTTTGGTAATTTCTATTGTTGTGGATGCTTCTTTGTTAGTTCTTGTTGCTTGTGGATGCTTCTAGATCATTCTCTATCCTTTTTTTATGTCCGCGTTGATTGGTGTGCTCGTGGTCAAATATTTTTCTAGTGTATGTTTGGGTTTTCATGTTCTTGGCCGACATGATGGTTGTAATGTGTTGCAAATCCTTGGAGATTTAAATTTGAATGTTTGGCGCACTCGAGGATATTTTTTTGGGTCACATCATAATATTAGCCAATGGTGTTTGATCCACATTAAAAAATTATTTGTAAATTTTGGCCGACATTGTAAATGTGTTTTATATTTTGGTTGACGAAGTTGTTGATGCAAATCCAGGTTGCAGATATATAAGAATGGTTGTTTGTGCAAATTTAGTGTGTGTGTGAAGTGAGGAAGAGCCAGAGAAAGTGCAAGTGTGCGAATAGTGATCTATTCATTCGATTGTAGAGTAGAGTGTGAAGTTTGAGTGAAGTGTGAAGAAGTTTGAGTGAAGTGTGAAGAAGTATTTATGTGCTTAATTGGAACTGTAATCAGGCTTTTGCAAAAGCTATTTTCTCAGTTCATACCCTGCAAATCTAATCTAAATTTCTTTGTATTGTTGGGAAGTGAGCCCTTTTGTATTTGACCAGTGAGCTCTAGGAAGTGTGTCTGAGTGCATGTACATTCCCATTATTTTTCATTATACTTTTAATAGGGTATAATACTGTGGACTAACATCCACTATTTTTTTTCCCTTAACAAGGTTTCCACGTAAAAATCTTGGTGTTCTTTGTGCTTCTGATGTGTTCATTGTTCATGGTTTATTGTTCATTCATCAGATCTGATATTAAGTTAAGTAAAGTTTGAAAAGTTTAAATATTTTGTGACAACTAATTCACCCTCCCTCTCAATTGTCTGCCCTTGTTTTGTCAAAAGTAGCACCTACGTTGGTAAATCCTAACTTTTCCAAATATTTCATCCTTTATGCCTTTGGTAGCATAGATACCATCTCTACTATATTAATACAACAACATGATGATGGTTTGGAGCAGCCAATAGCATTATTAGTCAAGGCCTAGAAGGTTATGAACAAAGGTACTCTTTTTTTGAGAAAAATGTGTTTGTTGTGATTAGAAGTCTAATTTTTTTTTCCATTTGGTTTCCAATAACAAGATTCAATTGATGGTTACTCACCCAAGTGTTAAAGAGTTTTTGTTGAGTAAAGATTTAAGTGAAAAGAGGGCTAGTTGGATCACCAAAGTGATGGAATATAATGTGTAAATCAAAGTTACAAACATGGTAAGAGGTAAGAGATTATGTGAACAACTAGTTGTTGGGTTAGAAAATGATGAAGAAACTGAAGAAGAAGTTTTCCTCATGACAAGTAATGAGCCACAAACTACTACACCATCATTGGGTACTAGTTGGACACATGAAATGGTCCTTTATCTTCAAACTAGTGAGTGTCCCAAAGAGATAAAGAATGAAAAAAAAAGGTATTTCTAACTTCAAGCAATCCCTTACATCCTTTTGAATTGTTTCTTGTTTAGAAAACATTATAATGGTGTCCTATTAAGATTTGTAGAATTTGATCAAATTGACAAAATATTACACGAGTTTCATGATGGACTAGTTGGTGGTCATTTTGCACCAAAGACAACAACCTTGAAAGTCATGGGGAATGGTTATTATTGGCCTTCTCTCTTCAAGGATGCACATGCATAGGTTAGAAGGTGCAACAAATTTTCTATTTTTGTAAGCAAACAAAATTTAGCAGCCTTACCTTTGCATCCAATATTAGGTAATCAACTTTCATGAAGTAGGGTCTTGACTTCATTAGAGTCATCAATCCACAATCTAGTTTTGAACACAAATGGGTGTTAATAGCTACAAGATATTTCACCAAATGAATAGAAGCTACAACACTAAAGCAAGCAAATGAAAGTGTTGTCCTTAAATTTTATGAGGACTTGGTCAGAAGGTTTGGTATTCTCGATTCAATCATCCTAGCTAATACTTTAGCTTTTGTAGGGATAAGAGTAATTGATTTGGCTATTAAGTATGGTATTCATTTGAGTACTTCATCTAAATACTATCCATAAGGAAATGGACAAGTTGAGTCCACTAACAAGAATTTGATCAATATCATTAAAAGGACCATTGAAAAAAATCTGAGGACTTGGCATAATGAATTGAAATTAGCCTTATGGGCTGATAGGATTACTCCTGAAAGTTCCAAACTCTCCTTTTATGCTTGTGTATGGACAGGAAGAAAAGTTGCTATTTTAGTCAAGTTACCAGCTTTGAGCCTTATAAAAGAGCTAGAAATGTTGGAAGAAAGACCTATAGAAGTAAGGCTTGTTGAGTTGATGGAGCTAGAAGAATCTAAAAGACAAGCAATGCAACAACTAGAGAGGCACCAAACACAAATGAAGAAGACCTTTGATAAAGGAGAAACACCTAGACACTTCAAGGAAGGTGATCTTGTCCTCAAGTGGGATGAGTTAAAGAGAGGACCTCAGAAGCATACTAAGTTTGATGCCATGGGAAGTTTCCCATTCATAGTCATAAGCTACAAACAACACAATGCCTTCTAGCTGTCCAATATGGAAGGTGAATTTTTACCTATTCCAGTCATTGGGATACACCTCAAAGTTTGTTCTTGAGGTATGAATAGTCTTTTGTACATATTAACCTAGATTCTTTGAGTCAATAAGTGTTGTTGCACACAATTTTTAGGTTTCTTTTCATTCCTCTAAGTGTTGATGCATAGTTGGTCAATTAGTTTCAATCATGTTTTTGAGTTTTCTTGGGTTGGTTTGGGTAGGTTTGAAGGTATCAAGCATTGTTTTGAGTGTGCTACAATAGTATACAAGGTTTGATTTTTAGTATGTTTTCAAGTTCCTTCATGACTGTATGCCCAATGGATGGTCTAAGGAAATTGGTCACCATGTTTTAGAAAGCAAAACATCTGTAGATGTTTCCAACAGTGTTATTTTATATTAATCCTTGGGATTAAAATAAATCTCAAGCATTGTAAGGGAATTTTTATTAAAGCTAAGTTAAAGTCACATAAATTGTTAAAAGCAAAAATAAAAAGCTTGAAATGTATAAATTAGATAGGGTAATATAGAAAAAGTTGTATGGAAGTCTTTGGATGCCAATGTTGAAAGAAAAAGAAAAAAATTCTTTTCTTTTTGGAAAGATTCAAGCTTTCCCTCACATATGAGGGCAAACTTTAGGGTTCAATTGTAATGGAATTGAAGGAGTCTTAGAGGATAAGGGAGTTGAGAGTTTTTTTCAACATGCAGTAGACATAGAGGCATGTTTCAAGGAACATGGACAAATTTAGGGGGTTGATTCAGTCTTACCCACATTGCATCTACATGTGTTTTCATTTGCATTTCCAAGTATCCTCCTCTAGCCTTGCCAAGGTTTCTTTGAAAGGTTTTATTTATTGTAGAATTGTAGATGCTTGTTTGAATAGGAGTTTTCATCGCCAATGTGGTCTTCAATAGTGGTTTCCAGTCTCATTAGGGTCATCATACCACCATTCTCATTGTGACCAGATCCTTAGAAACATACAAGTTGTTATCCCTATTGTCATCTATTAAGTCACTCCAAGGTGAGGTCTATTTAGTGCATTCAAATGGTGAATAACTCAAGAATGGTTTGTGAGATGTTAACAAATGAGATATAATAATCCGAGAAGGTGATAATCTTGGTTCCATTCATGCATGGTTTAATAAGCATCCAAGGTAGAGAAGAGATAGCTTGGCCAAAATAGTTGGCCTATATTATGTGTGGGTAGTGTAGCCATCATTACACTTTACAAAGGTCCTCCAATGTATAGTTTGTTTTAGCTAGGATTGACCTTTAGTAGTCACTTCCAAGCATTTAAAGGTCTTGAACTATCCTTAAAATCTGAGAACTGGACACTTGGGTGCATCTACCTCCTTTGGAAACTGTTTGGCTTGGCCAGGCTAGATTATTATATAGGCATTAGTCCTTAGAAAATACCCAACACATCTGTAAATGGAATTTGTCACTTGTTTTCTATTTTTTGGGTCATCCAATACTTGATCATTACAACCTTATTAGAAATAGATCTAACAATGAAGATACACTATGTAGGAGAATTATTCACCATTCTATATGCTAGTCTTATTACTTATGGTATGGCCTTCTTTGTTCAAATATGGTGCATAGACAAAGAAGGGCATGTGTTTGTTGTAGTATATCATCCTATACAGGCTATTTATTGTTTCCATCAAGAGGGAATTTAAATTATAACACTTCGACAAGTGATTAGTCTACAGGTGGGACATCCTGTGATTGGAGTTATAGATGGAATGTTCAAACATGGTTATCTTGTTACTATAGTAGTTGGTTCAAAGAGACTAAGTGGTGTATACATAAGATCTCAAGAAATATTTAAGGGGTGAATGATATTACTGAGAAGGTGATTGCTAAGATTGAAGGTAGCCAAAAATGACAAGAATGTCCAATGGTAACATCAACATCAAAAGGAAAGTCTTCGATAGTGTTAAACATTCATAAAGGGAGAAGGAAACATTCCTTGAGATCAAATTAATATGTCCAAGGCAAATGCAAGAAGGTCTACATGCATAAATACTTATACATAGTGATGTAGAAAAGTGAGCAAGTGAAAGGATGACTGTTGTGAAACTTTGAAGAATTAATTAGGAAAGTAGTATGTGTTTTCACAAAGGGAAGTGGCATGACACTATTTCATGATAGTTAATGAGATCTGGTGTCTAATGGAAAAGAGGATAGTAGTAACCGCACTACATAAGATGGATATGATGCCAATCTACACCAAAATGGCAGTCATGTTATTGAAGGTAGTTTTGTATATTGAAATTTTATCAAGATCCTTCAAGTATAAAGATAAAGCTCAAGGTCATGTTTTTCTCATGAAATCATAACACTCTCATAAGATACCACACTTTAGTGCATGAAGAAAGTATGTGACAATAATAGCAGATAGTGATAAAAGATTTTAAAGACTGTTAGAAATAGTTTTCATAATGACTATGAAGACATAAAATAAAGGTGAAGTTTCCTTGACAATGGTAAAAGAAAATACCAGACTGAATATGACAGTTCGGCGGGTGCATGAAGATGGGTAGAAAGTTTGTGGCCACTTTTAAAAAAAAATTGAAATCTCATAATGTGAGCGCATTATAATGCACTCATGTTATAGCTTGGTGTTTTAAGCTTGAGGCTCGGCCACCACAAGCCCATAATGTGAGTGTGTTGTAATGTGCTCGCGTTATGACATGTTAAAAGAAAAAAAAAAGAGGTCGAATTCATTTTCATTTCTGACTATGTTTTTCTTGTTGCCCACGACCAAAAACCCCAAAATTTCATGCTCACATTCTAGGAGGAGATTTTTTTCAAAAATATTCATCAACAATTGTTGATTCATTGCCAAGATGTCACCACGTTGATAAGTAGGTCAAAGAGGTAAGGATTGTTTCTTTTTTTTGTTTGAATTTGTTAGTTTTAGGTTGTATTTGATATTTATTTTTTGAATTTGTAGGATATGTTAATCAACCTGGAAACCCTCCTCAAAATCCACAGCAAGAAAAAAATCCTCAACCACGACAACAACCTCCTCCACCAATCCCACAATACCCTCCTAGCACTCAAAAAAATTTAATGGGTGAAATTGAGAACAATAAAAAACAAATTGAGGATTTAATCGGGAGGTTGAACGATCCAAATGGTTCAACTACGGAAAGAATGACCCTAGCAACTTCATTGCAAGATATGTTAAAAAATGTAGATTCAATCTGTGATATCAAAATATTTAACCTATTCTAAGCAATTAAAATGCAATGGAAAACATAATGAAACACCTCATGATTAGCCTAAGGAATTTGAAAATACAAAGAGGAAAGTGTTAAATGAAGACAAATGATATACCTTCCTTCTTGCAGCTGAAACTCCTTGGTTGGCCCTTGATTTGGATTGATATGTATGCTCCTTGATGGCTCTTGATGTGGCTAAATGGAGGATTTTACTCTGTGCTTGGATGTAAATGCAAGTGAATGTAATTGAAGGTTAGATGAGTGCACAAAATGGCAGCATGTAGTTATAAAATGGCTAAGTGTTTTAAATGCCCTTGAGGAGGGGGTATTTATAGAGGAACTTGAATTCTCTAGAGAATTCAATGGTTGGGATTTATCCAACAAGGACAAGATGAAGGGCTAAGGTGAGTTGAGGACTCACAAGCCCTCACATCTTGACATGTGGATTGTGAGGTGGCTAAGGGTGAGATGATGTGTAGGTGATGTGGAAGGGAGGTACATGATGTGGAGGAAGGACAAGAACCTTCCAAGAACTTTGATGTGACCTTTCAATGATCACATGGGGAGGGGGAAAGCTTTGGGAGAATAAAAGTGAATTAAAAATTCACAATGATTGGAAGAATCTAGTGGATAAGACAAGGTTCCCAAAAGGTGGGAATTTGTCACATGTGACTTGATGTGACAAGTCAAAGGTTCTAAAAGATGCATGGGAAAATGGGATTCTAGAAGGAATAAAATGTGAATTAAAAATTCACATGGGGAAGAGAGGAGCCTAGGGTGAATAAAAAAGAATTAAAAATTCCTTGGGGGATGGGGAGAGTTGACTAAGGTACTAATTAGGTTTAACTAATTAGTAATTAGGGGATAATTAGGGGTTAATATGGATTAGAAGCCAACTTGCAAAAGTTGGAGGATGTGACACATCCTAATCAAGGATTAGACATGTGCACATCCTTAATGAAGAGATTAGGAGATGGATTAGGATTAGGATTAGATAAAAATGACATGTGAGGAATTAGATAAATGTAATATTTATTTAATTTATTTGATGAAAAGAGGATTAAGGTGGGTAAGGTATTTAATTATTAATTAAATACCTTAGGGATTTGATAGAATTAAGGATATTAATTAAATAATAGTAATATTACTTAATTAACTTGGATAAGAGGATGTTTAGATGAAAAGTGGTAAATTTGGATAAATTAAGTGTCCAAATTTGGATGTCTATATTTTTCCCCTCTTTTAGATGGTGTTACGAAGTAGCATCATTTCAAAGAATATTAAAATATAGAACCCATAAGGAGATGGTTAGATTAAAAAAGATGCCTCAGTCATTCAAAGGAGTGACTAGGAAGGAAAAAAGATGGGGGTGAAGATGAAGATTAGGGATAAAGATGCCCCCTCGAGAGGACATGTGGGTTCAAGAGAACACGGATGTGCTCTCGAAATGGATGAGATGATGAAATGGGAGATAAGGAAGAGGATGCAAAGGGATGGATATGAAAGGATGAAAAGGCGACAGGAGGTTGGGAAACAAAAATGGATGCAGAGACGAAGATGATGTTGCCCCAATCAAGGTACAAGCCAAAAGGGGTTGAGGATGGATGGAATGTTGTCAATGAGGATAGGGAAGGATATATCCCAATGAGTGGGATTGATGAGGGAAGGATACATCCCAAAACACCACTAAAGGATAGGGAAGAGTACCTCCCGATAATGATGATGAACGTGTTGTTGATGAGGGAAGGATACATCCCAAACAACACCGAAGGGATATGGAAGAATAAAATGGGATGAGGATGAGGATGAGGATGATGAGGATGATTGGATCCAGGCTTGTAACAAGACTGAGAACAAGACCAAGGATATGATTAGATGATTCAGGCTAAATGGAATGGATGGGGATTGGATAGAGATGTGAGATAAGGATGAAGGATGAATGGATGGGGGGATACATGCAAGACGATAGAATAGAAAATGAAATGCCATCCTAATGCAATTTTCCATCTTTGGAGCACTGATTTTTTCTATTGCATAAGACATCAAGTTCCAGGGTATGTGGAACCAAGGCATAATAGTGTCTAATGCATGAAATAAATACAACAGACAAGAAGGCTATCCCAACACCCCAAAGTTACAAAGACCTTGGTCGAGCCAAGTATTGAGATAACCACAAGCACAAAAGGATGCCCCAGCGTAACACAAGACCTCGGGGATCTTGGTAGGTACTACGTGGGACAACCAAGAAGACACAATCAAACAAAAGATCAAGATATGCCCCTATGTGGACCAATCAAAACATTCCATAATATGATGGATCATGGCGGCCTTGACAAGTGATGATAGGGAGCTCAAATGATAAACAAAAGCCAAAAGCATCAAAAAATTGCAATCAATTTCAAATTTCCTTTGCCATAGGATCAAAGGGATAGATGGGATGGATGAGGTCTGTTAGGAAGGATGCATCCTGTTGAGAAACTGATTGGATTTGTTGATACAAGTGGATCTTGTTTGTTAAGAACCAACTAGATAAGGACATAGCTTGACGACACGACACAAGGGAGACAAGACATGAGACTGACACACCCTAAAGACCTAGGGCTCAGGGGCCAATCAAAGATTAGCCTTGCCTACGTAAAAGTGCAGAGCCCTCGTAGTTCGATAAAAGGCTGACGATTGACCAAGATGGAGACCTTGATGGATGGAAGGATGGAAAAAGAAGAAAGACTGATGATAGATGATAAAGGATCCCCGGGGGCAGATCAAATGATCAACCTTGCCTACGTGAAAGCGCAGGGGCAACGTAGTTCGAACAACGACCAATGACAAACGATGGATAAAGGATGATAAGATGAGTGGATAAAAATATGGGACTGATATGATGAGATAGGATAGACCTAGTGGATTGGATAGGATGATGATGATCACATAAAGCTCAGGAATGGGATAGTTATCCAAATAATTAAAATGACTTGGGAGGATGATATGATAGATAGATGAGTGATGAAAAGTGATAGGGGATTGGAAAGATGTGTAAGCAAGAGAAGCAGGAGTGATGATGATTAGATAAATGACATTGGGTTGCATGGAGGGAGGCCTATAGCTAGATACCAATGACAAGGGATTATGAGATGGGATGAGATGGGATGAGGATAAAGATGGAAGAATGGATAGAGATATAGGGATGGGGGATGGGAGGGATTTTTTTGGATGGATAGGAATATAAGGATTGGGAGATGAAAGGGATGCTAGGATAGATAGATAGGAAGATAAGGATGGGGAGATGGAAGGAATGTTGTGATAGATGGATAGGGATATAAGGATTGGGAGATGAAAGGGATGCTAGGATAGATGGATACGAAGATAAGGATGGGGAGATGGAAGGGATGTTGTGATAGATGATTTCTCCAAGGACTGTACAAAAGAAGCAGATGCCCCCCACTCTAGATATGTCATATGTGATGAGGCATGAGGGATGGGAGACGAGTGGATGGGAAGATAAAGGAGATAACTAGAGGTGGATAGGATGAGTGACCAAGGAATACAATAGAGCATGGATGAAAGGAATGTATATCAAGAGGTGGCCAAAGCACATATAGATATGTGCCCCTGTTTTGATCAAGATCACAAGAAGGATGGAGGGATGGGAGATAAATGGGATATGATGGTGGGATGGAGGGGATTACAGGTGCATAGCTGGAAGCATAGCAGGAAGCATAACGGATGGAGGGAATGCATATCAGAAAGTTGCCCCCAAGTGCAGATGGAGATTTATGCATGATGCCTGTTTGCTAGGTTTTCATCATGGTACTTATCCAAGGTGCTTGTTTGCCAAGCTTTCACCATTGGATGAATTATTTTTCTTTACTATTTTATTTTTTGGATTTTTTTTTGACTTTTTTGAATTTTTGTGGATTTTTTGATTTTTTGGATTTTTGGATAGTAGGGGGATGAAAATGGATAAGGATAGGGATGTGGATAAGGGAATTTAGAAGATACGCGATAAGGATATGGATGAAGGACTCAAGCATCAAGTTCCATATGAGGTATTAAGAGCCCATGTTTGAAGTGACTATTGGATGTTGGTACAACCTTATTAGGATAAAGGGATTATGCATGAGGATTAATTAGAGTATTTTGAGAGGGGAAATACATGGGATAATGGATGGGATGCTGCAAAGGGTATGGATGGAATAATGGGGTGGATATGTGATGGGGAGATGTGTTTAGGACCATCATTGGCACATGTGGTGGTGGATGTGGAAAGATAATAGGATTAAGGCATGGAGAATGTGGGGATAATGGAGGAGATGGAATGGGGAATTTCGGGACATAGGGACCCAAAACAGACTTAGGAGATGAAAGGGGTGTATGATTAGCTTTTGGATTAGCGACTTTGGATGTTCTTACAGATTTTTCATGTGATGGCATTGCATCTTTTTTCTTTGGGATCGACATGGTTTTGATCTTTGCTTTGGTGGGCCTTTGTGGCCTACGGATTTGATGTATATTTAGATTTTTCTTCTCTTCACCATGTCTTTTGGAGGTGACATGGGGAGCCGTAGATTCATGTGGATGCTTGGATTTATGCATTTTTTCTTTAACAGCCAAAGTGCTTTTAGTAGCAATGTGAGGAGATGGATGATGTGGAGTGATGGAGGTAGGAGTATGGGGATTATGTGTAGATGGAGGATGTTTAGGTATGTGCCTTTGTTGATCCTGGTTATAGGATATGTGGGAGGGATGTTTATGATGGATGAGATGGATAGGTGTTGGATGGATGAAAGGATGAGATGAAGGAGGTGAGCTTGGGAATATACGGACCCAATATGGATGGAGTAAATGAAGGATGGGATATGGTGGATGGAGGGATGTAAGGACCCAAAATGGATGGAGCAGATGAAGGGGGAATATGGACAGTTGTTTTGAGGCGATAGGATAGAGGAGGAGGGATGGTAGCATCTGATCTAGTGGGGTGATGGGAAGAGCCAACATTTCTTTTGGAAAAGGCTCGTTGAGGACATCCAGAGGTCGTACCAACATCTTTAGATTGTGAGTCTTGGGAAATAATTCCAAGACCTTGCATGTAGATTTGTTCTTTGACTTGGATGGGCTCCAAAATACCTTGCTCATGAAGGCCTAGACCTCTTCCTTGATAGTTCATTTTCTTGAGCATGTGATCCATGATAGGATTTGTGTTATTTTGAAAACATGATGTGAGTCCATTATTAGGTGGAGGATGATGGGTGGTATATACACTGTGTTTTTCTTCTACGAGGAGGCCACCATGGAAGAATGTGAGAGAACCAAGGGGATATGCAAGTGGTGTGGGGATAGCAGTTTTAGGCGATGATGGGGGATCATGAGAGGGAGATGATGGGATAGCAGCATTTGGATGGGTGGTATCGGGAGAGGGATTAGGGGATATGATAGGATCTAGATTTGTGGTAGTGGGCTCATGCGATGAAGATGGAGCGGTGGAGACAAGGAGATCATGGGGTGGAATGGATGGGGGACTGTGATCTTGAGGTGAACTAGATAGGATGGTAGGATCTTGATCTGGAGAAGGGGATATGTTGGCATGCTTTGGATTAGACTCTTGGCATGACGCATCTTGTGTGGATGGAAGGATGACAGAGTGTTGGAGAGACTCTTCAAGTTGGGGAGATGGAAGGATGGAGGATTTGATGCAGTCATCATAATGGATTTGGGCATCATCGATGGGTTTGATGACTCTTGGAATAGGAGGTGGATGTTCAATGGATTTGGTAGATGTGATGGTAGGAGATGGGGGCTCAGTGGATTCAGAGGATGTGATGGTTTCAATAGTTTGAGTGGTGCTAGGGGTGGTGATAGGTGTTGGGTGGAGAAGGGTATCGTCACTAATGTCCATGGATGATGGGTTGGGATGGCATGATTCCATAACTTCAAGGTGTGGAGTGGGAGATGTCTTCTTTGTTATAAGTCCTTGGAGAACTTCTAGAGTGAAAAACTTGAATACTCTAGGCTGAGATGGCATGGTAGGAGGGGATGAAGGATTATGGATTGTTGGGGGATTGGGACTAGGGATTGGTGGACTAGGATTAGATGCGAGAATGGGATTGGATGCAAGACTAGGAATAGACGGGGGATTAAGATTAGATGAAGGGTTAAGATAGGGGTATTGGGACGGTGAATTAGGGTATGAGGGTGCAGGTGGTGGATTGAGATATTGAACTGCGAATGTTGGATTAGGATAAGTTGATGTGGATGTTGGATTAGGATACAAAGGTACGAATGTAGGATTAGAGTGACCAGATTGGCATGGAAGATTAGAGTAGTGGGTATATGTGGATGAAGGATTTAGATGGAGGATGTGGATGGGGGATTAGGATAGGGGTATTGAGATGGTAGACTAGGATAAGAGGATGTGGGTGTTGGATAAGAGGATGATGCAGATGAAGGGTATGATGGATATGATGGATATCCCTTGTCAAAGGTAGCATAAGCAACATGATTAGGCATGGATGAAGACATAACGGGATAACTCGAAAGGGTGATTGGATTTTGGAAAGTGGGTGGAGAAAGCTTACTAGCAATGATAGTGTCAAGGGAATCTATGTCATATTCCTCTTGATCGACAAGACTTTCGTTATCATTGTCAATATAATTAGGGTTTCCCTTGACCACTATTGATGGAGGATAAGGATTCATGATGGCGAAAGGATAAAGAGGATAGGTCAATGATTTGGGATGGAAATGGACTAAAGCTCAAATCAGGATTTAGGTTAAGCTCATATTTGGATTGGATTAAAGCTCAGATTAGGATGATTGGATGATGTGATGGGATTGATTCGGACGATCGACATCGAATCTGCTTTGAGAGGGAAGCAGATTGATTAGGTCAAAGGTGATGTGATTGGATTGGATCAATCAATGATTGATAAGATGGACTGATGGATAGGATAAGATGATGAAAGAGGCTGCAAATCCTATTCAGAGATTATCTTAGATGACTTAGGATACTGATTGATCGGATAAAAGGATAAATGGATGATTACGGCACCGAATCCACTTTGAGATTGAAAATGGATTGATTGGGCCGACGATAATGATTATCTTAGGACGGATGAAAATCCCAAGCAGATGTTGATGATGATGATCATATCAAACACTTAGGTCAATTTGGATAATAACCTAAAACAAAGTTCATAGGATTTGGATGGGGAAAATGATGATTCGATTGGAGAAATGGATGAAAGAAAGTGGATGAACAAATACTCAAAATGAGTAAATGATTGATCGGGATGGATGAATGATTATTTAGAACGAGTAAATGACTACTAAGAATAGATGAATGATTCTCAGATTGAGAAGATAAAAGCTCAGAATGAATGATAGATTACTCGGAACGAGTAGATGATTGATCGGGATTGTAGAATGAGAGTTCGAAATGATTCAAGGTGGTGTGAAATGGATGAATGTTTACTCAGAACGAGTAAACAGATGATCAAAACGATAGAACGAGAGTTCAGAATGATGAAAGGAGGGGTGAAATGGATGAATGTTTACTCAAAATGAGTAAACGGATGATCGAAACGATAGAAAAAGAGCTCAGAATGATGAAAGGATGTGTGAAATGAATGAACGTTTACTCAGAACGAGTAAACGGATGATCAGAATGATAGAACGAGAGTTTGGAATGATGAAAGGATGTGTGAAATGGATGAACGTTTACTCAGAATGAGTAAACAAATGATTGAAATGATAGAACGAGAGTTCAGAATGATGAAAGGATGTGTGAAATGGATGAACATTTACTCAGAACAAGTAAACGGATGATCGAAAGGATAGAACATGAGTTCAGAATGATGAAAGGATGTGTGAAATGGATGAATGTTTACTCGAAACGAGTAAACGGATGATTGGAATGATAGAACGAGAGTTTGAGATGATAGATGAAGGTTTGAAATATGTGAGTGTTTACTCAGAATGGGGAAACAGATGATTGAAAAGGGAGAACAACTGTTCAGAATGGATGAATGAAAGGTTGAAATGACTAAACCTAAAAATAGGGTATTAGTTAAGCTCAGATTGGGATTAAATTAAAGCTCAGATTAGGATTGGGTTGAAGCTTAGAATGATTGAAAGATATGATGGGATTGGTGTCACTGGTCGGATTTGGGAACTAGATATGCTTCTTTTTTCAAATTTTTCACAGAGGGGAGTCTCTGCCCTCCTGGGGTGTCTCTACCCTCCTGGGGCATCTTTGCCCCCTTTTGGGGTGTCTATTCCCTCTTGGGGCGTCTCTACCCCCTTTTGGGTCGTCTCTGCCCTCCTGGGGTGTCTCTGCCCCCTTCTGGGGTGTCTCTGCCCTCTTGGGGCATCTCTGCCCCCTTCTGTGGCATATGTGCCCTTTGGAGGGGTAGATTCACCCCATAATGGGGTGGACTCTTTAAGTGGGTAAATGGGCTATTAAAATGAAGAGACAGGCGATTGGAATGGGGTGTTGGATAATCGGATTGAGGAAATAGATGATCGGATTTGGGAAAATGATTGGAATGGATGAATGATCAAGCACTCGAAACTAATGATTGCTTAGAATGGATGAATGATTGAAAGCTCAAAACGAGTAAACGATTGATTGGAAAGGATGAACAACTCTTAGAATGAGGAGATGAATGCTTGGAATGGACGAAAGATTACTCGAAATGAGTGGGCAAAAGATTTGAAAAGGATGAAAGACTACATGGTCAAACGGATGTTGGAAGGGCCAAACAAAGGTTTGGAATGATAAAATGGAGCTTTGGAATGATAAAATGGAGGTTTTTAGAGGTTTAGAGTGACAAAACGGAGGCTTGGGATGATGAGATAATGGTTGGGAATAATTAAATGATGGTTTAGAGGCTAAACAGATCCAAATGGGCCAATTTTAGGTGTTCAGGAGGGAAAATTCGCCCCTCTGCAGTAAATCAGGGGTGTAATTGCCTCACTGCGGTAAACCAGGGGCGTAGTCACCTCACTGCGGTAAATCAGGGGCGTAATCACCTCACTGCGGTAAATTAGGGGTGTAATCGCCTCACTGCAGTAAATTAGGGGCGCAATCACCTCACTGCAAAAAATTAGGTTTGAAATGAGTAAACAATTGATTGGAAATGATAAACAACTCTTAGAATGAGGAGATGGATGCTTGGAATGGATGAAATATTACTCAAAATGAGTGAGAGGAGGATGAAAGACTACTTAGTCAAATGAATGTTGGAATGGCTAAGTGAAGGTTTGGAATGGTAAAAAAATGGGGGTTTAAAATGATCAAATGGGGGTTTTGAGAGACTTAGAGTGACGAAACGGAGGCTTGGGATGATGAGATAATGGTTGGGAATGATTAAATGATGGTTTAGAGGCTAAACGGATCCACACGGAGTGATTTCGGGTGTTTAAGAGGGCAACTTCGCCCCTCTGCAGTAAATCAGGGGGTGTAATCGCCTCACTATAGTAAATCAGGGGCGTAATCACCTCATTATAGTAAAATCAGGGGCATAATCGCCTCACTACGGTAAATTAGGGGCGTAATCACCTCACTACAGAAAATTAGGGGTGTAATTGCCTCACTACGGTAAATCAGGGGCGTAATCGCCTCACTGTTGTAAATCAGGGGGCATAATCGCCTCACTGCGGTAAATCAGGGGGCATAATCGCCTCACTGCAGTAAATCAGAGGCTTGGTTTGATGCAAATAACTATGGCAAGGACTTTAAAATGACAATGATAAGGCCAAATTGTCAAAATTTCACTGGTTTCTCACAAGAAAACACTCCCAAGCAAACACAACCCTATGATTAGTGTTAAGGGTATGGCCAAAGAGGTTTTAATCTAGGATGCACAAGGTGTCTAGGGAGTCCTCGATATACTCTCGGTACGTGAGGCACAACCATGAACACTAGCCCATCACAAGCATGAGTCAGGAACCCCAGCGAGATACTGAAGGGCTCAGACCAACTCTTCACATCTATCTAGGTATCACCCTAACTTCGACGCTCCGCCAATTACGATGTGACTGGATTGGGGTACATCTTTCGCTCTCCCCCCTTTATATATCCCGCCGGTACACGTGGTTGGAATCGTCCCTTGGGGCGATGAAATCCCCAAGCAGGTCCCACTATAAAGAAAGCACTAACCATCTCCAACTACTCCCCAAGCTCACACGAAGTGCAAGGGGAAAGTGAAAACAAGCTAATGCTCCCTTTGGGTAACACAAAAGACAAGCACAACAAGCAATGAATATTACTTCCTCTAATTAAACTATGTTCTTAGATTAATGCAAACAACAAGGATAGTTTAAAAGGTTTGAGCAAATGGATAGCCCTGCAAGCAAATGTTAGATATTTTATCCCTCTTTCTTCATCAACTTCATAAGAATATGCTGCAAAAAGTTAGCAAAAAACACATGTATCCTTGCAAGAACAATGTTAGGGAGAAAATAGCAAAGAAAACCGAAGCCAAGATAACAGTTTTACCTTCTAGGGGGCCCAGTCGCCCTTCTGCAGCAAATCAGGGGTGTAATTGCCTCACTGCAGTAAATCAGGGGCGTAATCGCCTCACTGCAGCAAATCAGGGGTGTAATCGCCACACTGCGGTAAAAACAGGGGCGTAATTGCCCCACTGCAGTAAAACCAGGGGCGCAGTCACCTCACTGTGAAAAAGTGTTAGCACAAATTTCAGCCCAGGGGGCGTAATCACCTCACTGCAGTAAATGTTAGCACAAAAAATAATTTTTAGCCAAAGGGGCGTAATCGCCTCACTGCAGTAAATGTTAGCACAGAAAATAGTTTTCAGCCCAAGGGGGCGTAATCGCCTCACTGCAGTAAATGTTAGCACAGAAAATAATTTTCAGCCCAAGGGGGCGTAATCGCCTCACTGCAAAAAAGTGTTAGTATAGAAAATAATTTTCAGCCCAAGGGGGTGTAATCGCCTCATTGCAGAAAATTTTTAGCACAAAAAATAATTTTCAGCCAATAGGGCGTAATCGCCTCACTGCAGAAAAGTGTTAGCACAGAAAATAATTTTCAGCCAAGGGGGCGTAATCGCCTCACTGCTGTAAATGTTAGCACAGAAAATAGTTTTCAGCCAAGGGGGCATAATCGCCTCACTACAGTAAATCTTAGCATAGAAAATAGTTTTCAGCCAAGGGGGCGTAATCGCCTCACTGTAGTAACTGAGGGGCGTAATCGCCTCACTGTGGTAAAAACAAGGGCGTAGTCACCCCACTGCGGTAAAAATAGGGGCGTAATCGCCCCACTGTGGTAAAAACAGGGGCGTAATCGCCCCACTACGATAAAAACAGGAGCGTAATCGCCCCACTACGATAAAAACAGGGGCGTAATCACCCCACTGCGACGTGTTCCTGCAAAAATCTCAACAACAGCAAATGTGAAGTATAGGAACCCATTTGTGGGTCCCACCGGGCATGCCAGAAATGTGATATCAAAATATTTAATCTATTCTAAGCAATTAAAATGTAATGGAAAACATAATAAAACACCTCATGATTAGCCTAAGGAATTTGAAAATACAAAGAGGAAAGTGTTAAATGAAGACAAATGATATACCTTCCTTCTTGCAGCTGAAACTCCTTGGTTGGCCCTTGATTTGGATTGATATGTATGCTCCTTAATGGCTCTTGATGTGGCTAAATGGAAGATTTTACTATGTGCTTGGATGTAAATGCAAGTGAATGTAATTGAAGGTTAGATGAGTGCACAAAATGGCAGCATGTAGTTATAAAATGGCTAAGTGTTTTAAATGCCCTTGAGGAGGGGGTATTTATAGAGGAACTTGAATTCTCTAGAGAATTCAATGGTTGAGATTTATCCAACAAGGCCAAGATGAAGGGCTAAGGTGAGTTGAGGACTCGCAAGCCCTCACATCTTGACATGTGGATTGTGAGGTGGCTAAGGGTGAGATGATGTGTAGGTGATGTGGAAGGGAGGTACATGATGTGGAGGAAGGACAAGTACCTTCCAAGAACTTTGATGTGACCTTTCAATGATCACATGGGGAGGGGGAAAGCTTTGGGAGAATAAAAGTGAATTAAAAATTCATAATGATTGGAAGAATCTAGTGGATAAGTCAAGGTTCCCAAAAGGTGGGAATTTGTCACATGTGACTTGATGTGACAAGTCAAAGGTTCTAGAAGATGCATGGGAAAATGGGATTCTAGAAGGAATAAAATGTGAATTAAAAATTCACATGGGGAAGAGAGGAGCCTAGGGTGAATAAAAAAGAATTAAAAATTCCTTGGGGGATGGGGAGAGTTGACTAAGGTACTAATTAGGTTTAACTAATTAGTAATTAGGGGATAATTAGGGGTTAATATGGATTAGAAGCCAACTTGCAAAAGTTGGAGGATGTGACACATCCTAATCAAGGATTAGGCATGTGCACATCCTTAATTAAGAGATTAGGAGATGGATTAGGATTAAGATTAGATAAAAATGACATGTGAAGAATTAGATAAATATAATATTTATTTAATTCATTTGATGAAAAGATGATTAAGGTGGGTAAGGTATTTAATTATTAATTAAATACCTTAGGGATTTGACAGAATTAAGGATATTAATTAAATAATAGTAATATTACTTAATTAACTTGGATAAGAGGATGTTTAGATGAAAAATGGTAAATTTGGATAAATTAAGTGTCCAAATTTGGATGTCTACACAATCAACAAAAAATTAACTGGTTGGTAGGATAGGAGGCAGGCGGCTAGGGCTTTTTACCAAGATAAATTATCATATAAAGAAGCAAAAGATTTAAAAATTACAAAAGGTGATTTGTGTGCATTATTCACTGATCCATGGTCAAATGGAAATTTGTCCCTCAATGCGAAGAGGTTTCCTATTCATTGGTGCCACCACCAAGAGATTAGGAAATATTTTTGGGATAGGTGATCATGGTTTTTGATGACCCACCATGCAACAATTGTGAAGTCTTGCAGTATTTCTTCAAGAAACTATACGCTGAGTTCATCTTGAAAAAAATCCCAAATTATTTTGATATGAGGGACTTCTAGGGGAGAGGTGGGGGGTCGACACAAGATATACCCAGTGCAAAGTCAGATCCTACGTGGCAATCAAGATGACCTCTCGCTAGGCTGCCTCATGAGCACATCATCATCCCTTCCATCACGAAGGAGAGTGTCGACATAGAGGCTCTATAGGCCATCAACTCTTTGACACAGAGTGTCATCCAACATGCTATCCCTCTTGTACAACACCATCCAGGGGAGTCTTCAACAGGTGGGCTTCGATCCCATGTGTGTCAATCTTGTGGGGCATATTTTTCATATGACCCCATCGACACTTAGGAGGTTGCTGCGTAGGATCCATCTATAGCTATAGAGATGGAGAGGGCAGTTGACATTTTGCATGATGCATATGGCATTGATACTCAGGTAAAAGTTAGCATGTTCATTGAATTGAATTTATTAAATTTTGATTTTGAAATGCAAGATTAACTAATTTAATTTTATGATTTTAATAAACTTGTAGGGTCACAGTGTTGATAATGGATACACCGGCCCTACACCTACTTATTTTTGCAATACACCTATCAGTGGGGTATGTAACTAGTAAACAATTATAAATTTATTACATGTTAATAGAATTGTTTTACAAATGGTATTTTAATATGTGATTTTGGATGTTGAATAGGCTAATATTGGAGGTTTCGAGGGAACACCTCCCGATGCCAGTGGATTTAGTCAAACCTTCATGCAGGTAATAGAATAAATAATTTAACTAATGAATTGTACTTAATAGATTTGTGTAGTTTATATCCATATCATTGATTATGTTGCATTGCACATCATTCAAACTCAAAGCATTACTTCACATTCCATAACTAATAATAGATGTTGATAGATGAAAAAAATTCAACTACAATATAGTTGTTTAGAAAGTCAACATAAGTAGTGATGCAATTACTTCACATAGCATAAGTAATAAGTCTAGGAGTAGCTTCCAATTGCATTTGCTTGTCATGGCATTTCATGAGACCACATTTTACTAAGGAATCTTTTCAAACAGTTCACTACCTTGTCTATGCTCCAAACTAGGCACCCATTATGGCTTTCTCTCACATATCTAAAACTCACTTGCAACTCTTTTGGAGCAACTATCCCAAATCTAGCTTTTAACATTGAATTAGGCCATAATTAGGCCTCTTTTTCAAAGAGACACCTCTCCAAACACACAACCAACACTTGAAACCTCCAAAATATCAAAATACAGCCAAGAAAACCTTAGATTATTCAACTTTCATGTCTCCTCTCGCTCATTTAGACCACTTTTCATAAAACCCTCACTTTCCTTGCAATCAATTAGGGATTATTGAAACTCTTATTCCCTCACCTCTCACAAGATTATAATCACTTCATTCAGGTTTATTTATTCTTGTAAATTCTCATTCCATCCTCAAATAGTGCTTCCCCAAAGATCTACATACACTTCCTTCACAAAATCACTCTTTTTCACTAGTTTTCACCCTCTTTCACCTAGGGTTTCTCACTTATTCACTTCTCTGACCACTTAAAACCTCTCAAATATTCTAAACACCCTCCAATTCACCTACACTCATATTTTTCAAAGGATTCTATCCACTTCTAAACCCCTGTCCTCTTTTCACTCACTCTAGCCTTGTTTAAAAGGCACCAAAACTGGTTTTTCACTAGGGCAAAGAGGAGAACTCACACAAAAACTTCACCAAACCAATTCCTTGCCTTATACACCTACTCCTACTTCATACTGATCCATTCCACCAATAAATAGTTTCTATAGAAAGGTGGAATGGAATTTTTAGTTCATTTGGGCAATCAAACCTTTAGCCCTTGTTTTCTGACCGCCTAGAGAAATTAGGCCACCAAAAGCTTGAAACTCAATATCAAACACTCAAATTAGTTTTAAATTGATTCCAACACCTAACTCCTTATATTCACACACATTATAGATGCACTACCACCTACATGGAACCGTACACTGGCATATGATGGAGGAAAACACAAAAAATAGCAGTATAACAGTGATATTTTATTAGTTTTCTCCTTCAAAATGCTTCAAAAATAGCTAGCAATGATGAATCACATCTTTTAAACATTTTCCCAATTATTTTAACTTCCTAAGCACCTAATATTTCCTCTACAACTACCTTGACTCTTCATATTCCTCCACTTGGCACTTTTTTGTATTTTTACAACATTGATTGACAACTTTTGTTAACATTCTGCAACTTTACAATTTATGCCTAAAATGACTACAAAAGACCATTACAAACTCAAAAATTTCTATTTAAGCCTTATTACATCATGAAAATACCTATACAACCTCAAAATCCTAAATTTTCCTCATGGAAGCATGCTCTTGTAAAGGTGCACCTGCACCACTTTTTCAAACAACTCACCGCCTTTTCTATGCTACCACATTTTCCATACATTTCTACCAAATAATTTTATCAAATAGTTCATTTCCTCATTGCTATGGCTAAAATCTTAAAAATAGTTCTTTCCAACAAACTATGGATGTTTGGAAAAAATCTATCAAAGCATAATAGTAAGCAATGGCATAGACAAGGTAGTTAGTAGGTTGAAAAAATGCCTCAAAGAAATGTGGTCTCATCGTGATGGAATGCCATTCCATCACCATGAGACCACATTTCTTCGAGGCATTTCTTCAAACAACTCACCATATTTTCTATGATACCACATTTTCCATACATGTGTACCAAAGGATTTTATCAAACTACTCACTTCCTTGTTGCTATGGCTAAAAGCCTAAAATAGGTGCTTTCCAAAAAACTATGGATGCTTGGAAAAATTTATATCAAAGCATAATAGTATGCAATAATACCATAGAGAAGGAAATGAACTGTTTGAAAAAATGCCTGAAAGAAGTGTAGTCTTATGGTGATGGAATGCCATGATGTGCATTTGTTTGTAATGTCATTCCATCACCACGAGACCCCATTTATTTGAGGCATTTGTTTAAATAGTTCACCGCCTTCTCTATGCCACCATAGTTATCGTACATGTCTATGAAATAATTTTACCAAATGGTTTAGTGGCTTGCTGCTATGGGTAAAAGCATAAAAACACATGCTTTCAAACACGATATTGATAGGGAAAATAGTAAGCATGATAGTCAGAAATATATAGTTTAATAAGTACTCAAAATTTTGTTCATTATCTCATACATTATAAGTCATGATGTGGATCGTTATTGTAGTTTTTTTTATTGCATAATTTATTGTTTTATTTTTAGATGTTGCAAGCCAAAACACTTCCAAATGTGATGTGGGCAATGGAGATTAGTGTTTCATCTACTATAGAGTCCTCGATGGCTCTGACAAAAGGAGGTATGAGGCAAATTACTAAATTTTAATTTACATTTGTTGTTATAGATGTTAGTTAGTGAAAAATAAAACCATTATTGATTCGTAGTTTAATTTCTATTTGGATGGTTTATACAGGGCTTGAGCATGCCTCAACATGGGCGTGTGAATATTTCCCTCATGGAGAGTGATCATGAGATGACAGTAAGTGAATATTTTGTTAAATATATCATTTTTTATAATCTAATTTCTATATATTAATGTCTTTACTTCTTATTGTAACAGTTAAAACTTCACCAAGAACTAAACACTAGGAGGAGTAGGAGGAGCACTCCTCGAGCATAGCACAAATGAGTGACAAACCTATTGCCATATGATCAACAAGCAAAGGGAAATAATTTATTTCCAGAGCATGGAGAGCAATTACTTTTGATTCCAAAGCCCTTTGTTGTATGCCTACATGGCAGTTTTGTACATATTTTGTATTGGATATATTTGACATTGTATGCCTATATGAAATTCTTGTAAGCCTATATAGCTATTTTATACCTATATTTTATACTTATATCAACATATATTGATGTATGCGTACATGGCTATTTGGTTAATACAAATCTTTTTTATCGATGGTGTCCATATTTGCATTATAAATTCATGGTTCAATAGATATGAATTATGTGTATTCAAGTGTATACTTTACAACTTATGTGTATACTTTGTGACTTGCATGTGTTCCAATGTATACCTTGCGACTTACCTGTTTTCATGCGTATACCTTGTATTCGTGCATATACTTTGTATTAATTTGTGTATACTTCAAGGCTTACACATTTTTGAGTACTTGTGCTTCCCTTATTCACATGTACATGCTTGACTTATTCACGTGTATACTTATTAATTGGTTAGCCCTAGCATTGATCATTGTTGTCCTTCATGGTTTGTCTTGAATATTAATTGATTGATGCTAAACAACTTTATGTAAAATCAAAAAACATATTTTCAATTGGTATTCCATGAAATGATTCATAAAAAGACTTCAAAAAGTATCCTTGATATTACAAAAAGATATGTCTTTATACACTTCAATTGTGCAGTCACCCTTTGGTTCTTTCAAAGAAAAATCTGCCTATGCCACTGTTACACTACACAGGTAAACTAGATTTTGTATTGTGGAGCTATATTAAGCTACCACTCTTAAGACCAATGTAACAATGATACAAAATAATGTTTGAAACTGCAAGAAGACATCAAAATGGCTAGTGTATTAAAAAAATTCTTATGATTTTTGAAGAATGTTGATAACTCTACTTAGTTGGCTTCTTTTTTCAAAATCATACAAATTGAACCCTGGCATAAATAGATTGTGTATATTAAGCTACCATAATTCAAGTTTCAACGATGAATATTTATCATGCATGTTTTAAATGACATTCAAGTTTATGGTGGTTTTGTTGTTTATATGATGTTATGTGATATTTCAATCCTAATTCATTCTTCTAGGTTGCATATATATATAGTTTTTACATTTTTTTTGTACTAACAAACCCAATACGAACCGAACCCCCCTCTAAAAAATTTTGGCTGAACCGGTGAACCAAACCCCTAAACCCTAACCCGAACCTCATACAACCTCAAAACCTCTTCCAACACTCTTCATTCTGCCTGCACAAACTTAATTGACCACCAAATTATGTTGCCCATTGACTTTACCCACTTTTACTCCCTCAAACCTCTCTTTTTCATTGAAAACCCCTCTTTTCCCAACTAGGGCATCATTCCATAACATACTTTTGACCTCCCTTATGCTTGCAGACCTTTTGAACACATCAAACTCCACAACCTCACTCTATTTCCAACCTATTCTAACTTATTCTCAAGCAATTTCTTCTTTTCACCTCTTCTAGCCTTGCTTTTAAGGCCTAAATTCTGAATTTTCAATAGGGGCAACATTAGTAATCTCTTCCAATGCCTTTACCAATGCTATTTTTTAATTCCTACTCCCTATCCTACTTACATCATCCCCATTACACTAAGAAACAACCTGAACAATAGGTGGAATGGCCCATTTCAACATATTACACTCAAACCCTTGTATGAGCAAGTTCATACCTATTTCAGAAATATACTTCTAAGTTGCTTGGAACTTAATAGAATTCCAAAATAATGGATTCTAATCAAAGTTAAAACCATTCTACAACAAATTCAGATCATCTTAGAGAAAACTCTTCAACAACCACTAACTTCGAGTTTCCAATGATCATACCCTTTTTGTGTGGAAAACTCGAACTTTTCAACTGTCGTGTGTATATTTCTCTTTTCGATTGTTTTGCATGCCATCATAAGGGATCAAGTCGGTTGAACATAGCTCAGAGAATTTCTATGTGTTTGGGTGTGAAAGAGGACCATGCCTAGCATAAACGTACCTATCCGGACGCGTTGGAGCAATTTTTTTGGTCACATGAATTGCAAAATGAAAGTTGCACCACTTTGCAACTTTACACTGCTTGCATTTGACACTTTTTCCATCAAGTGAAAATTGGACACCACAGGAAAATGACTTTGAGATAACAAAAAATGAGAGAGGTTATTGTAGAGGGGGCCAACGCGATCTCGTGGGCTCAAACAAAGAGTTCGTAAGTGTCATGGTTTCTGAGTAATAGCCCATCAAAAATTGCTTCCCTTTTGCACTTTGGACCCTTAAGGGATCGATCTGGTTGAACCTAGCTCAGAGCGATTTCGTATGTCTGGGTGTGAAAGAGGACCATGTATAGCGTAAATGTACCCATTCAGATGTGTTAGAATAGTTTTTTTTGGTCACATGAGTTGTAGAACGAAAGTCGCACTACTTTGCAACTTTAAACAACTTGTATTTGATAACTTTTTCCTCAAGTAAAAATTTTCCACCACGGCAAAATGCCTCTGAGATAGCAAAAAATGACAGAGGTTATTGTAGAAGGTCCCAACATGATCCCATAGGATTAGACGAGAATTTTCTAAGCATCATGGTATCCGAGTAACAACATGTTGAAGTTTGTAGCCATTTTGCACTATGGACCCTTAAGGGATCGATCCGGTTGAGCGTAGCTCAGAGCGATTTTGCATGTTTGGGTGCAAAAGAGGACAATGTCGAGCATGAAAATACCTATTTAGATGCATTAGAATAGTTTGTTTGGTCACACGAGTTGCAGAATGAAAGTTACACCACTTTGCAACTTTCAACTACTTACATTTGACAACTTTTTCCCCAAGTGAAAATTTTCCACCACAAGAAAATACCTCTGTGATAGAAAAAACCAAGACAGGTTATTGTAGAGGGGCCCAATTTGATCCTATAGGATCAGACAATAATTTTCTAAGCATCATGGTATCTGAATAACAATATGCTAAAGTTTGAAGCCATTTTGCACTTTAGACCCTTAAAGGATATTTCCGGTTGAACATAGCTCAGAGAAATTCTGCGTGTTTGGGTGTGAAAGAGGACCATTCCTAGTGTAAACATACCTATTCGGACACATTGGACTAGTCTATTTGGTCACATGAGCTACAGAATAAAATTTGCACTACTTTGCAACTTTCAATTACTTGCATTTGACAACTTTTTCCCCAAGTGAAAATTCACCACCACGGGAAAATGCCTCTGAGATGGAAAAAATTGAGAGAGGTTATTGTAGAGGGGCCCAACATGATCCTATAGGATCAGAGGAGAAGTTTCTAAGAATCACAGTATCTAAGTAACAACATGTTGAAGTTTGTAGCTATTTTTCACTTTGGACCCTTAAGGGATTGATTCGGTTGAACGTAGCTCAGAGTGATTCCACGTGTTTGGGCATGAAAGAGGACCATTCCTAGCATAAAAATACCTATTCAGACATGTTGAAACAGTTCGTTTGGTCACACAAGCTGCAGAACAAAATTTGAACCACTTTGCAACTTTCAACTACTTGCATTTGTCAACTTTTTCCCCAAGTTAAAATTTTCCACCACGGGAAAATACCTCTGAGATAGAAAAAAAAAGAGAGGTTATTGTAGAGGGTCCCAACACAATCCTATAAGATCAGACGAGAAGTTTCTAAGCGTCACATTATTCGAATAATAGCAAGCTGAAGTTTGCAACCATTTTTCACTTTGGACCCTTAAGGGATCAATCTGATTGAACATAGCTCAAAGCGATTCCGTGTGTTTGGGTGTGAAAGAGGACCATGCCTGGTGTAAACATACCTATTCGGATGTGTTGGAACAGTCTGTTTGGTCACACGAGTTGCAAAATGAAAGTTGCACCACTTTGCAACTTTGCACTACTTGCATTTGACACTTTTTCTATCAAGTGAAAAATAGACAACCACAGGAAAACCACTCTTAGATAGAAAAAATTGAGAGAGGTTCTTGTAGAGGGGCTCAACATGATCTCATAAGATCAGACGAGAAGTTTCTAAGAGTCATGGTATCCAAGTAACAACATGCTAAAGTTTGCAGCCATTTTGCACTTTGGATCCTTAAGGGATTGATCCGGTTGAACGTAGCTCAGAGCGATTCCGCATGTTTGGGTGAATAAGAGGACCATTTCTAGTGTAAACATACCTATTTGGATGCATTGGAACAGTCTGTTTGGTCACACGAGTTGCAGAACGAAATTTGCACCACTTAGCAACTTTGCACTGCTTGCATTTGACACTTTTTCCATCAAGTGAAAACTGGACACCATGGGAAAACCACTCTGAGATAACAAAAACTGAGAGAGGTTATTGTAGAGGGCCCAACATGATCTCGTAGGTTTAGAAAGAGATTTTGTAATTGCCATGGTTTCTAAGTAATGCCCCATCAAAGATTGTTTCCCTTTTGCACTTTGGACCCTTAAGGGATCGAGTCGGTTGAACATAGCTCAGAGCGATTGTGCTCTCTTTTCGATGGAATTAGGTGGGAAGAAAAGTTAACTCTGTTTTAGTTTTGGTTTGGTTGGATTTCAAGTGATTTTGTGCATTTTAGAAGCCAATTACTAAGGGTTGGTTTGTATACCCTGTTTTAAAGGTTTTGAGTGCATTAAAATGTCATATTAAGCCTTCCACCCACTATATGCTTTTTTAACTCGATGGAAAAGCTTAGTTAGAGTTATAAAACATGTGTGCAAATTTTTGTGTGCAAGGGAGGAAAATAAAGGGTTTTTAGGTGATGCCCTAGATGTCAAATGGTGCATTTTTTAGTGGAAAATGGTGCTTTAGTGCTAGGGTTTGAAGAAATCTTTGGGGGCAGTGATATCTCTTAAAATTTTAAGCTTGTGCAAACCTTTTTGAAGGTGTTTTAGGCTTTGGTTGGCTGTGGGAAGGTTTGGAGTATGGGTTTTCAATAAACCCTTGCCTAACTTGTTACATTATAAATTGGTCTAATATGACCTTATTCAATTGACAAAACTCAAAACACAAAACTAAAATTAAGACTTCCATGAACCAAATTTTCTCAATAACCTTGGTGCCCCTGCACCAAATTTCATTATTTCAGTAAAATCTCATTACAATGCCTTAGGTACTCTGTTTTCATGGATCTTCTACAATGTCACTCATACATTTGAGATTCTCTTATAATATCTACATCATAGGTGCTCATTATGAGGTTAACTTCAAATGAGTAACTTGAGATTTCCTCGCAAAGCTTCACACACTCTTTCATAATGGATTCAAATCAGAAGTGATATTTTTCAAGATCATCAAAATAAGGATGTTGCATTGCTTTTTGGTTGATATTCTCTTCAATGGCTCATAAATCAACATTTTATGCAAGGAGAGACCAATCAATTTTTAGTAGTTTACTTACAGATACACA
>VDFB02075321.1:142928451-142988819 GCA_007258455.2 Sequoia sempervirens | reverse complement strand
TCTCCCTCTCTCTCAATTATCTCTCTCCCTCTCCCTCCCACCCTACCTAGCTAAGTCCCTCTCACTCCAACCCCTTCTCTTCCACTCCCTCTCTCTTAAACTCTCACTTTCACCCCCTCTCCCTCTCTCCAGACTCTCTCTCTCCCTCTCTCCCTCTCCCCATCCCACCCTACCTAGACAACTCTCTCTCTCTCTCTTAAAATTCTCCCTCCCTCTAAAGACATACATACATACATACAATCCTACATCCATATAAGCATACATACATACATGTGTAGATACAATCTTACATACATATAATATACATGCATTGATACATACAGGCATACATACATACATACAAGCATGCATGCATACATACATACATGGCATACAAGCATGTACATGTACATACAAACATACAACTATATCAACATAGATTCAATAGAGTGTAATTTAACATAAAGGAAGACATAACGCGAGCGCGTTATAATGCACTTGCGTTATGTCTTGGTTGACATGTTTCTCGCAGAAGAAAAAAACCATGTGAAAACTGAGATATAACACGAGCGTGTTATAACAAACTTGTGTTATATCTTGCTTTGGGAATCCCTAAGCCTTAGGATTGGTATTTTCCTTGGAATACCAACCCAAAGGCTTA
The DNA here is from genome assembly GCA_007258455.2 of Sequoia sempervirens. NCBI lineage: Eukaryota > Viridiplantae > Streptophyta > Pinopsida > Cupressales > Cupressaceae > Sequoia > Sequoia sempervirens. The sequence goes on along the minus strand of VDFB02075321.1, from coordinate 142,988,179 downwards.
GAGGGAATTCCCAATGACTAGAGACATGTTTTTGTAAATTCTACAATTTTTCACATAATCGGGTTCTTGCTCACCGTCAGGATTGCATGTGTGGTTCAATATCGAAAAAATTGAACACATGGGTAATGTTAGGCTCTCTCTTAGCTATCCAACGATGTAATTTTTTTCACTTTCTGACAATGTTAAGCCTTTCATCCATAATTTATTTTGTTTGTATGTCTCTTTTTTGCCAAAAAGCAGTGTTTGGTGTTTTTTTCATTATAAATTAACTGTTTGAATCAAAATTTCAAATAAATTACAGTTTTAGAAACTAGACTCCATTGTACAATTTTTTTTTTTAAAAACCAATTACTTTCCAAAATTTGTAGCGGGAGCATGGCCAAAATTCTACTTTTCAGGAAGTGCCCACTTAGAAAATTATTAAAAAATCAAATATTCATTAAAAAATTATCAAAAAAATCATGCATCAACTGCATACTATTAGCTAACTTCCGAACATAGTGATTTTAAAAATACTACAAAAAAGTTCACCACACTAGGGTCGTACAAGAGTTGTTATCTTATGTTTTTTCTGACAAAAACAACACCAATTTGTGTACATCCCTCTTTTGAACCCCTTAATCTCAACCATTTTCAAAATAAATTAGTAGTTTAGAAAGTAGACTCAGAGCACTTCGATCCTTGTTTTTTGTTCCATCTCAAAATTTTGAGTGTAACTATCCTCAATTTCACGTCCAAGGTTAGTATTTCTTGATTTCAAAAAAAAGTGGCCACTTAAGCCCCCTTTTTGGGTTCACCATCTTGGTGCACTTACCTAGTCCTTTTAAATTGGATGCACAACTAAAGGATGGTCTTAGGAAAGAGTCATAACATGACTTATGGATACCCAATCATATAGGCAACCACATGAATTGAGGCAAGGTTTGAAGTTAAAGGTAGTCATTAAGATAGTGTTTTTAGGATTATATGATTGTGTAAGGAAGCCAAGAGACAAAAAAGAAAGGTCTCCATAAGTACAGTCAAAATAACATAATATAAGCCTGGAGGATAGTTTCATAAAGAACATTCACTTTCGCACAAGAAAGGTTATTAGAAGGGAGATGATTGATGAAAAGGAGGCAACAGTATAAAAGAAAGTCATAGCCTTATGACTATCAAAGGCAGTTTTACCCTTTGCATTCCTATGCATTATTGCAATCCTTCATTCAAACTTTGCAGATCTTTTTTTTTCTTGATCATAGAAAATGGTGAAGAACCACGGATTAAGGTGAGTATAGACAATTGTGAGATCAATATTTTATTAGTAAGAAATAGAAAGTCACTTTAAAGTTTTCCAAGCATGAAAGTGACAACCACAATCATGAACAAGAACAAGAGGACAATAAGTTGTGCAATAACAGGGAAGGACGACTTATAAATGGACATGGAAATTAAAGGATGAAATCTCAAATTTAGGGATAGTCCTTTGAAAAAAAATCAAATTTTATATCATGACATGGCTAAAAGGCATTGGTAGGGTTTCATGTACAAATTTTTAAAGAAATACAACTTACAAGTGATAGTGGTCAAAGTGACAATTGATAAGTATTAGTGAAAATTAAAAGAAAATGTAAGAGAGGATAGTCAAAATATCAAAAGTATAGGGGGACAATTGACTCATGAATGTACAGTCACTTAAAATTTGCATATCACAGTCTTTAAAGGTCATCATACCATGTGACAATTTTAAAGGACAAACTTATGCATGGGAGTAAAATAAAGATCAAAACCCTCTAAGAGAGAAAAATAAGATAATGCAATCCATGACTCAAGAATATAGTCATGCATGAGGAAGTTACAAAGAATAGTTAAATGATATAGACAAATCCTTGAAATATGTGATGGTCTAAATAATGATTTATCTCCAAGTTCCCAAGGAGGGAAGAAGACAGTTTTGAAAGAAGTTGTTGAATAAAGAGGGAAAAGTAGAAAGATATTCAAAAAATTATCATGTCTTATGCCTTAAAGAGACCTAACTCAATCCAAATTCTTCTAAGAATGTGTCCAATATGTATGCAAGTGGATCTTTAATGAATAAAGGAGGCAGTTTTCAACTAGTGACACATGTAACAAATCAGTTTTAATAGCTACTAGGAAGTAATGACCAATTGGAGGAGATGGATGTTAGTTTGGGTAGTTAGAAGGCATTTAGGAGATAGTTCAACCAATCATCCATCTATCTAGCAGATTAAGAGCAATCTTTGCAAGCATTTAAGGAAATTGGGGTGACTTGGACAACAATTTGAAGAAATATAGGGGTAGTTGCAAATATCTAGGGAAGAGTTGAGTTAGCCAAAATTATTTGTGGACATCTAGGGGTTGAAAGTCCTTCCACTCACTTCCTCAATGTATAGCTACAACTACACTTAAAGTCAACATTGAAGACTCCTCATGGCAGGTGCTCAAGGAGAGGATTTTTGACTTTTCAAATTGTGACACTTGTCATTTTATCTTTGGAAGATATGTTCTAGCTTTCTTGGATACTATTTTGAGGCTAAAAAGGCATGCCTAGTTTCATTGTTAGTCAGTTCTTGCATTTTTTAAACAACTTTGTAATTTCAAAAAGTTATTTTCTATCAAATGTAGCACTATAACTCAAAAATAGTCTTTGAAGATTGAAAAAATCATGTAAGATATTCATATTGAAAGCAATATTAGTATATTTCAAACTATTTTTTATTGTAAGAGTACTATTTGATCAATAAAATTCAATTTTCTATCTTAAAAAGCATGTTCTATTGTGTGTAACTTGGTAATTTATATTTATTTATGTGATTTCATAGAATGAAGTCTTAAATATATGTCTTATTTTTTGACATCTTTAAAAAAAAAGATATATTTTGTGTAGGTTATAGTACGTGTTAATGTGTAAACAACTTATATTTGTGAAGAAAACCTCATTTTATTCCTTCTAGTACTATTAAAAAATTAACCTCTCTATTTAAAGCATTGATACATGAGTATGTATAATCTTAATTTGTTTGAGCATAACTGAGTTATTGATCTTTTGTGAGTCAAAATAGCAACATAGGTCTCAGTAACAATTTGGTGCATCACCTCAGTAAGAGCTTAGGTTTCATTTTCAATTCTTTTCTCTATCCTTTTCCTCAATAAACGATATTTTAGTTCAATTTAGGTGAAGTATCAAGGGAACCATCCCTCTCTAGTGGTTGATCTCCAACATCTGAGCGCACACTCAGGGATATCACCCCATGTTTCACTAGTATGCTAAGTTCTACATCTCGGCAAGGTTGTATATCTTAGTGATAATAGTTAGATTATACATGTGTCCATGTGTGGGATTTGTGAATTCTAGTCTCTTCATATATTTGAAATAAACTACTGTTCATTCTCATAACTGTTATTTATGGGCTTGGAGTATATGATTTGTGAGTCATTTGTCTTCATCCCCTTGAATATGAATCTATAACAAATTTGTATCATGACTATGCACAAATGTTAGTTTTTCCTTTCCTACTTTCTGGTCAAAAGAATACTCCTAAAAATCAAATTACATCATAAGAGGGAGTACCTCATTAAAATTCAAAGGAAGATCACCAATGAAATGGTGATCTCTCCAACTATTGTTAACTTTTTATTTATTTAACAGGAAAATGGAGTTGAAATCAATTAATTTTCATAAAGACAAATTTGTTAACCAACATATTTTTGGCACCTTTGCTAGGGAAAGAACTGAAATGACAATGCTTTCTTTCCAAAAAAATCTAAAGGTTCCTCCCCAAGGATGGAGGTTGGCGACTTTGTTATATAAAACACACTCATAAATTATTTTTGATAAAAGAAATTCCAGTGACATTCTTTCAATTTGCATTATGACATTGACTTAACCTCAACCATGGGGTATTTATTTTGGGCCCTAATTTTTTCCTCAATACTCATCTCTACCTATAGGTTCAAGAAAAAAATTTCCAAATTTTAATGGAGAAGACTCATAGGTTGCAAATGATCATATTCAAGCTTTCACCATAGCTTGTGGATTTTTGGGAGTGAATGAGGAAAATGTGTTTGCTCGATTATTTGTTGAATCTCTAATTGGAGCTGTTGCAAGTTGGTTTCAATATTTAGAAGATGGATTCATTACTAATTGGAACAACCTAAAGATCAAGTTTCTTGGAAGATTCAAATCAGCAATTGATGTGGGTGCGTTGTTATGCCAATTTTTCAATATTAAAAAAGGGAAAAGATGAACTTATGAGAAATTTCATGGACCAGTTTAACAAATATTTGAAAAGAATTCCTCATGAAAATCAACCAAGTAAGAAAAATAAATTATCCATTTTACTACAACATTGCATCCTAAAGTGAAATTCATCCTGAAGCAAAGCAATGTATGTGACCTCAAAGTTCAAAATCAAGAAGTCATAAGAATTGAAGATAATTTGATACTATGTAGATTTTGGAAAGCAAATTAGTTCAATTGAAGAAATTTTTTCCAAGAGAAATTATCATGTGCAACCACAAAAGGTAAATCTTTCATATTCTTTGTTTAAATGCACCAATTTTACAGTCTTAGGTCAAGATTTTTTTTGAGAAATAGCCAAATTAATTCATGTGTTGAAGCAAGAGCTGAAGTATATGGTATGTGTTATGAAGAAGACGAGGGTGAATCTATTGATGCTTCCAGTGATGAGGAATATCATGTTTATTTATATTCAAATATTAATAGACATCATATTATGTAGTTTTAAAATCTAACAATTCCTATTGCAACCTGTGAACAACTTTCTAATGACATGAACAACTAGGATGATACATCAAATATTCTTTCAAATCATACACAACTGGAGCATGAAGTCTTTGAAGTTCCTACATTGAATCATGAAGAGGAAAGGATACAAGAAAAGGTTAGGAATGATCTTATTTCTAAATCATTTCATTTTGAAAAGTCTAATATGAATGCTTGCATAAGTGATGACATAAGCAATCATGTAGAAATTAATGGTGATATAACAAATGGAAATAGTCAACCCCACGTAGTTCATATTCTAGAAGTTGGTGCTTGGAAATGTTTGAAGATGATTTTCTATATAGAGGAGTTGTTGTGTCCCCACTACAGGTTATAGAAGAAGATGGCGTGGTTGATAAATCTAAGAATATAGAGTTTCCATTAGAAGAGCATGAATTATTTGGATAATTTCCTACAAGTAAAGGGGGAATGATTCTTTTTGGGAGTGAATTTGAATATAAAGATCCTGTTATTCATTATATGATTAATTCAAATGAGGACAGTTCACAAGAAGCTTTAGAGGTATATGACGAGAAATGGTTGTTCGGTACATCTCTCAAAAATATCTTTCACTTCATAAACAACTGGTTTATGTTCATGATCAAAAAACTAATTCTAAGTTTGTAGGAACTTCGTGAGTACGCATCTCTCTTTCATACTAGCATATATTTTTCCCAACCAGTTAATGGCTTTGCATAGTCTCATCCAGGGTAGCAATGGTGTGTTGTACCTAGTCCAGGGGTACATAGATGTCTTAGGTTGCCTTTTCTTTTTTGGTTCTTTTTGGGTTTGTTTTCATTTAGTCTCCTATATTCTCCTCGACTCTGTAGCCCAATGTTTTTGACACCATTCTTTCCCAAATATTCTAGAGTTCTCTGCATTTCTCTAGGGAATGCAGTCCCGAATTAGAGCTAATTGTTACCCACAATTTTAATCATGAAATTTTATAAAATTCCTTTGATACTAGTTAATTCTGTGATTGTTGTAGCAAAAGAATTTGTCTTAAGTGATGTAAATTGTTTCTATCATTTAAATAAGAATAATATTCTTGTGGAAAGTAATGGTGGCAATTAAATACAATAGGCTGAAAAATAGGCTTGCAATATAATAATGTGCAAGGTGTTAGACATCCATAATAATGAAGGGGCATTCATCAAGGCATAGTTTTCCCATCTATAAGAATTTTGTGGAGTAACCATTTTGTAGAGATGGTTCATAAAAGAAATATTTATGAGGCCTTGCTGTGAAAATGTGGAAGAATAAATCACAAGGATTAATCTACTGTTAGCGCGGCTAAATACAAGTCAATTTAATAAAGAAATTATGGATCAAAGAGCATGGAGATATTCAAGATGTTATAGATTGGGATAACTTGAAAGAATATGAAATAGGGGTGAAAGAAACTAAGTAGTTATGTGAAGGATTATTGCTATGGGTGTGAGAAGAGTGTTACTTTTGCAGTTTTGAATAGTCACTAGTAACATAAAAAAGATTGTTGTAAATGACGTTATGACTGTCATTCTTTTTCAATGTTATTCATAACTTCGACCTCACTCATATTTGTAAGGAAGAAAAGGTGTGCAGAAACACTTCCTACGCTAACCTTGAGAAGAGGATTATGCAAATTTCAAATAAAATATTACAAAGAATTGAAGAAACACATAATACCATAAACAATAAAACCATAACATAGTGATTTACATGGGGAAAATCCTTTCGGGAGAAAAACTCCACACTCCAAAACCTGCACAATGTATTATCAAATCTTGAAATAGATTACAACACACTTGCAATGCAAGTTCTTACAGGAGTCTTCACCTCAACTCAATTTAGAGAATTTCAGCAGCATTCTGGCAGCATACAAACTTGCAAACTAACTCTCTGACTGTCATAATAGACTGTAACTGTTCCATGTTTCAATCCAACATCTAAACACAAATGCTTCAGCCAAATGACTTCTTTACAGGCATGAGTAGCTACCATGTACTTTGCCTCAATAGTGGACAAAGCAACCACAACCTGTCGCTTGCTCATCCAACTGACCACCATTAAGAGTAACCACATATGCATTGGTGGATCTTCTGCTATCAACATCACCAACCCAATTTGAATCCACAAAACCACAAATACTCAGGGAATGTTGATCTCTTGTACCATGAAAACATATAGAGTACTCTGATGTACCCCACAAATATCTGAAGACCCTCTTAACTGCATCCCAATGCACTCTTCCAGGATTAGACATAAAATGAGAAAGAACTCCCACTACTTGGGCAATGCCTAGTCTTGTACAGACCATAGCATACATTAAGCTTCTGACTGCACTCTGGTAAGGCACTCTGCTCATGTCTTCCATCTCCGATGAGGATGTAGGACATTGTGAAATAGAGAGCTTCATTCCCAATGCAACAGGAACACAAAGTGGTTTACAATCCTGCATGTTGAACCTTTGCAAAATAGAACAAACATAATTACTCTGGCTAAGCCATAGCTTTTTGTTCTCACAATCTCTTCTTATCTCCATCCCAAGTATGTGTTTTGCTGCACCAAGATATTTCATTTCAAACTTCACAGAGAGCTGAGATTTCAATTCTACAATCAAACCTTTTCCTTTCCCAATAAACAACATGTCATCAACATATAAAGCAATTACTAGGAAATAATCACCATTAGATTTAAAATATACATAGTGATCAGATTTAGACCGCACAAATCCCAAACTCAACACATATGTATTGAACTTATGGTACCACATCGTAGGACTTTGTTTCAGGCCATACAAAGATTTCTTTAACTTACAAACCAACTTGCTTTTACCTTTTACCACATAGTGCTCTGGCTGTGTCATATAAATCTCTTCCTCTAAATCACCATGAAGGAATGCAGTTTTCACATCCATTTGTTCCACCTCTAGATCATAAATTGCTGCAATAGATAATAAAAACCGAATGGATGTCATTTTAGCAACAGGAGAAAAGATCTCACTGTAATCAATACCCTCAACCTGAGAGTATCCCTTCGCAACCAACTGTGCCTGATACTTTTCAACATTTCCATCTGAACCAATCTTTTTCTTAAACACCCATTTACATCCAACAGGTTTTTGACCTTTGGGAAATAGTACAAGGCCCCATGTATCATTCCTTTTAAGAGTTGCCATCTCTTCATCCATGGCTATTTTCCAGGACTCTACATCATTCATGCCCAAAGCTTCTTGCACAGATCTTAGTTCATCAACATTAGTACTCAAAGCAAATATACACTTCCAATCATCAGGTGAATACCCATACCTTTGAGGTGGTTGCCTTTCCCTTGTAGACCTTCGAACAAGTTGAGGTGGAGGTTCTTCCACTACTTCCTCCTCTCCTGAAGATTCAGAGCTTGATGAGCTCTCCTCAACTTCTTGTCTATTTTGGGGTATCGATTCAACTTCCTCAGGTGTAGAAGGAATTTGAATCACATCTTTTTTCTTTTCAATTTCTTTATGTTGTTCTGGCTGAAAATTAATAGGAGAAGATTTAGTCTCTCTAAAAATAACACTTCTGGAATAAATTACCTTTTGTATAACAGGGTCCCAAAGCTTGTATCCTTTCACACCATAGCTATAGCCGATGAAGATACATTTGACAACCTTAGAATCCAATTTTGTTCTCTTCTCCTTAGGGACATGTGCATATGCCTCACAACCAAAAACTCTCAGATGTCTAAGTGAAGGATTTTTCCCCGACCATGCCTCCATTGGCATTTTATCAACAAGTGTTGATGTAAGAGATCTATTTATTAAATAACAAGCAGTGGCAACAGCTTCAGCCCAAAACGTTTGTTCTAGACCGGCTCCACTCAACAAGCTTCTAGCCTTCTCCATCAATGTAATATTCATTCTTTCCGCAACTCCATTATGTTGCTGAGAATACAGAGTTGTCTTTTGTCTTTTAATCCCGCAATCCATACATAATCTATCAAAGTCCACAGAACAGTACTCACCGCCATTGTTAGTCCTCAAACATTTAATTTTCTTTCCAATATGAGTTTCTACCATAGCCTTGAACTCCTTAAAACAACTGAAAACTTCATATTTACTCTTTGAAAAATATACCCATGTTCTTCTACTAAAATCATCAATAAAAGTAACATAATAAACTGATTTACTAATAGAAGAAACATCAAAAGGACCAAATACATCAGAATGAATTAGATCCAAGATACATGAAGACTTATGAGAAGACAAGTAAAACTGAACGTGGTTCTGTTTGCCATAAATACAATGTTCGCAGAAATCAAACTCTAGATTGCATTCATTCAAACCCTCAATGAGGTTTTTTTTTTTTTAGGGATTTTAAACCCTTCTCTCCAATGTGGCCAAGCCTTTGGTGCCATAACATGGTCTTCTCTGCAAGCAACTTTGATTCAGTAGATAGAGCACCCTTGGGTACCCAGAAGCCACGACCATCCGTAGAAGAGGAAACCATCTCTTTTTTCAGCGAAGTAGTTTTTGGCTTAATCTTATCAGAAGTGCTATTGCATTCAACTGTGCATGCATCAAGTTGGTATAATGTACCCAATCTACTTCCTCTCGCTATCACCATAGTACCTCTCACCATTTTCACACTTGCTTCAGAAAACTGTACATGCACACCCACATTTATTAACTTGCTAACAAATAATAAATTTCTTGCTAGTCTTAGGATATGTAAGACACCATTAAATCGTCTAACTCTACCATAAGAAAATTTCACATGAATACTACCATGGCCAACAATATCAAGGAAAGAATCATCACCCAAATACACCTTACCACCATCATAGTTTTCATACTTACTAAACCAGTTTTTGTTAGGATTCATGTGGAAAGATGCACCTGAGTCTATCAACCATACATTATCACCTGCACGAGTGGCCAAGGCTGCAACAAAGGCATCTCCATCTTCCTTTTCAGACTTAGAATCAGAATCTTGCTGCTTCTTCTTCTTTTTCTTTTCTCCTTTACAGTCTTTTCGGAAGTGTCCGGGTTTTCCACAATTCCAACATATTGCCTTGGACTTACCAAGAGATTTTGATCTCCCCTTGTTTTTGGAATTGGAATGGCCACATTGCTTTTCATCTTTGCCTCGTTCTTTTGGTCTTCCTCGAACACTCAAAGCCTCTTTGGCACTCAGAGAGACTTTCCTTGTCATCTCTTCGGAGAGTAGAGGACTAACAATGTCCTCCATCTTCAAGATGACAAAAGTGCTCCCAATGGCCATTACGAGGATGTCCCATGAGTCTGGCAATGAACACAACAAAGTTTGGCACCTTTCTTCTTTGTCCATCTTAACCCCAACTGAGGTCAATTGAGTCACCAACATATTGAATGTTTCCAGATGCTCAAAAATTCGTCCACCTTCTTCCATTCTCAATGAATATAACTTCTTCCTCAAGAAAATCTTATTTACTAGAGATTTGGCTTGGTATATCTCACCCAACTTCTTCCAAAGATTCTTCGAAGTGGGTTCTTCATGGACATTTATCAGAATTGAATCTGCAAGACAAATTCTTATTAGACCTTTAGCTTTTCTATCCATTACATCATATTTTGTAGCCAAAGCTAGATCCATAGGCCTCTGGACATTTTCATCCACTGCATCCCATAGATCTCGATCAATCAACATATCTTCCATCTTCAGCTTCCACATCTCAAAGTTCTTGCCAGAAAATTTCTCTACTTCAATCCTCCCAGATCTGCTCCCCATCTCTATTATCCTGCAATACAAAATATGAAATACTCTGCACAAGCTCCCACTCAAACTTGATTAGCTCAAAAAACCTTGTACCCAACAAATAGAACCAAAATTGGCTAGGCTCTGATACCACTTGTAAGGAAACAAAGGTGTGCGAAAACGCTTCCTATGCTAACCTTGAGAAGAGGATCATGCAAATTTCAAATAAAATATTATAGAGATTTGAAGAAACACATAATACCATAAACAATAAAACCATAACATAGTGTTTTACGTGGGGAAAACCCTTTCGGGAGAAAAAACCCACACTCCAAAACCTGCACAATGTATTATAAAATTTTGAAACAGATTACAACACACTTGCAATGCAAATTCTTATAGGAGTCTTCACCTCAACTCAATTTAGAGGAATTTCAGCAGCATTTCGACAGTATACAGACTTGCAAACTAACTCTTTCCTTTCTCTCACACAAATGACTATCTCAAAGTACCAATATATAGTATTACATTACATATGAGAATTTTCTAGAGATAAAAATTTTCTTTTATGAGAATTTTCTAGAGATAAAAATTTTCTTTTTAGAAAACGATAATAAAATCTCTTAGCAATCTTATCTCTATCCCCATATAAAAGATACTTCTCAAAATAGCCACTTTTCACCCATCACAAAATCTTCTATTCTTGGTTTGCTTTATTTTTTATTTCCATGCAAGGTTGAGACACTTCCTTTTTTTCCTTTTTCTTTGTTTTTTTTCGTTTTTATCTTTTTGTTTTAAAATGCTTTATTCCTAACAATATTGATGATATCACGACATTGCAATTGTATGGAATATTTATTTATCTTTTTCTCACAATCATGAGATTGGGAGTTGCAATAGGGTTTCTAAGTGTATATATCATCAGATCATTATATTTTGGAAGATAACTTCTTTACCATTTCTAGTGTGCTTGTGGCATGTGTCAAATTGACAACTCTCAAACAAGGTTGGTAGATTCATGAAGATGTAAATAGAAATGGATTTTGAGTCAATGCCTCTGTGGGAAACATTCTTTTAAACATGTATGCTAAATGTGGATGCATAAAGAAATGGGAACCACATGTATGTGGCACAAGACTTCATTAACAAAATACCAATAAAAACTAGCATTTCCATGCAGGAAGCTTTGCTTGGAGGCCAAGATAATGAATAGTTACCATTGTGACTGGTTCAAATATTTATGATATTGATACAAATACTTATTGAGTAATGAAACAATGATGCATGGTGGCCCAAAAGAAGAGTTAAGGAAAAGTCACAATTTTATCAACAATTTAGGTTGGTTTCACAACCACCACCAAGTCCCAATGGGATTGCGACTTACAGTGCCAATGCACGAATGATAATATCGACCAAATATTAAAGTTGGGGATCTTTGAGCTAATGGAGTATTTTGGAACACACCTTGACCATAACCTTCATTCGCGTTTTATTTTGCATGCAATCATGTAAGTCTAGTGAATAATGGCTGTAAATACTTAAATTCAATGAAAAAGTCTTATTGCATTATGCCAGAAATCGGTCATTATGCATGCAAGGTTGATCTTCTTGGTTGTGTTAATTATCTTGAGGAAGCACTAAACTTTATCATCGAAATGCCAATTAAACCTGTAATAGTTGTGTGGATGTGCTTGCTCAGATCTTGTAGATCACATAAAAATATAAGACTAGGAGTATTTAAAATAACTCTCCTTTTGGATTTGGACCCTAGAAGTGCAATGCCTTATGTTCTCTTGTCAGACAGCTGTGCACAAAATGGGCAGGTGGGTGATGTTCAAAAGATGAAGAGTTTGATGAAAGATAGAGAAATTTAAAAGATACCTGGTTGCAGTTGGATTGAAGTCCATAAAATGAACACCCTCAGATTATATTTGATAATATTTTGAATCGAAATGTACCTTGATCAAATGCCTCAAAGAAGATGCCATCTTATTGAATGCAATGATTTAGGATTATGCACAGAACGGATTTGTTGGAAAAAACATATATTTTAATAGTCAGAAATGTCTCAGCATTGGGATGTGTTGATGAACTTGTAAAACTATTCGGGCTCTATGGACCTATTGAAGAGTACAGGCTATTGGATGAGGAAGAATGTGAACCTTTTACTAATGTCATTTTGATCAAATTTGTATATTCGCAATGCGAGGTTTGCAAATAACGAGCTTGATGAGCACCCATTCATTGGAAATCTACTGCAGGTGACTTATGCTTCTTAATATGAAACTCTTCTAGATACATTAAATCCAGCAAATAAAGAGGCTCAAATCCCCAAGTTGTGAGTAGTCTAATAGAGTCAGATACTCTTCCGAGACCATCATGTCTACTTGGTACTATTTCGAGGTACCCTAAGTTTCCTTTGAAACAAGTAACCATGAAATGGAGGAAACTGATTATTCGAAGTTTTGGGATATCACAACGCCAAGATAAAGCCTCAGTCAGCAGCCTGTTGATACCACAATACCTATCATCATCCTTTATGAATGCAACAATTTAATCTATTCGTGATTGTCTTGACAAAATTCCCAACTTCGTGTCTTTTCCAAGCCAAGCTAGGAATATAGAGCAGCCGCTGGGTAAAAGAGAAATTCATGGCAGCCCTGAAACAAGTTCATCTTTGAAGAAGACACAACAAAACAACAGGAGAAGAATATGAGGCTGCACTATTTTATGTGAAGCATGGAGGAGAATCTTCATATTCCTTTTGTGTAGTATTTGATGTTTTGGATTAACTAAATATCCATCTCAGAAGCATGAATTATATTTGTTATGATAATTCAAAGCGTCATTTGCATGATCTGTTGATGAAAGGGTGTTAGATTACGTGTAAAAGCATAGGGGAAGGTGCATCCTAGGAATGCTCGAGAAAAAATAATATGAGAAATATAGAGAGATACAAGGAAATTGAAGTCTTTTATAATAAAAGATAATTTAATTATCAAGAAGCAGTTATGGGAAACCCAAAAGGCTCATTGGAAGGAATCTATAAATATGTAATCAAAATACATTCGAAGGATCTGATTTTTGACCCCCATTATACTGTGGTGTGAGAGTGAGACAGAAGGGGTTAATTAATGTTGTAATAGGGAGAATATTAGTTCATTTTCTTTTAATCTAATCTTTTGTACAAAGCCATATGAGTCTACGAGCTCTTTGTTTTCTCTATGAGGTTTTTTGAACCGGCGTATTTATTTATATTCCTTTTCATTACAGATTTCTTATGTGATTTTATAATTGTTGTTTGATGATTTCTCTATTATGTTAGATTATACATACATGTTAGATGTGTGATCTATGAATTCTGTTTTGTTCATATATTTGAAATAAACTATTGTTCATTCGCATAGCTATTATTTATGATCATGAAGTATATGATCTATGGGTCATTTGTCTTCATCCCCTTGAACTTGAATCTACAACACATTTGTGTCATGGCTATGCACAATTGTTAGTTTTTCCTTTTCAGCTTTTTGGTCAAAAGCATACTCCTAAAAATCAAATTACATCATAAGAGGGAGCTATACCTCATTAAAATTCAAAGGAAGATCACTAATGAAATGGTGATCTCTCCAATTATTGTTAGCTTTGTCTTTATTTAACTAGCAAATGGAGTTAAAAATCAATTAATTTTCATAAAGACAAATCTGTTAACCAACAATTAGGGTTAGGGTTAGGATTACATTTGTCAATATTTTCACCCATGAAATTCAATTAATGTTTTAAGTACATGGTTAGGTTAGAGTTACAATTAGAATTAGGGTTTCCATTAAAATTAGAGTTAGGGTTAGAATCAAGATTGCATATACAATTGAAATTAGGGTGAGGGTTAGGGTTGGGGTTCAATTTGGATTAGGGTTAGGCTTAGGGTTCAATCAGGGCTATGTTTGTCAATGTTGTCACCTTTGAAATTCAATTAATGTCTTACATGGTTAGGTTAGAATTAGGGTTATGATAAGGGTTCATTTAGGGTTAGGGTTATAGTTCAATTCAAGTTCAAGTTCAAGATAAATTAAGATTAGGGTTATGGTTAGGTTTATATTTATCAATGTTGCCACCCATGAAATTTAATTAATGTCTTACATGGTTAGGTTAGGGTTACGTTTCAATTAGGGTTAGGGTTATATGATAAATCTTAAGGTTATGGTTAGGGCTTGGTTTAGGGTTAGTTTTCAATTAGGACTAGGGTTTAGGTTAAATTAGGGATTTTATTACTTTTAGGGTTAGGGTTGTCAATGTTGTCACCCATGAAATTTAATTAAAGACTTATCTATGGTTAAGTTAGGGTTCTAGGGTTAGTGTTTATAAGATAAAGCTTGGAGTTAGGATTAGGGTTTAATTAGTATTAGGGTTAGAATTAAGGTTAGGTTAGAGTTATGATTCAATTAGAGGTATAGTTCAATCCTCAGGGTATAATTCAACTAGGGTTAGGGGTACAGTTCTAGGTTAAAGCTTTGGTTTAAGTTTAGGATTGGGGTTAGTGTAAGGGTTCAACTAAGGTAAGGGTTAAGGTTATATGATAAATCTTAGGGTTCAATTAGGGTTAGACTTTAGTTATAGTTATGGATACAATTTAATTAGGATAAAAATGTTCACTTATGGTTAGGGTTGGGGTTATGATTAGGGTTAGGGTTAGGGTTTAGTACGGGGCAAGGTCAGGGTTAGGGTTCAACTAGGGTTAGGGTAAGAGTTCAACTAGGGTTACTATTCAATTATAGTTAGGGTAAGGGTTCTACAATAAAGCTTGGGGTTAGGGTTAGGATTAAGGATCAACTATGATTAGAATTAAGATTCAATAATGGTTATATATAGGTTTCAATTATGCTTATGCTTGTACATATAAGATTAGGATTCAATTAGGGTTATATATAGGGTTCAATTATGGTTATTGTTATGTTTACGACTTAATTAGGGTTAAATTATAGTTAGCTTTAGGGTTCTAGGATAAATCTTGGGGCTACAACTTAGAGGGTTTGGTTTATTAATGTCTTATTATAATTAGGGTTATAGTATAAAGCTTGGGGTTACAGTCACAATTGGAGTTATAGTTAGGATGAAGGTTTTAGTTTGGGTTAGAATTAGAATTTGTATTAAGATTAGCTCTAAGGTTACAATTATGATTATAATTCTATATTGAACCGTAATATTAACCCTAATTCTAAGACTAACACTAATTCTAGTTGTATCCCTAACCCAAACCCTAATTGTAACCTTAACCCTAACCTAAACCTATATTTATCTATAACATTGATTGTAACTCCAACCCCAACCTAGGTAACCCTAATCTTGACCCTAACCTTAACCCTAATTATAATCCTAACCCTACACTTATCCCTAATTTTATCTCTAATTATAACCCTAACATTAACTCTAATTGTAACCTTGACTCAAAACCTAACCCTAACCCTAATTCTATCTCTAATCATGACCCTAACCCCAATCTTAAAATGAAATCTAACCCTAATCTTAACCCTAACCATAAACCTAACCCTAATTATATCTCTAACCTAACCCAAACCCTAATTTTATCTCTAGTAGTAAGCCTTTCACTAATTCTAACCCTAACCCTAATCATAACCCTAATTATATCTCTAGCCCTAACCTAACCCTAATCCTAACCCAAATTCTATCTCTAATTGTAACCCTTACCCTAATCCTAAATCTAACCCTAATCTTAACCCTATCTCTAAACCTAATCGTATCTTTAATTCTAACCCTAACCCTAATCTTAATTATATCCCTAACCCTAACCTTATCTCCAACCCTAACTCTAGTTCTAAATGTAACCCCAACCCCAACCCTAACTCTATCCCTAACCCTAGTTCCCTATCCCCAACTATAATTATAACCTTAGCCCTTACCCTTTAATCCTAATTCTATCTCTAATTGTTTAATCATTTCCCTAATCCTAACTCTAACCCTAATTGTGACCCTAATTATATCTCTAATCCTAACCCTAACCCTAATTCTATCTCTAACCATAACCCTTATCTTGATCCTAACCCTAATTTTAATCTTAACCCTACCCCTAATCATAATTCTATCTCTAATTCTAACCTTAACACTAACCCTACCCCGAACCCTAATTTTATTCTAATCCTTCCCTTACCCTAACCCTATCCCCAACCCTAAATATAATTTTAACCCTAACTCTTTCCCTAACCTAAACCCTAACTCTAATCTTTACCTAACCATAACCCTAATCCTAATTTTAATCTAATCCTAATCTCAACCCTAACTATAATTCAATATCTAACCATAATCATAACCTTAACTCTGAACCTAACTCTAACCCTAACCCTAAACCTAATCCGAACCCTAATTCATTTAATGTTTTACATGTTGTGTCACGAATGCTTTTAACATATGTATACAAATACATCAAACGATATCCTTTTTGAAATGCGTATTACACTTTTATGTAAAAAGTGATTAAAAAGAGACGAAGAAATTTGATGTGATTTTAGTGTGGGCTCCATGAAAAGCATAAGACAATACATTTGCCCTAGGTAGTACGTTTCCTTCCGAAGAAAACTACGTGGGAATAAGGAAGCATGCCCCTCATCAAGGTTTATGTCTTTTTGTCTTTTCAACGATTTCTCGTAGAATCAAATTGAATGTCCTTTCCACGCGGGGTTTTAATTAGGTATAAGCTGAAGATACCTACGATCATATTCAAGGTAGCATGGACGAGTATAAGCTCAAGATTCCTACGATTGTATTGAATGTTTTTACAACGTTGGGTTTTAATTATTATTTTTTAATATTAAAGATACATCTTCATTAAAGTGGTCCCTTCAAGCTTGATTTTTTAAACTTACATACGTGAAAATCATAAATGATATAAAATCAAAACTATAAGCTTTTGTTGCTATGTGAATTAGGTAAGAGGGAAGAATCCATGTTTTCTTACTATGTAAGAATTTTTTTCATATTTATTTTTGGGTCCTCATTCAAGCATGATCACATGGTGTATATGATAGAAGAATGTTTGCGCAACTTCGCATGTGTTTCTGGCCTTGGTCATGTGGGGACATAAGGAAAAAATTTAGTTGGGAAAATGGTGAGCCTTGAGGATTAGAGATTTGTCCAAAACCTATTGTTAGAGGTTTATTTGCTAGGAGTAATACTTTGGTCATTCGAAGGAATTCTTTCATTATTATTTTTTTTAAATGAGTTTTATGTAGTGGTGTAATTAGAAATGATGAGTTCAATAAAAAAATATGTAAATATTTTTTGAGTTTAAGATATGGATTAGAGAGTTATGAGAAGTTTTGAATTATGATTCAAAGGGAGTTTTGTGTGGAATTATACTAAGTAGTGATTACGAGTCTTTTGAGTTAAAAAAGGTGTCTATGATGTTATGAGAAACACTTGAATGTATTGTTGGAATTTCGACATGACGTGATAATGTCTATAGATCTATTTATTTGCGATAACTAATTTTTGTGGTTAAGATTGGTGACATGAAAAATTTAAATTTCTATGTGATATGAAGAAGTTGAGAGAACTATTTTTTTTGACATGGATATTAGGAGAGAGAATGAACAATGAACTTTGGTTCAACTAGTGGAAGTATCCTAAGATGATTTGTAGTGGGTCAATTTTAGTGAATGCTCTTCAATACTAGATGAGATAAAGGACTTGAGTTACAACCTTTATGTGAATGTGATTGACCATCTACTATAATTTATAGTAGATTAAATAGTGTTTAAGAAGTGAGTTGTAATGAAGTATGTGTCTATATCAAGGATCTAAGGAGTATTAGATAGAAGGACTTGTGGATGTAGGTTGGGTTAGAGATGCAAACAATAGGAGGTCTACCAATAGGTATGAGTTTACTTATTTTGTTGTGCAATTGGATAGATAAATAATGGTTAGGTTTTGGTTGCTTCAATTACACTTTTAGAGGTGGGGCATATGGCACGCACTTAGACCTATTTAGAGCAATATGAAATTGGAGCTTTTGTTCAGATTTTGATTTATGGTAGGATATGGTTATGACCTTATGATAGTCAAAGTGTCAACAAAAGAAAAGTTTATATCCTTTGGAGTTTTATTTAAGAACAAGCCTAGTTCATTTTTACACACCTAGAGATAATCCAACATGAGTATTTAAGTACATTTATTTCCATTATTATTAGAGCATTTATTGTTCCACTATTTGCTTGCATCAATATTGGGGGTATCTCTTATGTTCTTGCTTGTTATTTTTTATCATTTTTAGAAGTTGTTAATCAATATCTTGAAGATTTTGACAAAGGGGATCATATTTCTAACTATTAGCAAACTCATGATCACATAGCCAAGTTTTTATGTAAGAATATACATAAACATTCAAGCTAAGAATGTGGACTATTAAGAGTTTATAGAGATCGGTCCACACTTCCAAAAATCAAATCTACATGTGTAGATCAATCCCACACTTGTAAAAACTAATCTATAATGATAAACAATAATTTCATAGATTCTAAAACCCTCATCTTTGTTGTACCCAAACCAATTTTTTTCTTCATTAAGGCATTTTGCTTAAAATAGTTTAAACATTGTAAAAATGATGTCAAAACATAGTTTTTGGGCAAATCAAGTATGGGCTTTTAGTCAGTTTGATGTCAGGAAGATATTGGAAAAATTTAATTTTTTTGAAAATTAGGGTTTCTGGACCCCCATTTTTAGGCAAAAAACCCTAAAACTTGAAACTTGTCAGAATTGACTAAAAATTGTTTTGATTGGCTTATTTCGCTTCACGATCACAATGGTGAAGTCAAATTCAGTTTAAGTCTGGTGGGTAGTTTTCACTTTTTTGAGAGAAATGTTAGGACCTTTGAGGTCGTCAATGGCAGATGGCCAGGTACTAGGTGTCGAAATCTAAGCTTAAAATGCTCAAATGAAGAATCTATGGCGAGATATGTGCAAAATGATGCTTTGTCTCGGAGGGGATTTTTCATCGAGGTCAAAATCATCAAAAAATTTATAACTCTAGAGTAGAAGAGCCCCCTGGAGGTTAGAGGCACCCTAGATTTCAGAGTCCCAGATTTCATTTTTGAGATTTGTTGCTTCCAAGAAGACTTCTCTGGAATACTATCGGTTAGCGATGAGCCTACCAACCAATTTGAAAGATCTGTCTAGCACCTAATACGAGAGATTGAACATGAAATGAGGGAGATGAAAATTTGACTTTGGAGTAGAAAAGCCCCTAGAGGCTAGGGGCGCCCATCTTTTTGAGGTACCAAATTAAGGCTTCTGATCAAATGATACCTAAAATGTTTGTCTTAGACTTGATCAGGCTTTACAATGAATCTGTCAGCAAGTTAATCTGAGTTGTTGAACTACCAGAATCAGGAGTCAAACATAAGGTCTAATCATGGTAAGAATGTTAAGAAACAACAAAAGTGCCCCTGGAGGCTAGGGGCACCCAAGGTTTTCAAGCCTCAAATGCAGTCTTTTTGGTCATCTTAGATACTCATCCTGTTCGTGATGCTTCCAACTTTATGTTGCATATCTCAACCAAGTCAAAGGACTTCTCAGTAGCCTGCAGTCAGGGATTAAGTGTGGATTTAGCCAATTTGGAAAATGGCTATCTCTGGGAACAAAAGTGCCCCTGGAGACCAGGGGCACCCATGATTTTAACCTAGTAGATGATGTTTTTGGGAAAAGTGCTTTCCAAGAGCTCTTGTGCAAAATGGAGCCAACTCTGCAATGAGCTTGTTAGTTAGTTTTGAAGTTTTGTCGAACATCAGAGGACGCAAGATGAAGTAAGGCCAAAATCACCTTCAAAATGATGAAAATGCATGAAAATTTGACCAAGTCTGAAGCCAAAAGTGCCCCTGGAGGCTAGGGGTGCCCTGAATTTTGAAGCCTCAGATGTTAGACTTAGGGTTTGCAGCCTTAAGGAGCTCCTTATCAATTTTGATCCTGCTCTTCAATGAAATTGTCAGCTAGTCTTCTAGACACATCAGTCAATTAGAATCAATAATCGAACATGGGCTCCGATGAGGTTTCCAAATGAAATTTCTAAGTCTGTAAAGGTGGCACCTAGAAGTAAAAATTTGACTTTTTAACTCAAGTGCATGAATCACCCTAAAAAGGTGGAGGTTGAGAACTCAATTTAAATAATATTTAATCTTCGGTGAGTTGACTTCATCTTTACTTAATTCTTGCTTACAATTGGTTGACTTATTTTTGCGTGCATAGTTAACTAAAATACATGGAGGTGGTGCCCTATTTAGGGATTATTTCTTATCCAGTTAACTATTATGGAGGCCTAATTAGAAGGTGGCATACATTTTAGAGGTCCAATGACATTGAGGCGCCTAAATTTAGTAATTGCATGCATATTATGACACCTTAAGACATGAATTAATTTATTCAAGTCATATGCACGCCTATTATTCACATCATAGGTGAGAGAAAACACGTATTTTCTCAAGCAACCAAAGATCTGAAGGTGCTATAGGTGATAGTTTTCAGTGTTCTTCGTAATGCCAGGTCTAGATTGTTTAGAAGATATATTTTTTTAGACTTCATTTTTTGAGTGCATGCAGACTTGATTGAATTGAATTCAAGCATAGGTGACTTTTTTAGAGGCAGAATAATAACTTCTATTTTCTATCTCTAAAATTCTCCTATTCTTTTCTTAGGTTTTCTCTTGCATGTCAAAGTAAACGACAAAATTTTCAAAATTTGATCATCTGGGTTCACATATTTCAGTGTCAGCATCAAAACCCATGTCTTAGATTTTTTCAAGAAAATTGTCTCGTTGCTTCCATTTTTGAAGCATTATGTTTTTTTTTGAAGATTCCTTTGCATGTGGACCAAAAACACACTTTTTCCAAAATTGAATCATTTGGATTGGCTTAGAATTTTGTTGCCTACAAAACCCATTTGCTAGTTTTTCTTGGGAAAAATTCCCCCATAAACCCTAAAACCCCTATAGTTCTCAACTGAAAAGCCTTTACATGCCTTGCTAAAACTCAATTTTTTGAATTTCTGACAATCTAGGTTGCCTTAAAATTTAATTCTCTACAAAATCCACATTTTAGAAAAACTTCCCACAGCTGGCTATTTTTAGCTTTTTTCTAAAAGTTGTCCGAACATATCTGACTTTACAACTTAAAAAATCTAGATTTTCAAAATGCAATTCAATCCCATAGAATACAAGGCCAAATTGGTCTTAGTACGCAACTTTTTGAAAACCTCAAACATAGACTTGGGTCACATCTATCCAATGGTCAAATTGAGCATGTTGGAAGGCATTAACAGCACCACAGTGAAAAATCTTGAGCGTTTTGGGTTACTAGCTGCAACATCTATTCTTATCATAGTTGTTGATCTCGAGTTCGTCATTGCTTGCATTAAGCATTACGAGTCATCCACAAGACAAATTAGATTAGCCGATGGGAGAGTCATTTGTAGCTTTAAGTCAAGGGACGTCGAGAAATGGTTTGCCATCCCTCCTTTCTCAGACAATTTTACCATAGTCATTGAGGATTGCAACAAGATATGGTACAAAGACAAAGAAAGATATCAAATAAAGGTTGCTCAAAGATGGTTAAAAGAACAAAATACCAACATACCAAAGAAGGTTGGGCGTGGGGAGTTCAAGGATGAAATTGCTATCTTGATAACTTTGCTCAATCGGGTTATAGGTCAAGAGGAAGCTAGTATTTTCTGACTGTGGATGTTTTATGTCATTTCCTGGATTATCAACAACAAGGAACACTTATACTAGGCCATGTTAATTAGTGAGTTTCTTCACCAACAAATCATAGGATTCCTTAAAATCCACGAGTTTCACATGGTGTCTTATCTAGTCTACTTAATTGTGTTTCAAGGCAATTATAGGACTTTGAAGACCAATGGAACTCTTGGAATTCAACATGTTCATGAATATTACTCCCAATTGGAGTTCTCAAAGGTTGAACATGATTTCAAAGTGATGAATGATCACTTCCTAATAAAGATAGTGAGAGACCTCGATAATGAAATGCACATCAAGATTTCACCAGAGGCAAGATCAGCAATAGAGAGTTGGGCAGATTGGTTCATTCAATTTCCCACTTTCACATACATTCAAGTGTATGGTTATATCAGAGAACCTCTAATGCTACCGAGGTACCCATCAGAAAAGGTCCTATTCATAGAGTTTCTAAGACAAGCTCAAGAGGTTCACTCTTTTCTTCGCAATAGGCACAAGCAAGCATTCACCTTTCCTTTCAGGTGGGGTATTTACAAATGTAAGACAATTGTTGATTGCAAGTTAATGATGAACGAGTTAGAAAAAATCCATCTCGGGTATCTCATTGAGAGGCATTCTTATGATCCATTGGGTCATTACTCAACATGGTTGGAGTGAAGTAATTCACACAGGCCAACACTTGGGGACTTTTGGGCTAATTGCGAAGACAAATTTGAAGTGCCCCAACATCATTTCTACACTTACTCTTCCTTAGCTTGTTGATTTCCTATCAAAAGATGTTGAGGGTTTGCCAGATGATGACGAAGAGGTGTTACTTAACACATACATCAAAGATCAAGTTGCTTGCTAGCCACTTCGCCAACCAGATTGGTATGCCAGGGAGAGTACTTCAATTAGGAATCTATCAAGAGCAATTATCAAAATTGGCATGTACTTCTTGGACAACTAGAGAAGGAGAAGGATAGTTCTATTTACGAAGCAGCTAGTAGGGTTTTATTCACTACCTTCTACCTCAAGGTCAAGGCCTCGAGTTAAGGTTATCTTGAAGCCGCCTGAAGGTGTTAGAGTTAGTGGGAACACAAAGGGAAGAAGCACGGGCAAGCAAAAGAAGAAGCAGATTGAGCAAGCATCAGAAGTTCTAGTGGAGTCAGTAATACAAGAAGTTCTAGTGGAGTCAGTGATACAGGTTGAAGTTGATTCTTCATCTCCTGGTTCACCATTTCCACCACAGTCACCTCCCATTGATATTGACTTAGAGCTAGAATCACCAATTTGGGAAGCTTCAGCGCTAGTTGATCCATCAAGGTTGATACAACAACAATAGTATCTCCTCAAGAAGATAACATTGATCATTCATGTTGGCTCAAGAGGTCTTTGGGAAGACAGAGGTGAAATCCTTCATACCAACTCGATCTATTTGAGTTTGGAAATCCTTATCAGGATAAGTCAAACAAGAAGAGCAAGAAGTAGGTGCACATAGAGAAGAATCCTAAGGTAGATATTTTCATTGAATTTGCTACACCAGTAGAGGGCAAGAGCCTGGATGAAGTTGAAGTTGGTGATTTCACCTTCGTCAAAGCTAATCTTGGCAGGAGCACTCGACAAATGGACGTGAGCCTCTTTAAGGTTGTTTTGAGTAATCTTGAAGAGTGTGTCATGAAGGACGGAGAAGATAGGGCAGCCCTCAAGGATGAAATGAAGAAACTTGAATAGTACATCTAAGATCTTATTCATGGAAACTCAAGCAGAGCACCTAGTCTTCCACACCTTCAAGGGAAACCTACAGAACAACAGAAGTTGGATCGATTAGTTAATCGTGGAAAGCTCTTGGACAACTAGATTGAAGATTTCATTGTTGTAGGCCAATACCTTCCCACAAAGTTATATCAGTTGAGGCATAAGGCACATGATCTTCTTCAAGGGATCCATTAGCTTGAATTATCTATAGTAGAGGGCAAGTCAAAGGATTTGATTCTCATATCTTAGTTAGCAGTTGCATATGATTCCATTGTAGTAGATGAGGTAAAAAGAAGGTTTTCTCTTGGAGAGAGCAACATCTCTTCAAAGTGGAAACATATGAGAGAATCTCTACAAGGATGGTTGCGCTCAAAGAGGATGTTTTCGAAGCTCTCAAAATCATTAGTGGGTTTATCACTCATATCTCGTGCCACTATCTTCATGAGGATAATACATATGTCGAGCTTGATGCAGTACAAATCGAGTTCAAGAAGCTTGTTCATAATAATCTTGATGGAGATCCTATGGCATCCAAGTTGGATCACTTCTCAGTGATGACAACTAGTTTCAACAAGGCAACTGAAGAGGTCAAAGAATGTCAGAAGGTGATCAAAGATGGTGAGAAGGAGTTGAACAGGTAGTCTATCATTATGGATAGCATTAAAGTGCTAGAAGATGAGACAGTCGACTAGTTCTTGGATGAGGTGATAGCCCATGATGGCTTGGAGTTTTCAGTCAATTAGATCCTATAGTTATTCTCGAGGATAGAGTCAGAAGCAATACTTAACTTGACATCAATCTTGAGTTCTAATTGCTGGTTTTATGCATGTTTATGTCATCCTCAAAGATATTTTTGGAGGAGTTCAGACTTTCAATTAGGACCAGTTAACTGATGTTAGTTATCAATTAACTTTCATTTCAATAAGGACTTGCATGTTGCACATGTCCATTTAATTTAGTCTTGTTTTGGTTAATTGATGGTAGCTTTCCAGTTAACTGTATACTTTTAGGGTAAAAGCAAGAAGTTGAGTACACGAAGAGGGGAAATTTTGGGCAACAAAAAAAATCTCGCAGTAAACGCGTACGCGTTTTTAAAAAATGCGTACGCGTTACGGAACGGGTACCCGAACCTAAATCCGAACACGTACGCTCTCAGGAACGGGTACGCGAGCCTAAAACGCGTACGCGTTACTAACACATACGTGTTTTAAATGCATACACGTTCGTAAACACGTACGCGTTATTGAAAAGTATTTATTTTTTTAAATAAACTGCTGGCTTTTCATTTTATCCACTATTTCTGGCAAACCGAGAGATGTCAAGCAAGAGCGCGTACGCGTTTAGAGGTTGTTGCTCGCTCCTCCTGTCAACACACTTGACCTCTGAGACCTACAGGTTAGTTGATTTCTGCCCTTTTTTGCTTTGTATCTTGTTTTTTTGTTTTTAAATTAGTATTTAAGTTTTTTTTTGTTTAATGCATTTTATTTCAATTTTTAATAGTTTTAAATTGTATTTAAAAAATAAATAACGTTAAATTATAAATTGAAAACTATATTTTATCTAAACCTAAATTGGACATAACTTAGAAATCTAAACCCTAAAACGTAAAACTAGAAACCTCTTAGAAACCTCTCTCCCCTTAGGTGAGCTAAAATTAGAAACCCTAATACAATTTTATCTCTAACCTTAACCCTAACCATAATTTTAACCCTAGCTCTAACCTTAACCATAACCCTAACCCCAAAACTAACTCTAGTTCTTACTCTTACACTAACCTGAACCCTATCCTCAACCCTAACTCATGTTTTAACCTTAACCCCAATCGTAACTCTAATTTTTACCCTTTTCCTAACCATAACCCTAAACCTATGCCCAAAAAATAACTCTAATTTTAACCCAAACCTAACCCTAATTCTAACTCTAACCCTAACCTTAACCCCAATATTAAGCCTAACCCTCACCTTATCCCTAACCCTAACCCTAACCCTAATTATCTATAACCCTAACCCTAACTCCAATCTTAAGCCTAACCCTAAACTTATCCCTAACCCTAACCCCAACCCTAACTCTAATTTGTACACGAATTACAAACCATAGGTTCCAAGAGAGACACTTAAAACTTATAAAAAATAGGTATTGTAGGAGTCACTTGGATAATAATTCAATGTATCTTAATTACTATCCCTATATGGAATTTCTCATGATTGATTTATGAATTTTCATCCATTAACTATATATGGAAATAAATGGGGTTCCCTCCTCTAATCTCTAGTGATAGGAAAATATGGTGTCCAATCTATTCAAGTAAAATTAATGGATAAACAAGAATACCACTCTCAATCTTAGGATTTAATTAAATAGCTATCTTTTAATTTCTTTCCTTTTTACAAGCTCCAAAATAAACCTACATGTACAAACCTTTTTATCAATGCCACTTTAAAATTACATTCTTTATTATATAACACTAGTGGCCCCATAACTAGGGCACTCATAACATGTACTTAAATATTATAGTCATTTCCCTATTTTATTTTTGTAAGTCCAATGAGAAATAAGAAATATTTTAGGTATCATAAAATTTTATTGAAAAAAGGGTAAGGAGAAAAAGAGGAATTCTAAAAGAATTTTCAAATTCTAAATCAAGGCTAAAGGAGTCAAATGGGCTAATTCTAGGAAGTTGGTTGAATATTTAATCATAAAAAATCCCAAAAGGAGGGAAAAATCAACAAAAAAAAAAGTAGAGCAACATGTGACACCCTTTTGAATTCCTAAAACCCCATGTTTTATAGGAAGATGAAGAAGAATTTGAAACCATTCCCCTCATCCCTTAGGAATAATCTATTAAGGAGAAACAATATAGATTAATAGAAAAATATTTGAATCAATGAAAATATATGAGAGAAGCCTTATCTTTTGAAAAATGTTTCAATATGGTAAGAAGTTCCATCTACAAGAAATGAGCAAGGAATATAGAAAGTGAAGAATAGGGAGATAAAAAGTAAGCTAAAAAACTTTATGCACCTAAGTTTGATTGTAGTGACAAGATTTTTCTCAGGCCCAGTTGGAGAAATTAGAGACTTACTTCACCCTCAACCCCATAACCCTAACCCTAACCCTAATTCTATCTCTAATCTTAACCCAAACCCTAATCTTAACCCTAACACTAATTTTCACCATAACCCTAATCCCCACCATAACTCCAATTCTTATTGTTACCCTATCCATAACCCTTAATCTAATTTTAACCCAAACACTAACTGTAACCCTAACTCAATCTCTAATCATAACCCTAACCTTAACCATAATTTTATCTCTAACCTTAACCCTAACCATAATTTTAACCCTAGCTCTAACCTTAACCATAACCCTAACCCCAAAACTAACTCTAGTTCTTACTCTTACCCTAACCTGAACCCTATCCTCAACCCTAACTCATGTTTTAACCTTAACCCCAATCGTAACTCTAATTTTTACCCTTTTCCTAACCATAACCCTAAACCTATGCCCAAAAAATAACTCTAATTTTAACCCAAACCTAACCCTAATTCTAACTCTAACCCTAACCTTAACCCCAATATTAAGCCTAACCCTCACCTTATCCCTAACCCTAATTATCCCTAACCCTAACTCCAATCTTAAGCCTAACCCTAAACTTATCCCTAACCCTAACCCCAACCCTAACTCTAATTTGTACATGAATTACAAACCATAGGTTCCAAGAGAGACACTTAAAACTTATAAAAAATAGGTATTGTAGGAGTCACTTGGATAATAATTCAATGTATCTTAATTACTATCCCTATATGGAATTTCTCATGATTGATTTATGAATTGTCTTCAATGATTTTCAATATTTTTCATCACTTGTTCTACTAACCTTCTATTTTTATTCAACTCTCATTTATAGTTCTTAAGTGACTATCGGTTTCTATTCAACTCTCATTTATAATATGAATTTTTAATGCTATGATTTTTTAATGTTATAAATTGAATTTTAATGTTATAAATGAAAAATATTTTCAATTTGTGCATGTTCAATGTGATTTTTAAATAACTTTGAAATTGTGTGCATTATTTAATTAGTTTGTTGATATATATTTTTTAATTGTTTAACATGCAGTTGCCATATCATTTCTCGTCCATGGATCCACTTTTCACTTTAGAGGATTTCATGCCTAATCCAGAAATTCCTATAGATCCTGGTGCACACGCCACCCCACCACATGAGGATATGCCTCACTCACCTCCGCATTCTCCACCACCTGAACCCCCACCCCCTCCTCCATTTGACCAAAATCAACTAAGAGACAATATTCGAGCCAACTTAGTTATGATTCAAGGGAACATAGATCTCATAAAAAATGAGACTAGAATCCCTCCACATCTCGCACGGTTTGCATCTACAATGCAAACTATTGTCGATTATGTTCGATCTATCGATGCGGACCTAGATAGGTTCCATCAATGGAGAGAAGAGAGGAGACAATTCTATGCAGATGGGCTGTCATATAAAGAAATCAATGACCTAAAAATCACTAAACAAGCTATGTGCCAATATTTTGTGAACCCCCAAACAAACGAACCAATACCACCCACAAAAAAAAGAATTTCAATTTTATGGTGTAGGCACCCGCAGATAGCTGCAAATTTTTGGGAGAGATGGTGGATGGTGTTTGATACTCCACCACATGGCA
Organism: Sequoia sempervirens; assembly: GCA_007258455.2. Lineage (NCBI taxonomy): Eukaryota > Viridiplantae > Streptophyta > Pinopsida > Cupressales > Cupressaceae > Sequoia > Sequoia sempervirens. Next base: position 142,959,511 of record VDFB02075321.1, on the reverse strand, counting down.
ACAGTGAGGTGCCCTTATATTTTTTGAGAAAGTTATGGGCTGAGTTTGAGTTGGGTAAAAAACCCAACTATTTTGATATGAGGTCATTTCAGGGAGCTGGGCGTGGCATGCCCCAACATAGACTAGGAGCACGTGTCGATCCTCAGCGACGTGCTCCAGTTGCGCCTCTTGTTCCTCCTCCTTCTCCTGGTATTCCCGCTGCATTTCAGCAGCAAACCATGTTATCTACACTAGGAGCATTGAGTTCACTTTCAGGACATCTCACTCAGCAGACTACACACGCGGCCACTGAAGTGGCCAATACAGAGCATGGAGGCTCGGGCTATAGGGATACTCAGACATCCACTTCAGGTGAGGCACATGCATCTGGGGCGGGATCATACCTAAATTTACTATATTCTGAGGATCGTCCCACACAGGTATGTTCATCTTTTGAACTTAAATTTAATTCAAGTTTGAAATGTAAAAAATTCATGTAAATAATAACATCAAACTATATATATAATATAATATTAATTCAATAATTTTGTGTTTGGTGTATAGACACATGATGACGTGATGCCCGAAACTCAATATCATCATCGTGTGTATATGTCGAGTGCTGTAGATTTGGGCTCACCTTTTCAACAGGTACTTGAACCAAAATATATTAAATAATTTGTGTGTCCATATATATATATAATTTAATTTGAATTTGTACACATGTGTGAATTGATATATTATATCTAGATGCAGGGAAGTCATACTATTCCTAGTATTGACGAGCCACAAGTTACAGTGGTGAGCGCTCCTGAGACATCATCAGCTCAGGTGCGTGCTTTCAAAAGTTTGTTAAGTTTAAATTAAATACACATCATAGATCTAATTTAATTTTTACATTTACATACACATGTGTGAATGATCTATATGAACTGTTGTACATCTATATGTAGGGATTTGATGAGATAACCATGGCGGGCCGCGCACCTGAGACATCATTGACATCTATTCATGGGCAATCTCAGGTGCGTGATCATGAGGTCATATCATTCGAGGTTGTAAACTTTACTTTAAATCTCCTATACAATTTTTACGAACATATATATATATATATATATTCAAGGTTTTCACATATTGTTTGCTTTATATGAATATGCAGGATATAGTGGATCAGGCATTTGCATCTTCTCAACAGACAGTTATGTTACCTGTTGAAGAAAATGTGCCAGTTGATTCACATGACCATATGGTAATTTATGCATACTAGAAATCATTTTTAATATATTTAGTCGATATTTAATTAGTTTTTTTTATCTAAAAGTTTATATTTTCAATTTTAAATATGTTTAATTATATCAAAATTTCTAAATAAATTTAAATCTAATTTCGAGTTTCTTGAACTCTTTTACAGCATGATGCAGGTACATCTAGTCAACGTGGAACAAAGAGGAGACTTGATTTGACCGATCAGCCTGAGAGTTAGATAGTTTTATATTTTATGGACTACAAACCTCTAGTTTCATTTCAATATATGTGTTGGACTTGACATATAAATTTTATGGACTATGTAGATCTCTAGTTTTATTTTGAACATGTTATTATCATATATGTGTGTTTATTTATATCAGTTGACTTTAATATGATGATTATATATGCAGTCAATTATGAGATCATGTTATGTTCATTTTCATAATTATATGCATTTATATACATATCTATATATTTATATTTTATCAAATTTTCAAGTAATACATGCACTATATAATAATTCTTATCTAGAATCAAATTTCATATATATATAACTTATCAGATGGTTAGGTGACAAATTAAAACATTCCTTAAATAGTTTCTTAAATCATATTCATAATAAATTAAGGGCAAGTAATTCTAACTATTTTCCAATTACATAGCAAATATTTGAATCAATAAACAAAAAACCATCTCCTTGTATGTATATTTAATGTATAATCTATACAATTGAATAATTATATAAAATGTGGTAAATAGAAGACACATGAAATATGTATAATCTATACAATTTGAATAAGATATTTAAAAAGTGACATCGAACAAACATATATAATGTACATCAAGAAGTTTAATGTACAACTATATAACATGATGAAACATATATGTGCATGTAGATACAATTAAAGCTTATCAACTTTTAGGTGAATACCAAAAATTGATATTTACATAGTCTCCAGATAAAATAGTTTTTCAGTTCAACAATCACATTGTAGACCGACTTGATGAGAACTTGCAAAAATAATTAATGTAAGTAACTACAATTTTTACGAGTCATTTAAGTAAAAAATTCATGCAAGAAAAGAATTGCATATAGTAAATTCCATACAAATTCAAATGATGTTAGCCATAGGATGGATTAAGGGGACCTAAGAGGTTGGATTAAGGGGATGAAAGAGGGTGGATTAAGGGGAGTTGATAAAATGAGTTAAAGTGATGTAAGAGGGTGGATTAAGGGGGAGTGGAGAGAATGAGTTGAAAGGATGTAAGAGAGTGGATTAAGGGATGCAAGAGGGTAGATTAAGGGAGCGATAGAATGAGTTGAAGGGATGCAAGAGGGTGGATTAAGGGAGTTCATAAAATGAGTTAAAGCGATGTAAGAGAGTGGATTAAGGGGAGTTGATAAAATGAGTTAAAGTGATGTAAGAAGGTGGATTAAGGGGGAGTTGAGAGAATGAGTTGAAAATATGTAAGAGAGTGGATTAAGGGGATGCAAGAGGGTAGATTAAGGGGAGCCAATAGAATGAGTTGAAGGGATGCAAGAGGGTGGATTAAGGAGTTAGTTAATGAAGAGAGTGGATTAAGGGGAGTTGATAAAATGAGCTAAAGTGATGTAAGAGGGTGGATTAAGGGGGAGTTGAGAGAATGAGTTTTAAATATGTAAGAGAGTGGATTAAGGGGATGCAAGAGGGTAGATTAAGGGGAGCCAATAGAATGAGTTGAAGGGATGCAAGAGGGTGGATTAAGGGAAGTTCATAAAATGAGTTAAAGTGACGTAAGAGAGTGGATTAAGGGGATGCAAGAGGCTGGATTAAGGGGAGTTGATAAAATGAGTTAAAGTGATGTAAGAGGGTGGATTAAGGGGAGTTGATAATATGAGTTAAAGTGATGTAAGAGGGTGGATTAAGGGGAGTTGAGAGAATGAGTTAAAGTGATGCAAGAGGGTGGACATGGAGCTGAGAATGAGTTAAACCCTAAACCCTAAATTGAAAGTTAAAGGATGTAAGAGGGTGGATTAAGGGGAGTTGATAGAATGAGTTAAACCCTAAACCCTAAAACCCTAAAATGAGTTAACTTACATAAGAGGGTGGATTTCAAGCGGGATGCAAGAGGGTGGATTTCATGAGCTGATAGAATCGAGTTAAACCCTAAACCCTAAACCCTAAAATGAGTTAACCTTACATAAGAGGGTGGATTAAGGGGATGCAAGAGGGTAGATTAAGGGGAGTTGATAGAATGAGTTAAACCCTAAACCCTAAACCCTAAAATGAGTTAAACTTACATAAGAGGGTGGATTAAGGGGATGCAAGAGAGTGGATTAAGGGGAGTTGATAGAATGAGTTAAACCCTAAACCCTAAACCCTAAAATGAGTTAAACTTACATAAGAGGGTGGATTAAGGGGATGCAAGAGGGTGGATTTGGCGGAGTTGATAGAATGAGTTAAACCCTAAAACCCTAAACCCTAAAATGAGCTAAACCATAAGAGGGCTGGATTAAGGGGATGCAAGATGGTGGATTAAGGAGTTGATAGAATGAGTTAAACCCTAAACCCTAAACCCTAAAAATGAGTTAAACTTACATAAGAGGTGACCAAGGGGATGCAAGAGGGTGGATTAAGGAGTTGATAGAATGAGTTAAACCCTAAACCCTAAACCCTAAAATGAGTTAAAATAATGTAAGAGGGTGGATTAAGGGGATGCAAGAGGGTGGATTAAGGGGAGTTGATAGAATGAGTTAAACCCTAAACCCTAAACCCTAAAATGAGTTAAACTTAAATAAGAGGGTGGATTAAGGGGATGCAAGAGGGTGGATTAAGAGGAGTTGATAGAATGAGTTAAACCCTAAACCCTAAAATGAGTTAAACTTACATAAGAGGGTGGATTAAGGGGATGCAAGAGGGTGGATTAAGGTGAGTTGATAGAATGAGTTAAACCCTAAACCCTAAACCCTAAAATGAGTTAAAGTGATGTAAGAGGGTGGATTAAGGGGAGTTGAGAGAATAAGTTAAAGTGATGCAAGAGGGTGGATTAAGGGGAGTTGATAGAATGAGTTAAACCATAAACACTAAACCCTAAAATGAGTTAAAGTGGATTAAGGGGTGTTGAGAGAGTGACTTAAGGGGATGCAAGTGGATGGATTAAGGGTAGATATATGAGGATATTGATTGAGGGGTCCTAAGAGGATGAATTAAGAGGTGTTGAGTGAGTGACTTAAGTGGATGCAAGTGGACAAATTAAGGGTAGATATATGAGGGTATGGATTACAAGGTCCTAAGAGGATGGAGTAATGGTAGTTGATAGAATGACTTAAGGGGCTGCAAAAGGATGGATTAATGGTACATAAGAGGATGACTTAAGGGGTTTTAAGAGAATGGCTTAAGGGGATATGAAATCAATTATAAAGTATCAATTAAATGTATCTAGAACTATATATAGTTACCAGTCTCTAGATTGAAATTCCATTGTAATATATGTGCATCTCCTCTCTTTTTTGCAAAGCATCTAATTTTGGGAGAACTGAAACAAAAAATGATATAAAACTTTAATTAGGAAAATGATTAAAGACAAAATATATATATATATATATATATCAATTAAATATATATATACTTACTAGATATGCTTTACCAATATTTACTACCCATTAAAATTATCATCTCGGTGATCCTCTCTTTTTTAACGCATCTATGATTGTCTCAAGTGGATCATCCATTTAAATTGCTCCAAAACTTTATTATTAGCAGGCCTCCCCTTGATATCTAACTAGTTTTATATTGGTTGCCAAAATCAAATGTAAATACCATACTTTTCAAAGTCTTCATAATCTTCAAATGCAGGCAAGCCATTCTTTCTCATCAAATATTTTCGAAGCCAAGTGCCAACAACAACCACTGAACCAGTTGGATACTCAAAGTTGTCATCATCTACTCTAGTATGTACCAACTTATGTTTTCTCTCAACACATCTAGCCAACCAGTACTCTGTCTTCTCTTCATTCCCTTGAGGTGCAACAACAGCATACACATGTCCTACAAAAATAAATAAAAAATTCAATAAAAAGTGACTTATATTTAACTCATATAAACATGCATACATACAAAATTCAACTCAATAAATAATGTACCTTCTTGTACAAGATCTGAAACATGATCATAATCATCTGATGCGAACACTTGATTATCTTCAATTGTCATTTCATGTTGAACATGTGTCAATGTAGGCATTAAAGCTCTTTGTTGCCATTGTTCGACCCATTCCATACTTTCACATGCCTGCCAATCACCTACAATACAAAATTGACAATAGCATGCCAACTCCCTTGTCCATATTGTCCATGTGTTTGCATTCGAACTCTTAAATGAATGCCATTTTGCACTTCCATTAATTGTTTCACAATCCTGTCGAGAAAAAATATCATTTTCTTCAACTAACCAAAAGAAGCGTCGAATTATTGAGCTCTCACTTGTTCTTGTAGATAATTTGGTATTGCACCAATGTACAATTGCACATGCATTTCTAAATTTTGCAGCATCCTCAAATTTTAGTTGCTCTCTAGCAAGAGCTTTTTTCACACATGCACCTGCTCCATCATGTTCTCCCTTACCATGACCAGCTTCAAAAAAACTCCATATGTGTTGGATATTATTTTCCTTATGAACTCTACATAGCCAATAAAACATTCTAGCATTTTTGAATTTACCCGTGCAATTATCTGACCATATGAGATGTTCTAGTATTTGAATTCCTCTCTCTTTTAAATTTTTATTAAATATATCAAAACAATATTGTACAAACTCAGATGAATGTAATCGATTATCACTTACATAAAAATGGTACTCTTTCAAAAAAATTCTATTATCTTCTATACTATCTTCAGCATGTCTATAAACAATGTGAACAAATATAGCTACTTGCACTGAATTATAATATTGTGATTGGATTTCTTCTTGTGGAGCAAGAGTATAATTTTCAGCAAAATCAACAATTGACAATATAGTTCCAATTGGAAATGTGTTTTTACATAAACGAAATTGATTATCAAGCCAATGAGCATTCTGAGAGTGTTAAACATATTTAGGTACAAACTTATCTTTAAATTCAGTAATAAAAGTATGCACACTAACTTTTTCCACAATTAGCTCAACACGTCTTCCAATTTTACCATCTTTTAAAGAATACTCAATATTTTTAAATTTTTTACATCCACTAATTGTTTTCCAAATTCATCTAAACTACTTTCATGCATGCATTCTCCTAATAATGAAAAGTTACCACATCTATCGCATTCTCCAGATATGCATCCTTTTAAAAAAAATGAGTTTCCATTTAAAGAGGGATTACAAAACAAACCTGCTATAAAATCTTTGATTATTTCAGGTGGCATAGTAATACCACAAATGTCCTGCATAATTTGGTTAGCATGCAAAGTGCATCGTATATATCAAAATATATCATAATAATAATGAAATTGTACATGAGTCTTACAACAACAAGAGATTCGTTGCTTATTAATTCTAACATACCAAGGTTTACACTTTTCAAATGATCTTTGACTTATGCTAATATTTAATGGTAAGATTGAAGCATCTAATTTTTTTTATATAATTCAGTTTGAGTCATATCTAAGAGATGCTTTGGATGAGGTTCACGAATTTTGGAACCCACCCTTAATTTTAAGACATCTCTAATGTTAGGTGATACTCTTGTATTATCATACCAAAATTTTTCGATTAAAGATTTAATTTCATTAGTTAATTTCATGTCTGATCTTGGGAGTCTACCACTAAAACTCCAACATTGATTAATAGGATCTTTTTCAATACTTTCTCTTCTTTTAGCAGCTCTTATCAAAGTTCTAGGATTTAAGTTTATACATTTACTAATCTTACTTAACATTCTTTTATTTGAAGTTGTTTTATCAACTAGAGTAGTTGTTATTACACGGCGAGCCGCATTCTTATCTTTTAATCGACTTTTCTTACCAATAACATCAATAACATTAGCAAAACTAGATATGACTTGTTCTACTGAATCATCTTTCTTTTTTGGTTTTACAAAAACACCTAATTTTTTCATCACTTTTCTCATTTTAAACATTCTCATCAATTGCACCATGAGTTGACATTGGAATCCTAATTTCTTTCTATAAAAAAATATTTTATATATTTTATTTCCATAATTTCTAATTTGTCTTGAAGAAACTTTACCACGAAGGTTATTTAACACATTTGTTTCAATTGTTAAAAAAACATTTTCACCTTCATCCATAGATGGAGTTTCATTTTCATTCACATAAGGGGTTTCATTTTCATTTTCAAATGTAAAAGGGATTTCATTCTCATTTTCATCAATATTAGGGATTTCATTCTCATTTACATTCTCATAAGATATAATTTCATCATTTTCTTGTTTCTGTATTGTTTTAACCCTAGTATTATTAATCTCATCAATTGTGTATCCAGCTTCTTCTAAACAAGCAATATCAATATTATAAAAACTTGGGTTTGAAGACATACCTGGATAGATTGTTTGAATAGGCACATTTTCCATGTCATTGGGAGGTGGATTTGAAGACACACCCAAAGTTATTTGCATATCATTCAAAGTTGAAGTTGAAGGCACATTTGGGTTTGTCTCCATAGTTGCATTTTCTTCCATATTCACCACCTCCACATTTGCATCATCTACATTGATTTCATCATTCATGGCTTCCTCTTCGACATTCTTAGAACTAGATGCTTCCAAATCTTTCATTTGATGAATCCTTTGTCTCCTTTCCCTTTGTCTTTTTGCCTCCTTATCTTTATTTGCTTGAATTTCTTTGGGTGTCATTACCTTCCTACATCTTTTTCTTTGTCTTTTCTTATCACCCATGGTTACCAAACCCTCTTTGATGACAAAAACAATAATTCAAGAAACCTATTTTAAAATTGCCACCTCCTTCAAATATTCAAATAAAACTATGTACTATGAAGATTATTTTTTCTATAAACTCTGAAGTACAAAATCATCATGAGTACATCCAAAAATTCACTTTTTCCAAATCTTCTTGTAAAAAGTTCTTGCACTTGATTCCATTTCAGAAAATTTAACTTGCACTTTTACTCTTCCAACAATTTGAATAGAATATGCCCTGCACAAGACAAATTTGCAATAAAAAACGCAGAAAATGACACTTTCGGTCCGTACTACAGAAAAAGAATGTTGCAAGAAAATCGTGTTTTAACAGTATTTTTCAAATTAGGAAAAAACGGCTATTATACAAACGCGTACGCGTTATGAAACGCGTACGCGTTATATTTTTAAAACGCGTACGCGTTGCTTTCTGCCAACGGGCAAAACATAATGCGTATGCGTTATGAAACGCGTATGTGTTTCATTTAAATAATGCGTACGTGTTTCTATAACGCATACGCGTTATTTAAAAGTTGATCTCCCAAACCAAATCTAGCCCCGGTTTTAGGCTTGGGAAAGGCTTGACAATCCGAGCCTTAGCTTTTGACCTGCAACTAAAAAACTAAGGCAAACTGAAAAAAAATGTCCAACTTTGACAACATAGATGATGAACTTTTTTTCTGAATTAGTCTATAAAATTAAAACCCATTAGAGAACACAATGTCTACTTTCTAGATATATAATTTTTGTTAAAATTGGATTAAGTTTGTTATTTTTAAATTAATTTCTAAGCAAACTAGGCCTTAAACTTGAAAGATCAGGTTTTTTTGGTTTTTTAATAACTTTGTATTGGTTAAGTTTCTTGTAAAAAAAATTATATGGTCCCAAACTTCAGACAATTCTCTACACAATGAAAAAAAAAAGAGTCAAAAAATGTTTTGTTTAGGTCCAATTATGTTGTCCGTACACGTTGATTTGAAAAAACATCAATTAAGGCCAATAAAAAATTAATTAAAAAAAATATATTCAACCAAAAATTACAAAAAAAAATCCAGCCCAAACTTCATGTTGTTAGATCTCTTTTCCTAAAAGGAATTAGCAAAATAATTTTATTTGGGTCAAAAAGTGTTGTCCGTACACCTGCTTGGTATGGTTAAAAAACAGGGACTTTTAAAAAGTGGTTTTTATAGATCTTTATCAAAATTTAATTTCTATAAACTGGGTATTTTAATAATTTACATATTTGGAAACTAGATTCAAAATTCAAAATTTCATATTACTGACTTTTTTTAAGATTCATTGTGGAAGTGCCTCAAATTTTCAGTCCAAGTGTGACAAATTCTGAAAAACAGCAAAAACACTTACATTTTTTGAGTTTTTTGTGTACCCAACTTCTTGCATCAACCCTTAATTTCTTAGTATGTGTATTTACATAGTTAAAGCATGAAAATTTAACGTTTCTTAGATTTTGAACTAGTATTAAGAAAGAGAAATAGAAAAGAACAAAATCATATAAAATTGGGATATAGTTACTCATCTTGGTGAATTGGGAAAATTTTGAACATTGAAAATTGAGTATGAAAATTGTCGAGCTGGAAAATTGGATTGTTGTACTCTTTAATTTGTATACATGACTTTGAAACTAGCACTTATAAATAATGATAATATATATAAATAAATCTAATGTTCATTTTTATGTAAAATAATAAGCCCTAACTTTCTAAAAGAGAGTTGTGCTCTTTCTTCCTTTTTACTTTTTGGAAGTGTCACTCAATATAAGAACAATAATAATTGTGATAAGTAATAATGCTATTAAGAATAAAATTTCATCATACTCATTTAAGAGTGTGCCCAATGTCTATATATATAATATGTAATTTTTTTTTTTTAATACATAAGAATAAAAAAAACTAGTGGTTGCATTAAAATTCCTTATGGGAATTGTGCATATTGCATTCTCTTTTTGTTAGAAGTAAGAGAGGATTAAAAGTATCATATTTTCAAATGTTCTATGATTATCCATGAAAATCTAATCCTTTCTTTTCATGAATAGATCCTTGGAAAGAAAATTAACTTCTCACCATAGAAGGATAGTTAAGACATCTATGAGAACTCACTCAGTGGTATTCCCTATAATGTCTAAATGCCTTTACTACTAGTTGTGCTCAATCTTATTTTGACTATCAACACTTATACAAAATTACAATACAATTTAAATTAATATATACATAAATAGTATGATATGACTCCTAGTTAATTGACATGGAAGAAGTGGGTAGGTTACTATCTATTTACTCCACTAATAGTATTTCAATACACTACAAAAGTAAACTAGATACACAATATCATTGAGCATGTAAAGTATTCACAGAACAGATGCATATGAAGTATTCAGATCTTTATTCATGTATTTGCAATATTACATTATCACATCAACTCTACCTTCGACTACAACCCACACAACAATATAAATAGTTAACCGGTGTCGGTTGAGAACACCTACCGTCGACAACTGTCAAGTACCAACTAATCCCGAGGACTAATCCCTTGAGTGCTAACTAATCTCGAGGACTAAATTCTTAAAAAAACATTATTTATTTATTCCATTGCTAACTAATTATCTAGTGGATTACATCATCCCCCCCTTAGAAAAAGTCATCTTCCCAGACAACAAATACAATATTGGGAGATCAACATATAAAATTTCAGTGGGAGGAGGGTTGAGAGGATGTCCCTGGCAACTGGGGGATTGATGAAGTGGTAGCTAGAGTGGTCAGTTGTCGTAGTTGGTACACCTCCTCTATATGTTGTTGAAGGTGATGAGAGGCCTTCAATTCTTTCTCTCGAGTGGTCTTCACCAGGTGCATTGCATCCTTCAAATTTTTATTGACATTCTCCAGTTCCTTGTCTTTATTCACCAATTGTCAGGCCATCTCCTCCTCAAGCGCTTTCATCCTCCTCTCCATATCCTATATGCTTGTATCTTGAGCGATCACTTTCAGTTCTCTTCCTCAACTAGGCGAGTGAGCTCTTGCAGTTGTTTTACAAAGGACTCTTCCTTGGCATGGATTTTATGATAAAGGATGATGGCTTGTTCCGCTTTCTTCGTCATTTTGTTTAGATGGATCTCATACTCTCGATAGGCTAGAAATGATGTCTTGTATGCTATCTCCATCTCAAATAACTGTGCCACTAGCTTTTCGTATTTCCCATACAAAACTGGCCTCTTCGGAAACCAAGCAACCATCATTTCTGGTGTCTTCTTCGCCAGCCAATCCCCAGTAAATATCCTGTCAAACTCTCTACCGCTCCTTGAGTTCATAAACTGAAGGATCCGTCATGCCTCCTGCTCAACTATAGGTGAGTAGTTTCGGTGTAGTGTCTTTGCAATGTCAAACACTTCTTGGATGACCAATGCAATAGGCTCGAGGCTGTGGATGTACCTCTCGATCGTACCTATTAGGTCCTATCGATCTAGCTTGGGGATTATCACAACAATCCCCTTCGACGCATCATTATCACTGGATTCACTAGATTCTTCGACATTACCCATGGCTATAGGTACGACCATCTGTGGTTTCGTCTATGGTGTGACATGAGGCTCCTCATCTGACACAATATGGATCACCTATGCCATCTCTCCCCCCTCCACTGCTGGTTGCTTTGCCACTTGTTGTGTATTCTTTGCTACCACCATTGGCTAAGTGCTCCCGGTTGGTGTAACATCTCTCCCCACCTCCATCTCCATCAGACCTGGCGAGTGTATGGGGGATATGTCTTCCTCTTGAATAGGGGTTCCCATTTGCCTCAACCATCCATCTACACCATCTATCAGAAGTTTCCCTCATGGTGATTCCAATGCGTTCGTCTCACCCATTATGCCATCCGGTGTTGTGTCCTCAAGCTTCCCTATCAAATATTTTAATTTCCAATTGTAGGTTCACATGCTCTCATGCTTCCCTTGCTTATTATTGTATATCTTTGTGAAAATATCGCTATCATCTCGTAGAAGTTTGAACTCCTCCTGGAAAGCTTGCTTCAATAACCTCCACATAGCTTTCTGTGCTTGATCTAATTCAGAGTACCAATCAATGACACTATCTCAGAGTGTTGCTGGAAATAATTTCAGCCACTAGTCCGGATCATCCTGTCCACTGGCTATCCAGATAGTTTCACATGTCTTACAGTGTCGTACTAGATCTTTTGACCCATTCCCCATAAACTTCGACAGCTTCTGCCACTCCGGAGTAGCCATCTTTCCCCGCTATCCTCCTTGTGTGTTGGACCCGATTAGACTAGTTTCCCTGCTATGTTCCAGTGCGTCACTTGCACTCTTGACCACGTACGAGTCACTCCCATGTCTTCCATCAACATCCTTGACACCGTGAGTCTCCTGGGGTTCCCTTCGGTACTTTCTCTGCCTTGGGGTACTGGGCTTAGATCTTCCACTCGTTAGTTGTTCATTGTTGTTCAATAAGGAAAACTCTTGAAAACATCTGATGCTACTAGTTAATTCATCTTCATTCTCATAAAGATCATACCTTCCTACATACAGGGTGCCAAAGGGTCCTTCATCCCTCCCTTCCACCAAACTTTGATGTGCTCTTTCAATGGATGTGTCTATTTGTGTCAGATTCTCATGTGTTCTTTTAATACTCTGGTTTATTTCAATTAGATCCTCATCAAATTCCTTACCAACTTGCTTCAATCTTCTTTGCCGATTTTCTTGTTCTTGTAGCCTGAGTGATCGCCGAACCTTCTCCTCTTGAGTCGCGTGTCCATCAGGTACTTGATTGTTGTCTTTGTTCGGTCATAAGGGAATTTAAAATTTGTTTAGGCAATAATTGCTGACTACCGGATGTACGTCTCCAGCTAGTGTCTCATTCTTCTTCTTCGTGTTTGGATCTCTCTTTGTAGCGTTGTAGTATTTGCTGCCTTCGGTGTTCTTGATCATCTTCTTCTTGAAGGTCTTGCAGGATAATGAAATGATGGGCCAACAATCTGGGCATACGATTCAGGAGGTGATCCACCTCGTCATTCACTTCCAACCTATCCTAGATAACTTCCTCAGGGATCTCCCGCTTGCGAGATTCCCTTCGTACGTGATCTGGTAAAGATATCTTCCATAGATTGACAAGATCTTTAGTCAATAGGTCTTCCCTTTCCTCATTGCTATTCACGATCTCGACTGCCGAGAGACCCATTATGCTGCCATGACGAGTGATTCCCTAGTCCGCTCAGGAAATGGCACCAAATTTTTACTCCACTAATAGTATTTCAATACACTACAAAAGTAAACTAGATACACAATATCATTGAGCATGTAAAGTATTCACAGAACAAATGCATATGAAGTATTCAGATCTTTATTCATGTTTTTGCAGTTTTACATTATCTGATCAACTCTACCTCTCAACTACAACCCACACAACAATATAAATAGTTAATCGACGTTGGTTGAGAACACCAACTGTTGGCAACTGTCAAGTACCAACTAATCCCGAGAACTAATCCCCCGAGTGCTAACTAATCCCGAGGACTAAATTCTTAACAAAACATTATTTATTTATTCCATTGCTAACTAACTATCTAGTGGATTACACTATCTTCTCTTAAAAAATATTATTGGTGCAAGCTCTTTGCTAAGGCAATTGTAGTGAAGGGGGATACATTGCTCACAAGTCTTGCTTTCCAAGAGAATCCTAGGGAAAAACTACCCTAAACTACCTCAAACTTAGCTTAAATAAACCAAAAGGTTGAATGAAGAAATTACAAAGAACATAATATCAGGAATGACTTTTAGAAAAACTGCTTTGGAAACTGGAAAAGAAAAATTAGGAGATCTCAATCACAGAAGGTGTAGCTCTTAGGAAAAGGATGACAACACAGATCAAGATGCCAATGTGGCACGCTATAGTCCTAGAAGGGCGTTGGCATCTTGTACTGAAAAAGAGCTAAAACCCTTGAACAAAAATGCAATAATCCTACTAACGTTCCCAAATCCGAGGTTTTTCTAACTAAATAGATTAACAAAGAACAATAAATGCTTGAAAATACTAAGGAGAGTAAAAGACTAACTTACAAAAGGTCTTGCGTTTGAGATCTTCCTCCAAGCTTCACTTGGACAACCTGCACACAAGACAAACGAGGAAAAATGTTGGAGCTGTTTCAGGGCTTGCCCCAGTCAAACCCTCATTTTGGTGTTCCCACCTCCATGGAAAACTAGATAGATAGAAAAAGTGGAAAAAGTAAACAAATAGGAAGTGATAAAAGAAATCCCTACTCAAGGAGGAGAACTCGTATCACAAGATAGAAAATGAACAAATTATCTATTCACAAATAGACAAGAATCAAGAGAGCATTACCAACAGTCCATGACCACCTCTTGACTACATGGATGCATTGTTGAATGCTTGCAAGAGAGATTTGGTTGTTGGAGGGACCTCAGTTCAACAAGGATTCATCATAGAAGCAAGATTGAGAAGAGAGGAAGTAGAGAATGGAGTGAGATTGAAAGATTGAAGTGTTTGAATGAGAGAGAACCCCCAAAATGAGAACAAAGAGAGTTTTGTTGCTGCACAAGGTGGGAGGAGTTGTTACACTTAAAATTTTGACTACAGGGACATGTGTCATGAGTCAAGATTTTGAGATTTCCATTTCAAACTTCATGAAACTATGTGGAAACTAGCGTGTCACGTGGATGTCCGCACATTGCATATGCGTCCAAGTCAACATTTTTTGGGAAATGAGGTGGAAAAATGTTGTGACTTCATCGTTGGTCCTTGTGGCATCGAAATCATGAAATTACATCCCATAAGGTTCTTGTCATAAATGCATTTAAGCGTAATAAATGTAGTGCCAAATGTACAAATGTGAAAACTGCCCCTAGGGTACAATTTTATGACATTACATTTTTCCCCACTTTAGTGGGCTAGATTTTGGAGAAATCAACCACACTAAAGTAGAAAATAAAGCAAACATAAAAACTTGAAAATTTTATGGATTTACCTGCCAAAAAAAGGATACTGTAGAGGCTACAAAAATTGAGCAAGCAAGTACCGATAATGCCCCCAATGATCAAACTTAGCAAAAAATTCATTTTTCATGAAAGATCATGCAAGATTTTATTCTGCAAAACTTCAAGTTTTAGGTCAACTAAAAAATTGGAAGAAACTACCAAGGTGAGAAGAATGTTCAAGAAAAATTCAATGGTTTGGAAGAAAAACATGATAAAGAGGTGATTATATGCCTCCTCTTGGTTTTGCCCCTAGCTAGGTGGGGGAAAATCAGGAAAAATTGGGGGACCACAATTGTCGAGAAAAATTAGCCCTGAGGGGCCTATATATACCCAGGTGGGTCCCTAGAAGGGTCATTTTCATTATTCATTACAGGAGTTTTGTTAACTTTTGTGAGAGAAAAGTCAACAAAATGACACACAGACAAGACTAATAGGAGTCGAGGCTAGACCAACTACGACGTGGAATCGTCAAGGGTGGCGAGGTCGATCAAGTAAGTGTGAAAACCTCGTTTTGTGAGCATTTTATGAGATTTTAGCCATTTTAGGACAAAAACACAATGTAGGCATATCGACGACATGAAGTCATCCCGCTAGCACATTAGTGTCCCACCCACACCCTAGCTATAGTTTCATGCACTGGACTCTGCCAAGTGCATTGGCGTTCAACTAGCCATCAATGTTGGAACTCAGAGAAGATCACATTGCGCATAGGCACGACACATCTACGTCTTAGAGGCTAAACTTAGATTTTTTTTGGATGTAGAAGAAATAATCTTTATGCCAAGTGTGCTGATACAAATATTTTTCATTCTTGTAGGACTACCCTAAGATCAAAGAGCATCCCGATGGTTTAGTGCTTTAATTGGTTCAAGATTAGGTGCAATGCCTGAGTTAGGTAGAGGAGGAGCGCCTGTGACACATCAAACTATGGTATGTTTACACCACACCAAAGATGCTATTCCACGACCACATGCTCATGGTGCTAATGGAGCAATGGGATGCCACCACATTGACATTCTAGTTGTTGATGGTTGAGATGATCGTCACTTTGGAGGATGTCTATTGTATCATTGGTATTCCCATTCGTAGGCAGTGGGTGACCACCAACAACATGCACTTTTCTTGCAAGTGTGCAAAGGGGGTCCAGTACTACACAGATTGAGACAATGATGATGATGAGACCAGTCATATGTACATCTGATGGTTCGAGCAGGGCAACATATTTGTCCCTCTACTATGGCATGTGATGGTCATCATAGTGGCCATGCACGTCACGATGGATTCATAAGGCTCTCACTTGCATGGGGGACTCGTTCATACCATCATAGTGATGGAGGACCACCAAATGGTCTTTACATGGGGCCGCAACATGTTAGCACACATGTACCATGAGCTGGGTAGGTTCATGCATTATGAGTTTGTGAGCTTCACAATGTGCACGTTACTACAGGTGTGTGCATTCACTCACATCACATGCACGTGATTAGTGGGCTATCCCTAGGTGAGGTATTATTTTGTGCCTATGGCCCACTAGTATGAGCGCGTGAGACAATGGAGGCACATAGACCTATAGTTTTGGTAGCTTTAGTTTGATGTTTTGTGGGTCAACCAAATTAGATGACAACCATATAGATGGTTTAAGTGGGTAGATGACTGCAAATATTTGCGAAATCTACAGTGCGACCATTTTCTCCTAGGTCACATAAATATTATTATTCCCTCGTACTAGCAGAGGGTTATGCGATAGTACAAGATTGTACATACCATCCCCCCGTAGTCCCATTCTACACATGGGTCGTGAGGAGTTCCACGCGACCGGGTGACCTTCGACGACCTTCCATTATTGACATCATCCCTTCAGAGGATGACAAGGAGGATCAAGACCAGCCTTTGGCACATACCGCCGATGATGTAGGCATGATCCATGGCTTTCAAACGTGGTGGATGCTACATTATCCTACACTAGTTTTCCTAGCGGATTCCCCTAGGGGGATAAGGGCGTGCATGGAAATGTACTAGCGAGGTAGCGAGGAGGTAGAGGTGGAGGCTGGTAGTAGGAGTAGTAGGGAAATGAGGTCAACATAACAAAGGTGAGGTAGAGGTGCCGACAGAGGATGTACTCTCCTCCACTTGTCATCCCAATCTTAGTAGCGATACCCGCTCCATCTGTCAACCTGACAATGGTCCTACTAGAACTAGCATCAAATTCTGGTGATGGAGGAATCTGACCCTACATCACTGCTCCCTTGATCGACATTGGTAGGTTAGGGACCCATCTACAAAATTTGTTTATGTTTTTTTTATTTTAGTTTTTTAGTTTATCTTATGTATATGCTTATATTTTAGTTTTTGCAGATATGTATATATCATGCGGTACTAATAAGTCCATTCTCTCTATGATTGTAGTGGACATACATGGATGGTTGTGCTCATTGCGCAATGCATATTAGAGGTGGCCCCTGTTGTGTCAGTCTAGGGTACCATTCTTGAGGCATACTAGCCAGTGTCAGTGGGGCAACATGCCAACCTTTTCAAGCTAGTCATGCATATGAGGACAATGTACAAGGAGGGGTAGGCACAAATTGTGTAGAGTATGAATGCTACTTTCACCATAGAACAGAGAGACCAACTGTCGGTGGAGCTACAAAATGTGCTCTCTAAGAGAGATGAGGTGGCGACGAGAGTTGATAGTGCTGAGAAGGAATGTGATGCTCTACGGAGCCAACTTGATGATTTCAAAGGGTAGGCAACAACTATGAGGTTGGCAGATGACCCACAACTACATGAGGCCTTAAGGAGAGTGGGCTGCAGATAGCCTCCCTACAGGGAGAGATCAAAGGACTATGAGTAGTAGTATCCAGCTTGCGGTCACATAGATCCCATTCCATCTCCGTTGTCAAGCCTTGGCGATAGCCACCGCTAGGACTAGAGGGCTCAGGTAGTTGTACACTCGAGGGCTAGATGCTCAATTTTTGTATATCATTTTTGTACCGATGACATATATTGTATAGCATTTTGATTATAAATAGTTGATACACATATACAATTGCCACTTATTTTTTGATGACACTGGCATGCTACATATGCATGACATATATTTGATTTATATATACATGAGATACTTGTTCCAGCATTATGGTGTTTCTTATTTTATGTAGATGTTTCCTTCACTTTCATGTATGATTATGTGATGAATGTTATACTTATGGATGTATGCTTATATTAGATGTTATAATGATCTAATAAACACACATGGATGTATGTTAATTATATACAATGATGATTTGATTGCCTAACGAAATGATGTAATGTAATGCACACTAAAACACATGTATGTATGCCTCTCTCTCATGCACACATGGTTACATCATAACACAAATCTAGTAATGTGTTCATGAAGGAATGTCAACATGTGATACACTATGATCTATGAGGGATAAGCGTTACACATGTGACACATAGACAATATGCATCGTATCAACAAAGGTGCATTGCATTAACAGGTTCTTTTAGGGGCATCCCATCTATAGATGACAACCCATAGGCACTAGAACCATACACAAAGATGGAAATATAAGGGCCTAACCAATTAGGATTGAACTTCCCTCTTTGATTAGGTGGCACATTTACATTTATATGATTCTCATAATTAACCAGGTCAACTACCTTGAAAGTTCTGGGAAGAAAACCTTGATTATACTGCCTAAACAATGATCATTGATAAGCTTTAAGGTGATCGAGTGCCTGCAATCGGCACACATCAAGCAACTCAAGCTGATGCAAATGATTGGATCGATAAGTTTCATCATTAATTAACCCTTTAAGGGAAACCTATAGAGATAGAATCTCCAACTCTAAAGGCAAGATATCTTCAACACCATACACGAGGTTATAAGGTGTTGTTCCCATCATACAAACACTCGTGTGATAGGCCCACAAAGCATATGTTAATTGGACATGTGCCAATATTTATCGTGTTTATTTACCATTTTTGGAAGGATAAGCTCAAGATTTTTATTAGACGCTTTAGCTTGGCCATTGGATTGAGGATAGTATGGTGTAGAGAATCTATGCTGAACATGAAATTTCTCTAGGAATTGCTTCAATTCCTTGTTCTTGAATGGCGTACCATTGTCAAAAATAAAGGTAGAAGGCAACCTGAAGTGAGAAATGATATTGTTAAGAAGAAAGCCACAAATAGCTTCAACATTCGTGGATCGAAGCGGGATGGCTTCAAACCACTTTGTGAAGTAATTGATAGCGGTAATGATAAAGACATGTCCTTTAGAAGAAGGAGGTGATATCTTTCCAATGATATCCAACCCCCATTTTATGAACGACCAAGGGGAATTCTAATTTTGAAGCTCTTGAGTAGGAGCATGAATGTGATGGCTATGTTGTTGGCATTGTAGATACTTCTTGATAAAATCAAAGGAATCTTGTTCCATTGTCTACCAAAAGTATCCCATGTGGATCAGTTTTCGCACCAAGGATTTACCACCAAAGTGTCCACCTCTAGAACCCAATGGGCTCCCTTAAGGGAAAGGGGTATTTCCACTTTAGTGAGACACTGAAGAAGAAGACCATTATAGGATTTTCAATAAAGAACAACTAATAGTACAATGTAAGTGATCAAAAGCTTTCGTATTTGAGTGTGATCATTCTTTGTCACATTTCCGGGAAAGTTTCCGGTGTTCAAATAGTTGTAAATGTTAGAGTACCATTCTTCTAAGTCTACGTGAGCACTCACAAGAGCATTAGATTTAGGTTGGTCAGAAATAGCAAGAGAGTGAAGAATATTAATAGAAAGTGATATTCCTTCGTATCCTTATCTGAGGGCACCAGGGAGGCAGCACTCGCCATGACATCTACGTGTCATTTTTCTCTCCTAGGGGTATTGTCTATTGTAAATGAGGAGAATTGATCAAGCAAGGAAAAATCCAAATCCCGATACTAAGATAAATTACTTTGCTTAGCTTGATATGTTTGTATAATTTGACTCATAATAAGTTTAGTCACTGTGTATGCAAAGATGCCTTATGTTTAAAGGAATCACGACACGCAAGCTGGCAGTAAGGGCCTCGTACTTAGTGATGTTATTAGTACATTGAAACTCTAATCAAAAGGAGAGAGGGACCAAATTTCCCTTGGGTGAGACCAAAACTACACCCGCTCTAGAGCTAGTCTGACATCTCGATCCATCGAAATACATCTCCCACACAAGATAATGACTAATCACAAAAATATATTCATTAAGAAACAAGTCTAGACTAGGGAAGGAACAAGATGAAGGGGCATCTGCAAATTGATCGGTAACCGCTTGACCTTTTATTATTTTTGAGTCACAAAATTTATGTCAAACTCAAAAAGCAACATTACCCATTTTTCCAACCTTCCAGCAAGGTCAACACTAGAAAAAAATGCTTCAAAAGATTAGTTTTCACAATAACGTGTGTTTTGACATGAAGAAGATAATGTCTTAGCTTATGCATTGCAAATACGAGAGCAAGGAATTGTTTCTCCATGGTAGAATAACGAGTTTCGTAATCAATGAGGACACAACTAATGTAATAGACTGCTCTTTCCCTATCATCATCATCGTATTGAGAAAGCAAGGCTGCCAAAGCATATAGTGATGCAACAAGGTAAAGAAAAAAGGTCTATCCTGCATGGCCAGTATTAAGATAGGAGGATTGGCTAGATAACTTTTGGTTGATTCGAAAGCTTTCTAGCACTCATCATCCCAAACAAAACAAACATATTTCTTTAGCAAGAGAGTGAATGGAAGGGGATGATAAGCCAAATAAGATATGAATCTATGAATAGCCTAGATCTTCCCTTGAAAAGTTTGAAGCTGAGAGATATTTCTAGGTGGAGGCATGTTAACAATCACATCAATTTTATTTGTATCGACTTCAATTCCACGATGAGAAACTATAAACCCTAAAAGTTTGCTTGTGTCCACGTTGAAGACACACTTAAGAGGATTTAGCCTCATCTTATAGAGTCACAACCTTTCAAAGATGAGGCAAATATTTCCTACATGATCCCGACGGGTTACAAATTTCACCAAGATATCAACGTAGTCTTCTAAGATTTTGTGAATGAAATCATGAAAGATTAGGGTCATCACCCACTGGTAAGTTGTGCCTACATTCTTTAACCCAAATGGAATGAACACATAACAAAAAGTACCCCAAGGGGTAGTGAAGGTTGTTTTATACTGATCTTCCCAGTTAATACGAATCTGGTTATAGCCCGAGAAGCCATCCATGAAGGAAAACAAGGCATGGCCTGTAGTCGAGTCTACAATCATAGCAATATTAGGCAACATAAAATCATCTTTAAGAGAATCCTTATTAAGATCATGAAATTCAATGCACATAGGAATATGACCATTAGGTTTTCTAACGGAAACAATATTTGATATCCAAGGTGAATAGTCGATAGGATGGATAAAGAATACTTTTAGTAGCTTCTCTATCTCAGTATTAACCAACAATGTAACCTTGGGATTCATCTTTCAGATCTTTTGTTTAATAGGTTTGGCATTGAGGCATAGGATGATATTGTGAACCACTATAGAATCATCAATACTGGGCATGCCCTCATATGACCAAGAGAAGATATTAGGGTGAGAATGTAAGAGGTTAGAGTGCTCCTTAGCTTCTTCTGAAGAAATAATTTTTTTGATCTTAATCACCCTTTCAAAGGATTCATGGTCCATGAAAAATTTAGTAGTATCTTCCTTAAGGAGAGGACTATGGTCTTTAGGATGAGGTATCAGGACACCATCATCAACATTAGATAGAGGAGCCTCCTCATCTATATTCAAAACATATTCTCCAAAGTATGATTGCTTATTCAAGTGATACAAGAATCGTTGCTTATGGTGAAAGGAAGGCAAGTGGGAATAGGTACCTAAGAATTCTTCTAGCACTTCCTCTAAGGAAAAAACATCTAGAGAAAATTCATCAGGTTCTATTTTATCCTCTGTCAGTTCAGGATGAACTAGGTTGAGAGGTTCAACCAAAATCATGTTAACACTCCACCATGGTTTTTTCCTAGATTCTTTAATAGAGCATCCCAGTCCCAAGTTATGATTTTGAGGCTTAAATTGGATAGGAACCTGAATTCCTTATTCAATACGCCCAAGGCCTTTACATTTGTAACCATACTTAGAAACGAGTCTACATTCAGGGCCATAACATGTCTACAAAGCCTCAGAAGGTGGTGGTTCCACATAGAGAGCGCCATTCTACCAATGAGTGTCAAACATGTCTGAGACCACAACCATACTTCTCATTGGGATTATAAACATTAATCTCTTTAGTATAACTTTGATTGTCCTCCTTAGTAGGGGAACAACTAGGTTCCTGGATAGGATCACAACTTTCCTTCTCAGTAGGAGGTTGATCAACTTCTTAGCGGAGGTGTTTGAAGTTATTGGAAGATTGAGGTGGATGGGATTCACCTTGTATTTCTTTGATGAAGAATTCAGATATTTCCAAGGATCCCCAATCATCACCAAGACATGCATTTGATTTAGAAGAAGTAGATAGGGAATACTTAGGACTTTCTACTTTAGGTTGTTCCTCTTTCGAGAAACTTACTTCGGGGATGGTATTTATTGGCAGCACCGCTAAAGAGCATGTCAACACATTTGAGGTTAGCAACAAAATACAATTCTTGAGAGTGGAAACAATCGAGGTTCAACTAGTAGCCACCAACTCATAAAGGTGGACAACTTCAGGGTCAACTTTAATCATAACCACTTGATTATTAGCTACAAACTTTAGAGAACAATGTAAGGTAGAAGGTCACAACTCCCATAACATGAATCCATGGTCTTCCCAGAAGAAACTTTTAAGGTAAAGGCCCAGACATCACATACACCAAAGTGGGTAAGGTTACGGGTCCTAGCCACAAGGGAAATATTATCATGCCTAGGACTTGTTGACCAACATTATCCAATCCATGAATGCGTAAGGAAGAAGCATCTAAAGAAGAAGAATCAATATTAATCTTAGGTAGTAGATCCATACCAAAAAAATTGAGAGCCGAACTGGTGTCAATGAGGGTACATCCAATACTAATGTTGTTAACACTAACTATGATCATTAGAGGGTCCACTTGCTTCTACACATCCAGGGGCAGAAGTTCCTATAGATAGAACATAATATTTGGTGAATCCACACAAATATGAGCCATCAACACATTAACATCCGTCGACCTAGCAGAGGTGGGAAAGAGGATCTTTTGCAAGGCTTCTTGAAGCATACCTTGGTAAACCATAGTGGTTTGAAGCAAATCCTAAAGCAAGATCTTAGCTAGAGTAAAACAAAGTTGCTTGACAAGATCATAGTCTCCAAGTGCTTTAGTCGCAAGTTTAGGAGCTAGAGGAAGGCTTGGTTGAGAAGGTGGTGAAGAAGTAGGAACTTGAGTAAGTTGAGGTGTATAAACAAAAGGCTTAGGGTTTAGGGTTTAGGTGTCGTATGTGTGCCCTACAACATTATAAAAAAAAGGAATCTATAGCTTATACAAACCTTGTATATAAATACGTCTAGTCGTTATAATTTTGGATACCATACATAGAATGAATCTTCTTAGGAGAAAGGCTAGCTGGAGTAAAGTAAACAAGAAGTCTCTTAGGTCTTGGGGAAGCCAAGAAGACTACAAGGACAGGAGCAAAAATTTGGGGGGCCAAAAAGTGGCCAATTTTTGTAAAAAAATTTAAAAATCCATAATGTGAGCATGTTATAACACACTCGAGTTATAATGTGAGTGTGCTATAATGCACTCGTGTTATAATGTGAGCACACTCACATTATAATGTGAGCGTGTTATGAGATGTTATTGTAGACAATTAAAAATGTCTCGATGGATCACATTGGCTAACTAACATCATTTTGTCCTAAAACCCATCCTCTTTTTGCTTAATTGATTAAATTAGCCTACCTTATTAATTAATTGCATCATTTTCATCTATTAATATGATTAATCTAATTAGATGAATCCATCCCCTTTCATGCTAACATTTCTTCTTATTAAATTAAATAAATCAAACTATTTAATTTAAATTCCTAAATCTTCTTATTTGATTAAATAACCCTAAGGTATTTAATTAAATGTCATTCCACCTTTCCCCTATTCATTAAATAATTTTATTTAATGAATATCATCTAATTCTTCTAATTCCCCTAATTGTATAATTAATATTGTTTAATTATCAATTAAATCTAATTCCCCCCACTTGCAAGGGAATATTCCTCCTTTGCACATTCCTCCAAAAGGAATATTCATTCCCCTTTTGCATAATTTAATTTAGTTTTAATTAACTAAAGTATCCTTTTCCCTCACCCATGAGAATATTCCAAAGATTATTCTCTTTCCTCACTCATTTGAAAAAGGGGAATATTCCTTTTTCTCAACAAACTTACAAAGCTTCATGTGCAAGTTAACTCAAAACTTCTTGTGCGAGTTAACTTGTGACCTTTTGAACAAGTTGAAATTGTGTTTTTTTGAAGGAATGTGAACCCTTGATTAGATCTCATCTTCCATTCTCATCCACTGATGACAATCCATGATCCATGCATCTTCTTTCTTTTATCCTTGACCATTGATTGATCTTTTTGATCTCATCCATTGATCTCTTTTTACCTATTCTATAAATAGAGCTTGCCTCTATTGAATAGAGATCCATCTTTTTTAGAGCAAACTTATGTTGTTGAAATCACTCACACTCACACTCATACTTTGCACATATTTAACATATTTTAGTTTAAATTAGTTGCATAATAGCTGAGCTTCCATTAATAACTTCCATAATGCACCCATTAGCTAACTAGATAATTAGGGTTTGAATCTTTGTATTTTAAATCTCATTTATATTAGCTTAACAATTGCATATCTACATCTTTTAGCATAAAATAATGTTAGATTAACTTTTGCATCATACTCATTTTAGCATAAATCATGTCTCCATTCACATCTCACAACTATTTCATCGATTCTCTTCAATATAATTGATTGTAACAAGCTCACTAATCACAGGATTGGGAAAGGGTCGCCATTCCACATCAACTCGACACCACTCCCAAAATGGGATAAGTTTTGAATGGGTTAGAGTAGACATTTTAAATGTTTTCGTAATTAAGAATACTTTGCTTTGATAAATGTTTAGTTTAACTTCAATTCGATTGATCCTGTTTAGATTGAGTATTAGTTACTTTGTTATGCTTCGATTCTTCATGGATCAAGCATAATTGACCCATACTAATATCCTCAGTCACATTCTGGCACTAGAAGGAGGGCTTAAACTGATCAAATTTAATCAATTTCTATCTTGAATTTTGTTCGTTTTGACTTTTGTAGGAAAGAGTGATGCCCAAAAGAATTTTAGTGACACACTTTTTTGGGTGTCGCCATATAGTGACGCTATCATAATCTACAACGACACCTATTAAATACATTGATGCTGATTAAAGAAATGGCGACACTTATCAAAGATTTGTAAACAATGACTCTTGACCAAATGGTGACTCTATTCACGCTCACTGTTTTCTCTGCAGAGTGACACCCAAATTCACCAGAGTGACGCTATCATAAACAACAATACCAAACTTTGGTAAGAAATTTAATGATCATTTTTCAGCGTGTGTTTTAATTTTTTTGATTCATCATATTACTAACATGCTTCTAATGTTCTGGTTTTTAGACTAAGAGGGTTTTGTAGGTTGGACAATATGAAGTTAAAGTGAAGAAGCATTCTCATCTTAAGAAATTATGATTGTAACAAGTGTTTGATGCTTTGGGGCAATTATAACCCAATTTCTTATGCTTTTCATTTTATGCTCTAGGACCTCACTAAATTTCATTTGGGTTTAAAACAAACGCTCAAATGGGACTAAAATTGAACCCTCATTTCATCATTGTCTTTTGGGTTTAAAATTGAACAAGGCAACTTAACATTTCGTTTGGTGCATAAAATGAATTCATCTTAGCTTTAGAGGGTAAAATGAATGAGTGTTTGATTTGTTGTGACACACTTGTAATGCGTATCCAATCCCCTTGTGCATAGTGCAATCTTGGGTGAAGAGAAACACTCCAAGTATACTTCGTTGTTTGTGTGTAGTTATAATACATATCCAATCCCCTTGCTCTTCGTGTGATCTTGGGTGAAGAGAAATACTTAAGTACATCTTTATGATTTGTGTCACACTTAAGAGAGGACTTACTATGAGACACACCTTGCAACAAGAAAATCATAGGCAAGTTCTTACAAGCACGTTTATTGGCAAGCTATATTAAAGGTTGGGAAATTGTGAGAAAGTACCATCTATCTTAGATTGTATAACATACTGCACCTAGTACCATGCCTTAAGTGGAACGAGAATGGTATTAAGAGTCTTAAGTGGAAAAGCGGGTGTGTATATGGCTAGGTGTTCTTAGTTTGTTACTAAGAACCAAATTTTTTAGTTACCAAAAATCCTTAATGCTTGTTGGTGCAAGAACGATCATTCTAAAGCTGCCCCAAATTTTTACTATTCATTATTGAAATAGAAAATTCCTTAGGATCTTCGAATCTTCAGGATTTTGAGATTTGGTGGTCCCGAGAAGTGTGTGTCGTGGAGGGGAGCAGTGCCACAAAATCTCTAACTGTTCGTATTGTCTTAGTGTTTGGAGAAATCCGAGTGGGGAATCAACAAGTATTTCCATTTCAACCTAGGATTATAAATGATTGTGAGTTAGTTTCATACTTTGCTTGGTTCCAAAACATTGCAAACAAACATAAAAAAACTCATTTCAAAATTTCAAACCCTTTGGTCTAAGTATGGATACCCTTTGAAAAAACTTTGATATTAATGTTTGTCCTAAGAATTTATTCTTAGAGGCTTCTAAATATTTTGGTTTACATCTCAATCCATGATTCTCAAAGTTAACCTAGGTAACTATGCCCCTAACTTCATCCTTTTCACAAAATGGACTTTGTGGAATAGATGTTGATTTTGACATAGACATTTAGTTTGAACTTAAGATAACTTCATCAATCCAAAGATTAAATCAAATGAATACCTCATATTGATGTATGTTCAAACTTTGATTCCCCAAAACACACAAATTGAGTCCAAGTTCCATTATCCAAAATCATTGAGTTTCACTTTTCCAAAATCATTTGAGTCCTATTTTACCAAAATCATTGAGTTCTTGGAGTATTATCACCTTAGAGGTATAGCATGTTTCTCATCACCTTGGTCTTGTAAAACAAAGGTTCACTCTATGTAAAATTGGGTCAAACATTTCATCCATCCTTCATCATATTTCATCCTTCACTTCATCAAACTTTGCAAAGTTTTGAACACACCAACACTTTGGACTTAAACATCCATCAACCCAAATTGTAACTTAGTTGCTTCATATGTGAAATGAATCCTTTTCCATGCATTTAGTTAAGATAGTTATCATCTTTGAACTAGTTTATCTTGAATGTCACAAGTATACCCTAAAGATTCACAAGTTCATAAACATCCTTTATCACAACACAAGAGAATCATGCAAGAAACCAAAGTCCCATCCACCACAAGTGATCCAAACTCACAAGAATTTGATCCAAGGAGTTATTCTACCCCCTCACAACAACCCCGAGATCTATTGGGATGATATGAGATAGAAGATGTCACAAACAATCCACTTCGACTTACTAAAGAAGAACTCCTTGAGTACAAAAAAAATCATCCAACTTCTCTCGCACATAATTTGACACAAGGGTTAACCCAATCTATGATTCAACCAGTTCCATCCCTTGTGCCAAGTCAACCCTTAACATCTAGTCTTGCAACTAGACTAGGAACCAACCTTGGTCTCACTTCATGTCTGGGAACAAGCAAAACTTTGGGTATTCACAAAACAACCATTCCATTAACCACCAACCTTCCCCAAAACACAAGTTGGACACCAAAATTTGGAAAAACACTTACATTCCATGATGCCACAACAACCTTGACAGCTCGAGCGCAACCATCTTCATCCATCATCATAAATACCCCAAGTGTTCCTAACATTACACAAGGTAATGTGAACCAAGTACCTCAAGTAGGAAAACAAGGGGAAGTTAACACTCTCACACAAAGTCAACCCTTGACAAGTAGTTCCAACAACCTCATTAACACATTGAAACAAGTGGTTACCCAAGCTACCCAAGTTAATCCACCATCCACATTAAACCCATCCATCATTGACCCAAATCAAAACAACACCTTGGTTATGAATCCCATCAACCAAGGTAATACCTTGATCCCACCTCAAATACAACAAGGGAACCCCCTACTCTTTGGTCAAGGGAAGCCTATCAATCAGTTACAAGGTCTTAATATGTCATTACCATTGAAATATCTAATGGGACCATCATCATCTTTCCCCTTGGTCCCCCACGTCATGCAAAATAAAATGGGACCTCAAACTTACATTCCTCCACCTTAATCCACTATCTTACAAGGAATGTTAAACCAAGGGAATCCCCAACCTCTCATCAACACCCACAATCCATCACAAATGTCCCTACAACCAACTGATCCTACATTGCAAGCACATGCTTTAGCTTTACATCAAGCACAATAGGCTTATCAACAAGTCATCCAACAACAACAACAAGAAGCAACCTTAGTAGCACAATAACAGCAACAAGTAGCCTTAGTAGCACAACAACAACATCAAGCTGCCTTAGTAGCGCACCAACAACAATAAGGCCATCAAGCTGCCTTAGTAGCGCAACAACAACAAACTCAACAAGTACCCCTAGCAGCACAACAACACCAACTAACCTTAGCAACACAACAACATCAAGCCCATCAAGCAACCTTGGCAGCACAACAACAACATCAGGCCCATCAAGTAGCCTTAGCAGCACAACAACAATATCAAGCCAATCAAGTAGCCTTAGCAACACAACAACAAGAAGCCCAACAAGCACCCCTTGTGGCCCAACAATAGCAAGCCTTACTAGCTCAACAATATGCCCAAAAACAACAACAACAAGGTTCCCACTATAACCCTCAACAATACATCATCAATACAAACATGTTGGGAACATACACGCCACCACCATTATCACCTTCACAATATCCTACACCACCATATACGCCATGCAATACCCCATCATACCAGAATCCCATACCACAATACACAAAATATGTTCCTCCACCTAGTCCACCAGATGATATGGCA
Source organism: Sequoia sempervirens (assembly GCA_007258455.2). NCBI lineage: Eukaryota > Viridiplantae > Streptophyta > Pinopsida > Cupressales > Cupressaceae > Sequoia > Sequoia sempervirens. The sequence continues at coordinate 142,930,149 of VDFB02075321.1, read as the reverse complement.
TCACAACTCAAATCATTAACACAAGAAATGTAGGATCTCTAGATGGGAAAGACGAAGAAGCCCCATACACAAAACTTATGTCTATATCCATTCGATCGAAACATCACAATGGTACCATTCCCTCCAATTTTGAAATCCCCAAATTTGATAAATACAAAGGGAGAGGAAGTCATGTGGACCATGTCAAAGAGTTTAACATCATGTGTATGGAGGTCTCCTATAATGAGTTCTATTTGATGTGCCTTTTCTCGTGAAGTTTAACAGGTCCTGCCATGGATTGGTTTTCTCAATTGCCTCCAAGCATAAAAAAATTCCAAGAAATCATTGAAAAATTCATATATCACTTCTCCTTCAATCTTGACATGGATGTAAGCGTAGAAGAGTTGTATACTCTCAAACAAAACAAAGGAGAATCTTTCGCCAATTTCTTACAATGGTGGAGACAAAAAGTTAGTAAAAGCAAGTGGCCACTTCCCAATGAACAACAAGTGGGAATTATCATAGAAAATATAGATCCATATCTATCATTCCTATGATGAGCTTGCCCCTAGATACCTTAACATCAAGAGAGCCCTAATCTCATTGGGAAACACACAAGTATATAGAGACAACCACCCATCCACTAGTTTTAATGAAAAGCCCCGCTATTGGGCCAAGAAAAAAAATGTTACAAATGATGGTGTTGTTGATGCAAAGGTGGTATTAAATGATCCTAGACAAGAAAACACCCAAACCATGAGCATACAACAACCATACACGTCACCGTCAAACAATCAAACAACAATAACACTGCAAACACTCAACAAGGACAACAAAGAACAAACAATACTCCATGCGACAATTCACTCCCTCAGGGGAACCTATGGAGGATGTACTGAACCAGTTGATATACTCTAACCTTGTCACACTCCCAAATTTTTCAAACTATCAAGAGCCACAAGTCAAACCTCATAGCTATAAAGATGATCATTTTTGTGAATTTCATCGATACAAAGGTCATAACACAAAATTTTTTTAGACTCAAGCATCTAATAGAAGATCTTATTGAACAAGGAGACATTCATGTCGATCAAAAGTCAAGGAATGAAAATTTGAAAATTTACACAAACCCTATGCTTGATCATACAAAAGAAAAAGATTTAGGAAAGGCATCAACCTCAAAAAATGTAAACAATACCCATGATACCATAGTGGGACATATTTATTTATCACAACATGAGGAATCAGACATGTAACAAGATACTGTTTTAAAACAAAGTCCAAACCCATTGACAATGTTTAGCACTATTTTATATCGTAATGATATCAAGTGGATATCAGATTGTGATATCTCTCCCACATATGAATCAATGATGGGGCATGTTGAAGAAGTTCCAAACAAGCTAAAAATACCCCTTATTTCACCCATGCCCACAAACTATTGTGAAGAGTATTTTACTGATGATATATCATCCACCCAAGGATCATGTCAAGAGGAGGCTCTTGAGGATAATGAAAGTTATTTCAAATCAAGTTAGGATCAAGAACCCCTATCCCCAGAGTTTCACCAAGAGCTAAGGGACATCTTCCAAACCATTTTAAACTCCAAAGATGTCCTCGATATCACCCTTGAAACTTTTCTTTCTGATGAGCATATAGACATTCTTCATCTAATACAAGAGTCTCCCACTTGATATTTCCACACAAGAGCAAGCAATC
>VDFB02075321.1:142859278-142928351 GCA_007258455.2 Sequoia sempervirens | reverse complement strand
TTATGCTATAGGAATTTAATGTAAAGCTTTCTTAACTTAAGCTTATCTTAATCAAAGCAGAAATCATAACGACTATGACTAAGAAACAAACTATGAACTGGCCTTAAATGTTGCAAGAACAAACACAGGGATGGATTCCCAATGCTGCAGGAACAATATAAAATTGAGTTTGCGCTGAAACTTTCAAGAATGAAATCTAACTTATAATCAATAGGAAATAAACAACTAACTACAGATACTCACTAAGTCGGCCCCCCTTAGCAAGCATCAACTAGTTTATGAAAGTATTGAACTCAAAATTTCATCAGCTTTTATACATAAACTTGGAACCATATACATTGCTCTGCTTATAAGAAAACTAACACAAAACACTGCTTCTTATTATCATACTAATTTTTACACACCCTATTGCTCACTCACGCAGGAGGAGAACTTATTTATATTAGAAAAGCAACTAACTACCTAACTCTAATAAAGAAAGACATGGACATAAGTGCATCTTGAAATTGAGGAACAAACTTCTCATAAATGAAAGCATATCCGTTCAACACGATTCAAAGAGAATTTAACATTGCACTCTTCCTCGATTAATGATCATTTAGATTTCTTCCCAACAACCCGGTTAGAGAGTCTTCGCTGGAACAACTTCCTCGACGCTGTGCTCGAAATGCACTTTACTGCAAGGCTGAGATCTACTGTGCTTGACTCGTTCATGCTCCCTTCAACAACCTGTGATGCTCATAGAAACATAAGTGAAAGAAAGAACTCGTGGAAAATAACACAATACATATTCATTATTCAAAAACCATATGCATTATATCAGTCATTCGGGAGGTCAAACAGGGTAATTAATAAGATACATAGAGATGTTAAGCTGCAGGAATATAGGAATGTATTGCTATAGGATACTACCCAACATTAGATAAAAAGTATTTAATCACAGAGTTAAAACATCCATTAGCAATAAGAGTAGGGATATTAAAAATACATCATAATACTTAAATTATGAGCATATTTCAAGCTCATCATCTACCCCCTACTTATCCTAATGATGGTCCTCTAGCATTAAGCTTCCTGGTTGTTTCTCTGAAATCCATAGGAGTAGTATGGCTCTGAATTGAAGTTCCAAATTTATAGTAGAAACCTCTGAAATGTTGCCATCTTTCATATCTGCGGGTTTCTGTATCCTTATTAACATTTGTAGCTCGATAAGATAAAGTGGCCTCATTAAAACTAGAGGTCAAAATGTTATTGGCAACCATAACTCAAACCTCTTCTGAAGACCAAGCTGCATGTACTTCTCTGTCCTTCCAAGGGTTGCTTTAAAGTTTAGAGAGCTGTGAGGCTCAGATTTCCTTAGACCAATAGTCAATTTCTCCCATCTCTTTTCAATTCTGGAAGAGGAAAGCTTCCAAAAAAAATATGGTTGGCCTTTGAATTCTTCATACACTTGCTTCCTGATATCGAATATTTTTATTCATTATGTTTGATCATTGAACCCATACGCAATAGTAAGCCAAGTTTTCAGCATTGTGTAGGAATCTGATCTATCAGGTCATAGTGGGATAGGCTCATTCCTTTTAGCTTCTTCATAGGCCTCCAATTGTCTACCATAATTAGTTTCATTGGCCACCCAAGACATGAGTGACCTCAAATGAATATCACCAATATAAAGAAGTGGATTCCACTCTATTTTAGAGGGAATTATCAAACCATGCAAATAAAATTCACATAAAGAATTCTTTAGCCAACTAGGGGCTGCTTGGTATGCATCATAAAATTCTTTGGCTGTATGAATATAATAGGATCTAAATTCCTTGAAATTCTTATTAATTGAAACCAAAGAAATTGCTCTTCTAGGAACATAATATAAACCCTAGGCAGTGGTCTATATTCCACAATTTTACCAGTTATTTTCATCATTTCATCCATTTTCTTTTTCATTTCCTAGATTTCCTGTTTCTGCCTTTCAATTTCTCTTTTCAATTTCTTCTTCTCTTCTTCCCAAAGACTTTGTTGAATTTCAGTCTTGGCCAAGTGGCAGAAACTCAAGGTTTGAAATGTGACTGGCCTCCATGCGGTCCTAAGGTATTCCAAAAATTCAATCAAAAATGTCTTTTTATAAACAACCATTGCTTGACAAGTTGCAGGGGGTAATGAGGTTTCATTGGACACTTCTAATTGTTTAGGTTGTTCTTCCTCTTGCTGCAAGATGAATTCTTGTTGTTGCACAGAAGGAGATTGTATTTCCTCTAAAATTTGACTAGCTGCTTCAACTAAGTCATCAAGACTTGGCATTCCCCTTTCGTTACCACTAACATGTGTTTCCTCAACTTCCATTGGCTCATTTTGCATTTCCCCAAGAACAACAGATGGGCTTTGTGGAACATTCTTAGATACATCTTGAGAAACATCATGACTGAGTTCCTTAGATTCCTCAGAAATTATTATAATTTTAGGTTGAGCAAAGGTTGAGGTGACTTTACGTTGTTTTCATGCTAAAACCCTTTTTGGCAATGTTGCGGCTGTAGGAGACACTCTCATGGCTTTCCTCTTTCTGATTTTCCTAGAGGATTTAAACTCAAGAGAAGAAGATGATGGTGAACTTGTAGTGGCAACATGCGTTGTTGTAGGAGAAACTACTACAGGAGAAGATGCTGCAGGAGTAGAACATTTTCTCTTCTGAGCATGAGGGTTAGATTCTGAGGTTTGTTCTGCCCTAGATGACTCTCCTACCTTTGTTTTCCCTTTTTCTCTTCTACTAGAAGACCTGGTTTGTACTTGAGTAGAGAACTCTGGTGTGGAGGCTGTAGGACTAGGTGCTACAAGAGAAGATGATTCTTGCTCTGCTTCCCTACTTGTAGATTCTATTCTCTTTTTCTTTTTCTTGGGCTGTGCAGGGAGTGCTCTAGGAGGCTCTGGAAGTTGCAAACCCTTTTGGGCAGCAAATTATTGCCAAGAAAGGGGTGATACATCCCTCAGGGAACGCTCAATCAAGAGTTTAATGAGGGCATGATGGGCAATAGAGTTGTCCCTCCCCCTCTAGGTTTCATAGGCACATTGTTTCAAAAGGTTTAACAAATTTTTTAGAACATTGACAGCTAAATCGTGCCTCATATGACTCAATAATTTAAAATGGTAGGAATGTAAATAGGAAAAGAATCCCTCACAAGTCAAGTATCTGATGATGAGGATGGCATATTCTGAGTATGGAAAAGGAAGTGACACTCATTTACACCCTTGTTTGGAAACCTCCAAGGGTCCATCTGTTAGTACTATAAATTTTGCCCTAGCAGAGACAACATCTAAAGAAAAAATTTCTCCTACCACTGGAAGCCTAGTTACTTCTTCAATCCATTCTTTTGTTACAACCACTATCAAACCCCACACTGTAGCTTCTTCTTCTGAAAGAGTTCTCAAAAACTCTCCTACAACTTCCTCATTAAAGGAATCTAACCTCAGAAAATAATTCAGCCATCCCCAATTGCTGAATGCTTGAACCATTTGAGGATTTTGTGTCAAGATCTCATGAGCTACAGGCTCATGTCTTACCAATTGGCCACCTATATTAGCAAATTATCCCTGCTGAGATTCTTGAAACTCAAACCTTTTCTAAAAATTCAAAAAAACTTCTCTGCTCTATTTCTTTATGCTCTTTCTGTCTCGCTGTCACTTTCCTTTATGAAATGATTGTTACGAACTACCCAAATCAAGCAGTTAATTGATGTTTAGGATAAAAACACGCAGTCATATTTGGAAAGTACAAGAAAATAAAAATATCTTATCAGTTGTGACAGTGACATAAGAAAAAGTTTGAAATGGATTAACCCCGCCCCCTACTAAAAATTTGACATGTGTCCACACATGTGCGAAAGAATAGGTGAAGATCAGGCAATAATGACTGATATGTACATAGCAGTTAATAAATAAATGAAATAAATAAACAATGTGACAATAAAAGATATCATGTACCTTGTAATAAATGCTCGTACATGCTGGGAAAGATCACAGCTCAACATGAAATGACGGCTGGAATTGAAACCATAAATGAGGGTGGTACAACAGATGTATGATATGGAAGAAAAGGGAATGAATGGTGGTGATGAATGAAAAGAAGAGAAAGTGGCTTCCTTAAAAATGAAACCTTTATTATGGGCATGCAATGTGGAATTTTAAAGAGATGTTGCAGGAGAAATGTCGAAGCCTTTTGCTGCAAGAAGATCAGTGGCCGCATTCGAAACAAACTACTTCATAAATTCCTCTTTAGACGTTGGCTTATGATACAACTTAAGATGGTGTCCATTAACCAGTAGCTTGAATCAGACATGATCTATTGTAGCTAACTGAACTGAACCCTTGTCAAACACATTTTCTATTTCATAAGGACCAAGCCATCTTGTGGTAAGTTTACCTTGATTTTCCTTGTACCTGGATTTATAGAGCAGTGCCCAATCACCGGTAGAGAATTGCTTAGTTCTAATATGGTGGTCATGCCATTTTTTTCTTTGCTACTGGATAGCTTCAGTATGCTGTAGGGAAACTTTCCTCATCTCATCCAATGCATTCAACTACAGGAGGCGTTCCTTTTGGGCTTCTAAAATATCAATGTTAAGTTGGAGAGCAGTCCTCAAGGTCTTATGCTCAAACTCTATTGGAAACATGACAGTTTTTCCATAGAGTAATTCAAAAGGAGTGAACCTTGTAGTTGTTTTCCATGTTGTCCTATAAGACCAGATTGCTTCAGGAAGGTGACTGCTCTAATCCTTCTTGTGTAAGTGTACTATCTTAGTAAGGATTGCCTCAATTTATCTATTGGTAACCTCTACCCGACCATTGGCTTGAGGGTGATAGGGTCTAGACTTTTTGTGCCTGATCTTGTAATCATCCATCAATGTAGTGATTAAGTTTGATGTAAACTGAGCTCCTTGATCAGTAACAAGTTCCCTTGAGATTCCAAACTGAGTAAAAATCTGCTTATACAGGAACTCAACAACTTGATTGTGGGTATGTGCAGGATCATGATGGGCCAAAAAGTGGCGATATGATGGGTATTTGTAGGGTATGTGGCTGACGACTTATTTTTTACCCAAAATTGATGAAACGAAAAGGGTTTTTAAAGGAGTTTCTTAGATTTCCACCAATATAAATTATTCTTTACTTTGAATTTAATAAATTATTATTATTCAATTTCTATTGGAATTACGACTAAAGTCTTGATTTATAGGCTAATTGAAAAACATCTATAGGTTTCAAAAGATATCACATTTTTTGAATCTGAAATATGCACCACATTCTATGCTTCACATAATATAAAATTAAAAAAAAAAAAAAATTTCATGAAGTTTTGACCAAGTTAAGGTGGTTAGACATACAATTTTTTATATTTTTTAAAAGTTGTAATAAAAAATCATAATTAATTATTTACTTGGAAAAAAATAACAAAAAATATGCATCACATTGGGACATGGGTCCTCTGCTTATATCCTAAAATCTTATAAAAAATATTATCATTGTGGTTAGGGCGTTGGGGCAGACACTTCTTATTTTTTCCCTAAAATTTAAGTACTAATACATTGAAATTTCATTTTTTTACCAAATAGATTTTAAAAAAAATAAAATAAACCTAGTAGTTTAGAAACTATGTTCAATTTGCTACAGATTCTATTGATACATATTTTTAAAATAATATAGATAACTTATTCAAAAATTTACGTCAAGTTGCCTAACTCTAATTTTTCTGAATTTTTTGCTGCTTAAGGGCCTACATTTTCCGTGATGATCCTGCACATACCCTTGTCATGGGCATGTGTCATTGCTTTCACTTCCACCCACTTGGTTACATAATCAATACAAACCAAAATGTATGATTTTCCATTGGATGGAGGATCAATAGGCCCAACAAAATACATGCCCCACTTATCAAAGGGATTGACTACCATTTGAGGATATAGGCGCATTTTATTAGACTTAGTTGGTTTCCCCATGCATTGACATCTGTCACATTTTATGGTGTAGGTTGCAACATCTTTTTGTAGTGTGGGCCAATAGTATCCAGTAGCAAGTACTTTAATAGATGTTCTCTTGGCTGCAAAGTGCCCACCACATGGCTCATCATAATAGGCATGCAAAATATCATGGGTCTCATCTTCCCTAACACACCTTCTCATGACTTAGTCAGGTCCTATGTAAAATAAATAGTTTGCAATCCATGAAAAATAAAATTTTTTCTCAACCAACAATTTCCTTTCCTTTGGTGAGAAGTGAGCTGGGATCTTGTTGGTTGCTAAATAATTTGCAATATCTGCATACCATAGATTTCGAGTAGCAAAAGGAAAACATATGTCCATTGGGAAAACTATCATCAATTACCTCAGCGGTGGCAGGTGTAGTTGTTTGAAGTCGTGACAAGAAATCAACCACCACATTAGTCCGACCTAGCTTATCAATAACTGTGATATCAAATTCCTACAAGAATAAGAGCCATCTTTCTAATCTGCCAGAGATGGAAGGCTTATTCATGAGGTACCTTATTGCTGCATGATCTGTATGAACAAATATTTGGTAACCGGTGACATAATGTCAAAACTTGTTTAGGGCATACACAACTGTTAGCAATTCTTTCTCTGTGACAATGTAGTTTAATTCAAGGCCTTGAAGGTTTTTGCTAATGAAATATATAACATGCTCTATGGAATTCTCTTTCTGTCCTAAAATTGCTCCAATGGAATAATCAGAAGCATCTATGTGTATATGAAAGGGCATACTCCACTCCGGTCCTTGAAGAATAGGTGCCTGAGTAAGTAAGTTCTTAAGCTATATGAAAGATTTGTCACAGGCCTCAGTCTAGGTAAATTCATAATCCTTAGTCAATAAGGCATATAGTGGACTGACTATTTTGCTGAAATATTTGATGAATCTTCTATAATATCTCGCATGTCCTAGGAAGCTTCTAACATCCTTTTGTTTCATAGGTGTTTTCAAAGTTAGAATAACTTTAATTTTTGTAGGATCAATTTGAATTCCTGCTTGAGAAATATGATGGTCTAAAACAATTCCCTCATGCATCATCATAAAACATTTCTCACTATTCAAAGACAAATTTTGCTCCTTACATATTTTCAATACTTTCTCCAAATTGGCTAATGCTTTTTCATAAGTAACTCCATAAGTAGTGAAGTCATCCATGTAGATCTCCATAGAATCATGAGAAATGTCAGCAAAAATACTGATCACCACCATTTGAAATGTTGCAGGTGCATTACATAGTCCAAAAGGTAAGACAGAGTAGGAAAAAGTGCCCCATGGACTAGTAAAAGTTGTTTTGTCTTGATCCTTAAGGGTAATTCTAATTTGATTATACCCACTATATCCATCCAAAAAGGAGAAATAATTTTTATTAGACAATGAGTCTAGCACTTGGTCAATAAATGGCAGTGGAAAGTGATCCTTTTTAGCTGCTGTGTTCAGCTCCTTGTAGTCTACACAAACTCTCCATTTTCCACCTTTTTTTGGATCAATCACCAATCAAGACACCCATTGACTGTCTGAAATGGGGTAGATAAAACTAGCATCAAGCAATTTTTGGAGCTCTGTTTTGACTATTTCTCTGAGTGTTGGGTTTATTCTTCTTTGAGGCTGCCTGATAGGTGAACAATCTTCCTTAATGTAGATCTTATGAGTACAGATTTGAGGATATATTCCCTTCATATCCCTATAGTCCCATGCAAAAGCTCTGTGTTGTTCTTGCAACATTGTGACTAGGGCAGCTTGTTGAGATTGAGACAGCTTATTATTGATGTTCAGACAGCGGCCTGGAGACACTTTTACTTGCTTGATAAGATCATTCATGGAGGCTGTTGATAAAGGTGGTGTCTGTATTTCATGTGGAAGCAAACTATGATAAACTGCAGGAGATTCAGGTGGCAGACTCTCATAATTTAGTTGTTGCAGGAAACATTGCTGAAGATAGCTATCTAGAATAGATGGGCTACTCAGATTAGAGTTGGACTGCAAAATGTGTAAAATCAGATCATCCTCACTCTGAAGTTTGGAAAATGGATTAGTTTGTAGCATCATAGCTGAGCCAATGAATTGACTTCTTTAGTTTCCTCTCCTAAATCTGGCTAAATTGGTTGAGACAAGTCTGGCTGAGGCTGGGCAGGTGGATATAAAGCCAATTTCTTTCTTGACTAACCATTAGAAATTGTCATGTCTCATGAATGACATCCTATAAAAGCATCAGTTGTGGCTAACCATGGTCTACCTAGGATGATAGGATATCCTCCCAAAGTTTCCTTAGTGGACAATATGGTAAAATCTGTTGGGTATTTCCAAGACTTAAGGATGACAATGACATCATCTACCACTCCATCAGGTGTTACTGTGGAACTATCAGCAAGTTGCAGGATGGTAGGTGTAGACTGAATGTTTAAGATATTCAAATACTCCATTATATTCTTGGTCATTACATTGATGGCTGCACCAAGCTCAATGAAAACATTCTTTACTATCTAGCTATTAATATTTATTTGTAGCACAGGACTCCCAGAGTCAGAATATTTTGGAATGACTACCTTCCCTAACATAATATCTGCCAACTATCCTAGAACATGGATAGTTTGGGGATCCTTTTTATTTCTTCCTGATTTCTTTAAACATGTCTCCTTAATGGCTTTTCCATAAATTGGGACATCTTTAATGTCTTGAAAAATGGGAATTTGAATGTGTACATTCTTTAGCTGATCCAAAATATCAAAGGTAGGCTCTTCCATAGACTTGGATGTAGTAATTTGCAATCTTTGAGGAAAAGGTGGTTTGGCCTGATGCTGTAGGACAGGCTCCTTAGAGATAGTATCTAGTATAGGTAGATGTTCTATAGGATCAGTAGGTTGTTCTGAGGTAGAGTATGGAATCTCTGTAATTACATGCGGCTGTAGAGTAGGGAGAGTGGTTCTAGACCTGAGATAGATATCATAAATATTCAGGGCATAAACTGGATACTAATTGGCTTCTGTAAAATACATTGGCTGCTCTTGCTATTGCTTATTATTAGGATTTGGAAATGGTTGAGCAGACATAAGTGTTTGTTTTGGAGGGCCAGTATTTGCTGTAGGTGTTGCAGGAGGTGGCACGAGGGCCGGAGGTTGTGGCTGCTGAGACTGTAAGGATCCAGGGGATGGGTTCTGCCATTGCTGAGAACCTCTTCATTGAGGATTCTGCTGCCAGTTACCTTGGGGTGGAGTCCATTGTCCTTATGGCTACTGCCAACTTCCTTGAGGAGATTGCCATTGAGGACTTTGATAGTTAGGCCAGTGTGATTGAGAAGTATTCCAAGGTGGTGATGGGCCATATGTAGGTTGCCATTGGTTATTATAATTAGAATAAGGATTACCAAAAGTCAAAGGATCTTGAAGCATACCTTGTCTTTGAGCCAACGATCACCTTTGTGCAACGAAGAACACTTGGTCATCATCACCCTTCACTACCTTAAAATCAGTAGGTAATTGCTTAGCCTCTAGGTTAGCCACCATCTTATATCTGTAGTCACATTTTTTCTGTCTACAATGTGGAAAAAACTCAGCCAAGATTGCCTCAGCTTCCTCATGTTTCTTCTGAGCTTGCATAGTATCCAACAGTGTAGCCATATCTTTTATGATAACCTGCTTGAAATCAGACATCAAATTTGTGATCTCCATCCATGAAACTCTATTAATAGAATACTTTCCCACTCTATCTTGATGACCTCTACCCTTCTTAACAATTGCTTGAGAGTAGTTGAGACATATTTTCTTGATATCATCCCAAGGCAGTTGGGTTATATCTCCTCCTCCCATCAGGTCTAGGGCATCTATACACGTATCACTGATTCCCCTTAGAAAAAGTAGTTTATGAGATTCTTCATTGAGAGTATGGTCTGAATTCTTTTTCAGGGAAAACAAGAATCTTAAGATATAGTTTTCCAGGCTTTCATCCTCCTTTTGTTGAATTCTGAATATATCATCACCCTTACTACCACTCTTACAATATTCCTTGTATTTTTCAAGAAATTTTGTTTGCATGGCTGCCCAACTATCAACAACACCCTTTCTCAAACTCATAAACCATTTGAGAGCTCCTTCTTTCAAAGTATCAGGAAACAACTTCAGCCTGTAAGCATCTGAAGTGTAATCATAGCTACGACAGAGGATGTCAAACTCAAACAAGAATGTGTCTGGGTCCTTTGTAAATAGTCCATAGAACTTGGGAAGTTATGAAGAAAGAATATTTTTAAGGTTATCATTATCTTGCTGAGCAATGATGGGGAATTCAAAAGCATGAGGTTGATTAGGTGGATTACGTGCCATATTTGCTAGACAGAGTATCAAAGCAAATGGATTTTCTTCAGGTTCTTCGTCAGCTAGGTCAAATGGTAATTCAACAAGCAGGTTTTCAGCAAATGGATTGATATCTTGGTCTCCTCCTTCCTCAAATAGATAATAGGATAGTTTAGGATTGTTATCAATAAATGGAAAGTTAGGGAGGAATCTTCCTAGAGCGTCTCTTCTTCTATGCATGCAATAGAATTAACCGTAACTTAAAGGAATTTTGAAAATGCTTGAATAACACACTAAACTATTGCTAACAATGACTATGACATGTTCTTAGCTTAACACCATCCCTGAAAATGACACTAAAAATGGTCGCATCCACAAAAGGATATAAAAGTCACGTCAAATCTTAACCTGGGAATTGGACATTCTAACAAGCGACTAACATCTTCTTATGGTCATTCATTTACATTGTCAAACCGGGGAACGTATACTTGAAATGGAGCAGCACTATATTTGCACTAAGAACCAGTTTCAATCACGATTTACCAGAAATAAATGCGTGAAAGGAATTCTACTTATGTTACAGGAATGTAATGTAAAGATTTCTTAACTTAAGCACATCTTAATCAAAGCATAAATCATAATGACTGTGACTAAGAAACAAACTATGAACTAGCCTTATGTTGCAGGAACAAACATAGGGATGGATTCCCGATGCTGTAGGAACAATATAAAACTAAGTTTGCACTAAAACTTTCAAGAATGAAATCTAACTTATAATCAATAGGAAATAAACAACTAACTATAGATACTCACTAAGTGGGCCCCCCTTAGCAAGCATCAACTAGTTTATGCAAGTATTGAACTCAAAACTTCATCAACTTTTATTCATAAACTTGGAACCATATACATTGTTCTACTTATAAGAAAACTAACATAAAACACTGTTTCTTATTATCATACTAACTTTTACACACCCTATTGCTCACTCGCGTAGGAGGATAACTTATTTATATTAGAAAAACAACTAACTACCTAACTCTAATAGAGAAAGACATGGACATAAGTGCATCTTGAAATCGAGGAACAAACTTCTCATAAATGAAAGCATATCCGTTCAACATGATTCAGAGAGAATTTAGCATTCCAATCTTCCTAGATTAATGATCATTTAGATTTCTTCCCAATGACACGGTCAGAGAGTCTTCGCTGGAACAACTTCCTCGACGCTGTGCTGAAAATGGACTTTACTGCAGGGCCGAGATCTGTTGCACTTGACTCGTTCACGCTCCCTTCAACAACCTGTGATGCTCATGGAAACATAAGCGAAAGAAAGCACACGTGGAAAATAATACGATACATATTCATTATTCACATATTAAATCTATTTCATTATTCAAAAACCATATGCATTATATCAGTCATTTGGGAGGTCAAACAAGGTAATTAATAAGACACATAGAGATGATAAGCTGCAGGAATATAGAAATGTATTGCTACAGGATACTACCCAAGATTAGATAAAAAGTCTTTAATCATAGAGTTGAAACATCCATTAGCAATAAGAGTAGGGATATTAAAAATACATCATAATACTTAAATTATGAGCATATTTCAAGCTTATCAATCTTCATGTTTTTTTACCTTGTGCACCCTATTCTTTAAGGGTTTTTGATTATACGTGAAGATTTAGTTTTTTATTTTATTTGCATTTAATCTATAGTGTAAAATGTTTAAATTCAAATGATAAACTTATAAATCATTTGAATTAAACATTACTTCTACAAAATACAAAAAATCATGAAAAACATGTGCTAAATAACAGGTCATAAAGTTTTTCAATGCAATAAGAAGATGGATATACTTATCTTTATGACTTGGAGAAGGTAAAGGGAGATTATTTTCAGTTTGGGAACACAAGGAGGGTATCTAGGAGCTAATTTATTTAGTTTTTATCTTGGATATGTTCAAATTGACCTTTTCAACCCTTTTTGAGCTCTTTTAGAGAAGATTTACATACTAGATTTTAGGCTTTGTGAGTGCTTATGAAAATGAGGTTTCTAGAACCTTATTTTGTGGAGCAAGTTAGAGCTTGGCTACTTAGTCATTTTTGACTCATTTTTGTAACTCAGTTCTAATTATGCAGATTTGGGGAGTTAGTGATTTTTCAGCAATCCTTTCTCAACTTATGTATTTTGTAACTCATTTGGGAATATGGAATACAAAATTTATCTTGGAAACCAGTGTTAGTTTCATCTTATCTTCATTCTTATTTTTTGAATTATGTAGATTGTGAACTGTGCTTATTAGGTTTGCATTTTAATTTTTTAAAAGTTGTGGAATTCATCTTTCCTTAAAAATATATGCAAATCAAGCCTTTTCATGAAGTCTTTATGCATAAGCCTTACAAAATTTATGTCATGTAAATGCAAGAAACTATCATCAGTTTTCTAGTGTATGTTTATCTTTTGTTTCATAATTCCTGTCATCTAGGTGTATCACCATAAGGAATACCAGTTACCAGTTTTAATTTTAATTTTTTTCATTAGCAGTCTTCCTCCTTTTTCCTTCAAAATCAATAGTTTAGGTGATATTACCAGTATAGGAAGCTGACCTTTCCCAGAGGTTTGGTCTTATTCAAATCTCATACCTTTTAAGATCATTCCCATGTTACACTGGGTTGTTGAATTTCACATTCAACAAGGTACAAAATCCAAGTGTTAACAATGATACCTATGGTTTTAAATTTCTCAAAATGTGATAGTCCTCTACTTAATTTATTTTATAAGTTTATACTCTATGGCAGTGTAATATCTAGTAATATATTTCCCATAAGCTATATATTTTAGGTTGAAGATTAAATATCTAATTTATCTATAAGGATTTGTTAGGTATATTATGTATTAAGTCAAGATATAACACAACACAATCATATAATTTTATAAATATTTGATACCCTCACTAAACTTGATGGTAAAATTCTTATATAATAATAATTAATTTTAATAGAAAGGGAGTGAGCCCTTACCCCTCACTTGAATAATGGCAAAAAATATTTGTTGAGTATTTTATTGATCTAAATAACTAAGGCTCCTAACTGTATAATTTAATCTAAAAAAATCTATTAGTATAATATATAACATTCATTGAAAATTTCTTATACAAACATAAATATTCTTCACAACCATCTAGTGAATGAAATTAACTATCACTAAAATAATTAGTTTATTCAACTGTGCAACAAAACAAGTTGACATAACATTGAAACCAACTCCTTAATTGGGTATCATCCTACAATGCTAAATCTTGTTTAGATTCAAGATATCCTCATCGCCCTATAATAAGCTAGTGATTGCATAACCTAATTTTGATTATCATTAGATAATTGAGTTGATGAATATTACATTTTAGAAATGCTTATTATATAAGAAAAAATGGAAAGAACCAAACTCATTATTTAGGAACAAAATCCAAATGAATTGCAACTTATGTGAAAGTGCTAATAATAACACAATAATAAAAAAATAGAACATATACTCCATAATTCTAAGATATATCCTATTATGTTAATATTAATCTATACTAATCTAATAACCCCCCTTAATAACTAAATTAGATACACTTATCGAAACTTAACAAATTTATTTTTATCAAGTAGTTTAGTCATTAGATTTACAATCTATTCCTCTATAAGACAATAACAAAGATAAATATTATCATTATTAACTAATTAGTGAATGCAATTGTGATGGACTTCAATATGTTTGGTTGTCAAATGATAGATTGGGTTCTTCACCATCTTGATAACACTTCTAAGGTTGTCTAAAAAGGTGAGGTGGTTGTAGTTTAATCCAATTGAATATCAACCAATAGCCTTCTTAACCAAATTTACTCATAACCTTTACTAACTATTGCCTTATATTCTACTTTGGTGGAAGTTAAGACAACTATTTTTGTATATTTATTTTCCACAAAATCATTCTTGAACAAATAATGAAAACATAACTTGTTGTAGCCTTTCCTTTATCAAATAATCTAACCCAATTAAAATTAGTATATCTAATTAGATTGAAGTGAAAAAATTTCTAATATATATAATAGTAAAGTTGACGAATTCTTTGACATATTTAAAGGATCATTTTAAAAGTTTCATTATACCTCTTGAGACTTAGACATGAATTGAGAAAGACAACTAATTGCAAAAAATAATCTAGTTTAGTGGTAGAAAGATAAATCAAACTACCTACCAATTGTCGATACATAGTTTTATTAAGTATTGATGAAACAATATTAGTTGAAAGTTTCATCCATAAATGTAGTTGTAGGGTTAAATTTAGTCATTTGATTTATTTTTAAAGGAGATTTGGCATACCTAGTTTGTGAAACAAAAATTTTGTGATCAATTTGCCAAAATTTCATACCTACACAATATTGAAGTGGGTCGAGATTTGTCATTTCAAAAATAGAACATATGTCATTTCCACTTACTCAATTAAAAAACTATTATTTTCAATGATGGCGAGATCATCAACATAGATAGTCAGGATCACTATTTCACCACCATTAGTTTCGATATAGAGATTGGGTTTATGATAGCTTATTTTAGAAACTAGAATCTCTAAGGTATTGATCAATTTTAAAACAATTGGCTCAAGGAGCTTGCTTAAATCTATACAAGGACTTTACCACTCTACAAACCAAATGTATTCAAGAAGGGAATTTTGACATCCATGTGATATGCCTTCCATCCTAATTTACTTGCTCTCCACCTTGCACAAGTAGTTCTCCTAAATATGTAGGTTGACCTTCCATTTTTTTTGGTAATTCATCATCTTGAACATCCCTCAACATGGTATAATACCACTTTGGTCTCTTTTGTTGGCCGACCTAGTTGTATTGTGAAAATAAAGCATCATTCTCTTCTCCAATTGATCCCCCCTAGAATGAGATGCTTCCAATATTTCTTATTTGATTTCAACACTCAAACTTATTTTAGAATCAGGGATATTACCCATCCACTACTATACATAGAATTACCATTATATCAAAAGTATGATATTTTCTGATCTACAATAAAAGTTCCATCAACCACAATTTTGTTTGTAGAGACGTTTAAGAATATGTATGCTTTATATTATTCACTATAGCCAACAAATATAGATTGTTTACTTTTTCTTCTAAATTGCTTATGTTTTCCTTAAAAATATGTGAAACAATGCAACCAAAAATTCTTAAAATTATTATCCATTTTAACATCGATTCAATAATCAATTGTTGAATAAAGCTCCTCATCATCATATAATTTAATTAAACTTTTAAAAATATATATTAATACAATATAAAACATTAGTAAAAACTTCTCCATCCATTTTGAAAGCTGAAAAGACATGAAAGAAAAGTTAAGATCATGTAAACAACTGCATGATGTCCATGAGCCTCTTGAGATGTGCCATTGCTGTGATGATGATGATGATCACTTGTACTGCCAGGTGGAGGCGGCGGTGATTTGTTCTTCCTCCTCTTTTTAATTACTGAAGGCGCTCTCGCTCCATCAATTGTGTGCTGAGAAGAAAATAGCATTGAAGCATTATGAAACAATACAACTACCGTATTGTTCTTATCCAGACTGCTGAATTTTTCCACCCCTGTTGTTGTGTTGGTGGACTGAGAGGTCACTAAAGAGGCCCCTGCGATCAACACAATAATCAACACGCATCTGATCTTAAGGGAATTCTTCGCGCTTAACATTCTTTAGGCTTCACAGAATGTCCTTCTACGTCTTTTAATAAACCCTCAAACATTAATTCTTGATTCTTGATAGCTTGTCCAGTTGTTCAGTATTTAACAACTGTAATTCAACTTTGCTCGATACGAAGGAAGTTCCCACACACTTGGAGCTCACAGATTTCTTGAACGCTACGCTATTAAATAACAGCGGATGTTTGGAGGATAGGGAAAGGATATTATTTACCCACTAGTTAAAAGTATACAGTTTTTGCGTGTGTGCCCATCCATGCCTTCTTTTATAATTATCGAACTACGCGGTTTCCTTTAATAAAAGAAGTCGCGTACTGCTAAAGATTTGCAATCGAATGAAAAAAAGATTTCCCTGGCACCAAATGCTTTGTTCATATTCTTTCGATGCGATTCTTTTTCTCTTCTTTTTCTTCTTCATTTGGGTTTTAACGGGGAAGGGTGAATGGAATTGTCGGCACATCGGTAGGAAAGATAAAAGGGCGCTCTTTCATTTAATACGGAGTTCTCCACTGCTTAAGAATATAATTTCATTGTTGGACGATGTGATCTGCGGGGCAAATTGAATAGGAGTCAGTGTATTCTTCAGTTTTTATTTATTTTTTATTTAAGAAAGGAGTTCTAGACTGGTAAAAGGGAGAAGCATTTCATCTAAACATAGCTGAAAGAAAAATTATTTAAAAATCTACATTTAAATTTTAAATTTTAAAATAATATATATATATATATTTTTGGGTAAAAACTTTATTGAAATTCAGAAAAGAACATTACAAAGAAATCAAAGGACCGAGGTCCCAGGAACTCGCAAAAACAAACGAAACCAACAAGAGCAAGATCAATCAACACCATTCCCATCTCTATCCTCAACAAGAATTTTCTCCAAATCACCACGGAGTACCTGGGGAACCAAATCCCACTCCTGAACATTCCATCCATCAAGGTGCTCAGCAGCCCACTTCGCCAAGCAATCAGCAGCCCTATTCCACTCTCTTGGAATATGAACAAAAGTCACTATCTCCATCAACGAACTAACCTGTAGAATCTGATGCACCAGCATAGCCAGTTGCCAACTAACATTTTCCACTTTCCGCTCAAGAAGCAAGTTGATCAAGACCTGGGAGTCAGATTCACAAATAATCCTTCTCCATCCCAAAGCATAAGCCTTCTCCAAGGCACGAAAAATAGCCCATCCTTCCACTAGGTTGATAGTCTGAACCCCTTCATAGACCGAAAAAAGAAAGATTACTGAGCCCGAGAATCCCTACCAATCCCCCCAATACCAGCTGGTCCAGGATTACCCCTTGAAGAGCCATCAGTATTAATCTTCAAGACACCATTAGGAGGTTGTTGCCACCTACCCTCCCTGTTAACTTTCTGCTTCGCCTGCCTCCCCCTCCTAACACACGCAGAGGCCAAGGATAACCCCTGAAATCCCAACCGCTCCACCACCTCAGCATCCTTTTTTTGCAGGGGAAACTCCACTTCACATTTAGCTTCCACCGTCTCCTGAATCATGCCTAAAATCCTCTGCCAAACTTGTTGCACCAGCTTCTTCTCACCTCGAAATACCCTCCGATTCCGTTCCAACCAAATCTGCCACAACAAGAAAATAGGCCCCACAAACCACACCTCCCGCAAGAAAGAAGCCATAGAAGGAGGCCTACCCAATCCTTTCCAAAAATCAATCAAAGAGGAAGCATGAACACAGGGGCACTGCCAAACTCCCCACCAAAAATGCCAAATTTGAAGAGAAAAGGGACAGCGAAAAAATAAGTGAGTAGAGTTCTCCTCATCAGCACCACACAGAGCACAAATAGAGGGGCCCTGGAAACCTCTCTTCTGAATATTGTCCCAGGTTAAACACTTATTCCATGCTAACATCCAGGCAAAGCAATTACACTTTGGCCAGGCAAACTTATTCCAAACCTTCTTCCACCACTGAACTTCTTCCCCATCCTGCCTGTGAGCCAAAAGCAGCTGATAACCAGACGCCACAGTGTAGACCCCCTTAGGATTAGGAGCCCAAGCCAACACATCTTCGTCCCGAAGGTAGCTACACCGTCTACTAGAAAGGATATTCTGAAGCTCAAACCCATCCTCCTGTAGACCCACATCTGGCCATTCATCAATAGACTTCCATCTTGCCGACTCCAGATGGTCCTCAATAGAGAAGGTTTTGAAATCACTCACTTGTGACCAACCAGCCTCAATGAACCTCTGGCTAAGATTCAACAGGTTAGGAAATTGAGAAATGATAGGCGGATAGCCATCCCAAGAATCAGACCAGAAATTGACCTTGGTCCCTTTTTTACATATCCAAAATAAACCCTCCTTAATAAGCGCAGCTCCTTTTTTGAGGGTGCCCCAGATCACCGATCCCTTCCCCATAAGGGGGTAACGGGGAATATCCAGCTGAGGGATCCCAGAGAGATACTTCTGAGAAAGAACCCTGGCCCAGACCTTATCATGCTCAACACACCATCTCCAATACAGCTTTGCCGCCAAAGCCTCACCAGTCAAAGCCGATTGCCTTAAGCCCAGACCACCATATTGCTTCGGGCAACAAACAACCTCCCATCTAACCAGACTCCATTTGGATGACCTCAAACAACCAGCCCATAAAAATTGTCTTGCAACAGAATCAAAATCCTTAACAAAGCCCACCGGGGCCACCTGAAGCATGCATCTGTAAATAGGCAAAGCTTGAACCACAGACTTGATTAACTGAACCCGGCCAGCAAAAGATAACCACCGGTGAGTCCAGTGATTAACTTTCACTCTAAATTTATCCAAAATAATCTGCCAAGACTCCTTGGGCAACCTTCCCATTGAGATAGGGACTCCAAGATAAGTCAACGGGAGAATCCCAATCTGAAATCTCAAAGTTTGAGCAATCCTCTGCTGAATAGGACCTGGAGTATTGAAGAAATAAATACAAGACTTGTCTTCATTAATCCGCTGACCAGAGGCAGCCAAGTAGACATCCAACACCTGGCGAAAATGAGAAGCTTCTCTCATAGTAGCTGCACCCATCAGAGCAGTGTCGT
Organism: Sequoia sempervirens; assembly: GCA_007258455.2. Lineage (NCBI taxonomy): Eukaryota > Viridiplantae > Streptophyta > Pinopsida > Cupressales > Cupressaceae > Sequoia > Sequoia sempervirens. The sequence continues at coordinate 142,909,240 of VDFB02075321.1, read as the reverse complement.
CCACAAATTGCAGATGAGACTGCGGAGGCAAATTGCCTCCCCACCGCCAACCCTGGATCAAGCCTAACTCCACATTCCTTCTCATCAATCTCCCCAACCCCTCAGCAAGGAGAATAAACAAGTACGGGGAAAGGGGATCCCCCTGGCGCAGTCCCCGAGAAGCACCAAACAACTCAGTATGTTCCCCATTAATTAGCACAGAGAAGGAGGCTGAAGTAACGCAGCTCATAACCCATTGAATCCACTCATCCCCAAAGCCAAAGGCACCGAGAACCTTCCAAAGGAAGGACCACCTGACTCTGTCATAAGCCTTAGCCATATCCAATTTGATAAACATTGCCTTCTCTCTGGAGCTGGCCATGGAGTGAATAGCCTCAGTTGCAATAACAATCCCATCCAAAATTTGCCTACCTGCAACAAAACCACTCTGCTCTTCTGAAATCAAGTCCTTGAGACCCTTTTTCAACCTGTCAGCAATTAATTTAGAGATAATTTTATAAATTACATTGCAAAGAGAGATGGGGCGAAAAAGACTTAGCCTATCAGCCCCCTCACATTTGGGAATAAGAGCAAGAAAAGTAGAGTTCAAAGCCCTTAACATCTGCCTATTCTGTTGAGATTCTTGAACAACTACCAAAAGGTCAGCCTTGATAATATCCCAGAATTCTTGGAAAAACTCAATCGGGAAGCCATCGGGACCAGGAGCTTTCCCTTTCTTCATCTGGAAAACAATCCCTTCTAACTCTTCCAATGAGATGTCACTCATAAGATCTTGATTCATTTCTCTAGAAACCAGAGAGGGAATACAAGAAAGAACCTGGGCTTCCGCAGGGGACCCCCCTTGTGAGTCCTCCCTAAAAAGAGAAGCAAAATACTGCACCGCCTCATTTTGGATTTCTGGAAGGGATGAAAGATGTTGACCCCTATCATTCACCAGCATAGAGATAGAATTGCCATGCCTTCGAGCCTTCACCGAATTGAAAAAGAAAGCAGTATTTTTATCCCCTTCCTGAAGCCAATCTATCCGAGCCTTCTATTTCCAGAACATCTCTTCCCGCAACTCCCACTCCTCCAGAGCTTTCAAAGCTCGAGCCTCTTCCTGAAGAAGCCTAGCCGACACCCCATCCTCCCTAATCAATCTTGTAATGCTATCTAGATTAGCCTGAGCCAACGCCTTAGCATGAAATAGATTGCCAAAGGACTGACGATTCCAACGCTTGAGTTGATATTTCACAAATTGAAGCAACTTAACAAAGGTATACATGGCCATGCCATAAGCAGGTCGACCGTTCCTCCACCAGTCAGCCACACAATCATACAAAGAAGGATCCCTCAACCACATGAGCTGGAATCGAAAGGAAGGAGAACAAGGCACATTAGCTGACTCGATTGTAAGTTTGATAGGCCAATGATCCGATCCTCTCCAATCCAAGATCTCAGAGCGAGAGGACCACAACCCACCAACCCAATAACATGAAACCAGAAAACGGTCTAACCTTTCAGCAATACAATTATCCCCCACTCGACGATTGTTCCAGGTATAACTACCATTACTGGGCTTGATATCAACTAAATTCAAGGCATTGATGCTATCACGAAGAAGAACTGCAGAGGGCTCCAACCTCCCAACACCGCCTCGCTTCTCATCCAAATCAAAAATAGCATTAAAATCTCCAGCCAAAATCCATGGATGGAAAGGCGCCATACTGCGGACAAACCTGATATGGGACCATTGCACTTGCTTACCCCTAAAATCAATAGGAGCATAGATATTAGATAAAAGAATAGCCTCCCCTGTCGCAAAACTCGTAGCTATCATAGACATTGAAGATTTAGAAGACATCCACCAAACAGGAATGACCTTTCTCGGGTTCCATAAGCAGGCAACACCCCCAGAAGACCCATGAGCACCAATGCATTGACATTCTCCATTCCTCCATAACTTAGCCGCCAAACCAAACATACACTCAACTGATAATTTGGTCTCTTGCAGAAAAACAACATCCGGACTATGTCTTCTTATTAAATCATGAACTGCTTTTTGTCTAGGGCCGCTGTTCAAGCCCCTCACATTCCACGAGAGAACGATCATTTCAAGGGACTTGAAAAGTGAGTGTCCAAGGTCTTGACTGACCCTGCCTCCACCAAAGTCTCCCCTATCAACTTAATCTTTTCCACATCCTTCTTTCTACCCGGCTTGGCAGTTTTCTCTGCCCCACCTTTCTTAATATCCTTTTGCAAGAGACCCAATTTTGTAGGGGGCTTAATATGCCTAGCCAGATCCAAACCCCCGACCCGCCCAGGGTGAGAAGAATCCCCACCTGCATTTGGAGCAACTAAAGGAGTGTCCAACACTGCTGAAACCACCACCTGTTGATCCATATCCCTGTGTAAACATGCAACACCCTGAGTACCCGAATCATCAAGATTAATGTCCTCTTGTACTGAGCTCACAACCCCTTTGGGTAGACATTCATCCCCCTGTGGGCATGTGATAGTCCCAAGATTAAGACCCTCCTGAACTGGGTCCTCAACCCCCTGATCCAAGTTAATCAAACCTGGGTTCACTTCCTACTGACTGAGATCATCCAGAACTTCAAACCTGTTAAACAGACCCCCTTCTTGTCTTTCCTTGAAAGTCCTCTTTTGGCCGCGATTCCTATTACGAGCTTTGACTGGAATAAAACCCTCAACATCATTCACCTCTCCATGAGCAAGGTTCTTCCCCTTATCAACCACAGGGGGGTTATGTGGGGGTTGAGTAGGTTGAGATTCCACATGCTTATATCTTGGACATCTTCGCTGCAAGTGACCATATTCATGACACAAACGACAGCGGAAAGGAAGAGTCTCGTAGTCCAACTATTGCACCCAAGAATACGATCCCGCACACATATCTATAGCATCGGGTAAAGGCCTACTTAGATCAATTTCAACACATATGCGGGCATAAGTCATTACCTTTTTACCCAAAGTTTGCGATGAAGTCCCAACTGGTTTTCCAAGCAGTGATGCTAACAAATGCAAAACATCCTCCCGACAACACTCTACCGGAATCTGAGGCAGACGAACCCACACCGGAACCCGATTCGAAAGTTCCTCAGAGGGATTAAAACCTGCATGCCATGGCTTGATAAATAGCCCCACCTTATTATAAAAATAAGGGCCCCCTTCGAAAACCCTACTGCGATCAGCCCGACAATTAAAAGTAACCATAAAATAATTATTGGCCAGCAACATTATCTCCATTTCTCCCTCCGGCTCCCAAGTCCTCTGAGCCCAGACTTCTAAAAAATGCAGAGATACCCTCATCCCCAGAAACTTGCAGTATAAGGAGTGATTTGAAAAATATTCAATGTCTTCAGCGATCATCTCAGATGGAATAACTAGTTTTGGCCTCTCCTTGCAACGCTCTAGGCAACCATTAATCTTCGAGATTCGTGAACCAGAAGACAACCCCGCATTATCAGACCCAACTTCTGGAGCAAATAACGTATTATTGAAAGTCTTCAACCCACGGTTCCCAGGTGTAGAACCCAACGCAGCCTGGAAATCCATAGCCGGAGACGTCCCAGATGCCTCACCCCCGGAGAAAGGCATTAAGCCTAAAGCGAACTTGCAAAACCGAAAACCAGCTATGGGTGTGGAAGCCCCACACCACACTCGGATAACCTCCTTCCACAATCTACAGATCCGTTTTCCTTTCCCCACCAGCGTCCGGCTAACAGCAAAAAAGAGAGAAGAATTGCCCCACGCGCCAGGGCACCACTGGACCAACACCCACGAGCCACACCCAGCCCGAGCTCGGTACAGGCGGCACACCACAACCAGCAGGATAAAAAGGGAACCCCCGAATCTAAAAAAAACCCCCGAACTGCCAAACGCCACCGCACAGAGCACACGGAACCAGAAGAAAACACTCTGCCAACCCTTATTTCATAGAAATCCCACCCACCAACGAAGAAGCAAAAGAAAGCAAGAACGAGCTAGGGCATTGCTAAACGAAGCAGTTGCGCGCAAACCCATCAAAATCCGACCTTGTTAGAATTCAATTTTAAAATAATATATTTACACGATAAAATAAATTAATTTAAAATAAAATAAATTTTAAATAGAATAATTTTTAAAATGAAATAAAACAATCTTAAGAAATAAAATATTTCTGAAGTAAATAAAAAAAGAAAACATAAAATAATCAATATAAATAAATTAAAATAATTTTAAATAATTTTAAAGTAAAATGAAGTAATTGTAGATTTTTGCCTCTTTTTTTTTTCTACTTCCATCCAGGTGAAAATGTCTATCTAATCTTGACAATACATTTTTGATAATATTTATTAATTAATTAAAAATCATAATACAACTAATTTTTTTATTCTCAGTTCATTAATAAATAAGATAAAAAATGCATTCTTGAGAATCGATAGAGAATGGTTGCCCACACTCGTTCTTTGTCTATTGTTTAAAATTTGATTTCCTTTCCATGTGTTCTATCCGCCCTTGTTATGCTTTCCTTATTTCTTTTTGCCACTGTTTTCCCTTTTGGAGCTCCCCTGAGTTGTTTCTATTCTTTTGGCATCTTCTGCTTGCTGCTCTAAATCTGTTCTTCCTCCGATTTGTACTTTTTTTCATAGCATGCCTTCCCTCTTATTCTTTTCTACCTGGTTTAAGAGCTCCTTTTATGCTTGTAAATGTTTCGCGTTTGCTATCCTTTACAGTCGTTATCCTCTTATCTAGAAGCCATGAGATTGCTTCACCGCCTGTATGGAGTTCATTTGGTTTGTCATTTCTTCGCTTATCTACTGTTGGGCGATATTATAGTGTTGTGGGAGACATTTGTAGAACATGTTTAGGTTAATTGCACTCTCCATGAACTTTTTCCTTCCAGCACAAGGGGTATTCTTCATTACCAACTTCATGCACGAGCTGTCCAAGAGCCTTCAAGAAGGTATTTATGTTTAGGAAATGGCTAAGGGAGTGATGAATTAGCTTTATTCTCCTTCCAAGTTTCAGATAAATAGGAATATTGATACTCTTCTAGTACTAACACCAACTTTCTCCATAATGAGATAAATTGTGGTAATACATCTAACAATGTGTTACAATCAAGGAGGTCTATGATGTCAACATTAAGATCTCATGTGGTAATGGAAATGAGTAATCGTTTCTCATATAATTATGAGAGAAAAACATGCATACAAGATTACAAAATAATTGTATGCAAAGATCAAAGATATAGCACAACATAACATAAAATATAACTTAAAAAATCTTTTAGAGGAAAAAAAGACAGTTTTCAAAAGAATTCACACTCAATGTATTATTCAACAATGGAAATATTACAATACACTTAAATAGTCTCCATAAATACTTTTGAAACATCAAACTCATCCAATGAATTCTCCATATGTCCAATCATGTAACTGCATGTCCCATTCCATGCTTCATATATGCACTCTTTAGAAGAGAGTTAAATATAATGACAATTAGGCCAAAATCATTTGTCAACCTCAACCATTAAACATGTGTTTTCTTTTACAAAGTCAAGCTCACACAAAACAACCAAGTGGTAAGGTAAAACCATGTACCTCAAAACCATTAATCTCATATTTACATTTTGATACTAAGTTTTTCAAATATTAAATATTTTTTCCATGTGCATTCCACACATAAAATATCTAACCAATGTTACATACAAGTTTACAAGTGGATCCAAATAAATATTTAATATGACTAAACACATCACCTAAGATGCACCACAAACAAATATTTATTTTACATAAATAATTATATGTTGTGCAAGGTGTACAACACCTTTTTTCTAATATTTTTCTACTTGCCATATACATTACATAAAAGGTCAATTGATGAAATGTATCATCATAACTATCCATGGAACCACATAATCTCAAGCATGCTCTCATGCTCCATCAAAATACCTATAATAACATCCATAGTTTCTACCATCTCAAGAAAGAAATCCTCTCATCCTCTAGCATGCCACTTATGAAAGAAAATAAACAATCCAAAGTGCAGATGTACCAATAAAAAAACATAAGAATCAAATCCAAGTGATAACAAAGACTCCAAGCTAATGTCAAAAGAGGAAAAAATCATATAAGTGGACATTAAAACCACAAAAAATGATAATCCATCCAATCATCCATACATCAAAAGTATCCATAACATCAATAGAACTCATATCTATGATATATCCAACCTATAAAATGTAGTCACAAGCTTTGGATGTATAAAACCTACCATAAAGAGCATACACATCTATGAACTCCCACTAGATGGTTAATGTCAAATTTGGAAATAGATCATAGCATACCAAGTTTACCAATCAACACTCATACTAAGGTTTGGCTAATAATCAAAACATGTAATATCAAATAAAAATCACAAAGATCCATACATGCAACGAAAACCATCGCATAATATCTCACAACATGTCACTAGAACTCTCCCAATTCCACCACAACAAACCATGTGAACATGAACCTCTACGAAGTAGCCATAGAAAAAAGAGAGAAAACCTATAAATAATATCAAATAACATGTCTCTCTACCATCACCTCAACATGGTAAGATGTGTCAAGTAAGGTCTCCCTCACAACCCCGACTAAAAATACTTAATAACACCCAATTTTTCAATCTCCTAGAATAAATAAAACATATATATCTCATAAAATCAATATGGATGTAAGCCTCTATAACAAAGGAAGATAGAACTCAAGTCCATTCCCAAACTAGGAATAATCCCAAAAATATCTTACAAACTCCTCCTCAATGGATGAAATCATAAATAAACTCATATGTATAAGGAGATAAATATGTCAAACACTTCTCAAATGAACCCTCCAGAACTAGAAAGTATAGCTCAAGATCCATAATCATGAGAAGACAAAGCATAAAACATAATACATCTAAAAATGGGATGAGAAATACCTCTTAGATGATTATCTATTGAGTAGGCTAAGAGTGGGGAATGTAATTGTTCCTCTAGGATACACCAAGCCACAATATCTCTCTCCAAGAACAATCTCCTCTATAGGTCTATCATGAACTCACATCCATATCTAGGTGAAGGCTCCACAAACTTCCTGCTAAACCACCCAAAATGTAATCATCTCAATAAATACCTCACCCAAGTTTTCAAGTATCCATGAGCACCACAAATGATCAATCCATGCTAATCTCCAAATGCAACATCACAATCTCATGAAGCTTGCAAGAAATCAATAACAAAAGAACTATCTATAACACTATCAAGCCTCCAACTACACATCTATAGAATTAGGAACACATCATACCATAATGATATAAAAATATCATACCAATACTCTAATGTGCAATGAAGAGTCCTTCATGGAACAACATCAAAACATCCTCTCAACCAAGGATCACCTATCAACAAATAATAAGTCATTAAATGACACCTCAACCAAAGAATCAAGAGTCTTCCATGGTTAACCAAGATGTCAACATCTTCAATCATATGGATATAACCATCTCTTGACAATGAAACTAAAAATGTCAAAGAAATTTTCCTATAACAAACATGATCTAGAAGAGGTCATCCATGACACCAAACACTATTGTAAAAGATCAACCATCATTGAGTGATGAATCCACATCACTTCCAAAGCTCCCACTAAACCATGATATGAATATCTCCAAACCTAACATCCATAGCTCAAGGACCATTCCCATGAGAAAATAAAATGCATCTAAAATAAAGGTGGGAAATACCCTGTTGGATGATTCACTATTGAAAATATCAAATGTGGGGAATGATAGTGCTGACTAAAAGATACACCAAGCTACAACTATTCTCTTAAGGAATAATCTCCTCAACATGTCCATGTTGAACTTACATCTAACCTAGGTGTAGGTTCCTTAGTCTTCAAGTACTAGCACCTCATCAAATGTTGTTGTGGTTTAGTTTGCAAGTTTGTAAGTATGCATATCTTTGTGGATGTTCCTTAGTACTACATGATATTGATAACATTAGCCAAACCAAGTTCCATTCTAGTGTTGTTGATGGAATTTTGGATGCCTTGATTGATTTTATATTTTGATAAAATCCTATGTAGTGGTATTTTTAGATGGTATATGTGTATTTTATTAGATGTTCATATTATATTACATTGTTGAGGATCTTCATAGCTTATTTATGTAGGATAGTGTAAACATGTGGACTTGTGATAGTAAATTCAGTTGGATATGTTGATAGAATAAGGTCTACCCATTATGATGAGTATACATTGGCTTTAAGGTATAGTACATTGGATGTATTAGCAACAAGCTATGGTTGTTATTCTAGCTATGTTGTTTAATTCTCGGTAGTTGGTCAAACCTATTTGTTACCATTGTCCATTTATTGTTTGTGTTTGGATATTGGTTTGAGGTAGGATTCATACTTTTATCTAATAAATAGTGTGACATGTTTCTTTGTACAATTTTAACTAATTTTTTTCAAAATTCAAATTTATTTTTAAATATTAAAAATAAATTATATTTATATGGCCCAAAAATGAATTAAATTAAAATAATATAAGAAAATAATTTTAGAATGAAATAATTTTAAAATAAAATTTAAAACTTAAATAAATAAAATAAATATTAAATAAAAATAAAATTTCAAATAAAAATTAAATAATTAATACAAATGAAAAAAAAAAAATTTAAATAATTTTAAAATAAAATAAAACAAATGTGGTCTTTTGCTTGAATTTTTCTTGTTAGGTGGTCCCTACTCTTATTGTTTCACACTTCCTCTCACACTCCTTTACTACTACTAGTTTGAGCTTTTTAGGTTGCATGTTGTTTAAAATTTGACTTCCTCTTGCATGTGTTCTTTCTTTTTGCCAGTGTTTTCTCATTTATAGATCCCCTTAGTTGTGTCTATTCTTTTGGAATATTCTTCTTGCTATTTCTATTTGTTTTTCCTCCCATTTTTGCATTTTTCAAGTATGACCACCTTTGTGGTTGGCATGTCATATATCTAAAACATCAAAGAGATAAGTTGACCTAATTTTTTTGGAGAGAAACAATTAGATTCTAATGCAATCTTGTCATCTTGAAATTTTCACGTGTCTTGGAATTTAGATTCTGTAATTATGTTATTTCATTTACAATTTTATAAAATATCTCTCTCATAGAAAGATCTTGGTTATTCATATGTTCCATATTTCTAACAGAAGATATTTTACAAAAGTCATAGTTATTGTTTATTGAAGATTAAATTAAATCCCATATTGCTAATTGAGACTTGTGATTTTTGTCTATCAATAGGTGAGATCAAGGATAAATGTGCAAGAATAAGACCAATTATAAAACTTACAAAACACACTAAAAAAATCAAAATCAATAAAATAATATTTTTGAGTGTGTAGGATCACTAGAGTCTTGAATGCAATTGCATCAAACACACCAAGTAAGAAGTTTATGAGAATGAATCATAAAATAGAGTCTATGGCATGACCACACTTTAGAAAAGTACATAATTCACAATTGTAAGCTTGATTATTGAAATAAATTACTCAAAACATTTATTCCTTCACTTAATTTAGCATTTTTCTAGGATAAATCTCATCTCCCTCTACTAAATCATTCACCATCCTTCACAACTCTCATGGAATTCTATCAACCATAGATTGACCTCCTCCCAAAGTTTTTCTTCTCCACCATCTTCTTTCTCCTTTTGTGTGATTCGACCCATCACTATTTATCAACCTCCATCAAAATATTTTTATCTATTATTCACTCTTCATTTCACTTGCACATAACTCATTAGAAGCAATTTAAAAAATAATAATGATCCCCTTATCTACTTTTGCAAATAACTTACTATCTCAACCATTGTAGCTTCCATTTCTCATAGTATCTCAAGGTATAGATCTTCACTTTGTGCATCTAGTACCTTATCAAGGTACCCATCTTCATGTTGCTTCTCATTGACCAACACTTGCATTTCCTCTATAGGAAACACATTTGTATAAAAACTTATGATCACGTGAACAATTTCAAAGAATCTATTTTCGTCCTTTTTTTGTCATTCTCTATTGCAATAAAATATTCATGCAAAGAATCACTTTTCCTAGAGAAATCTTTGATCTTCTTCATCCCCACTTCAAGAAAGAGATTGTCTTAATCAAATCCATGATAAAAATAGGGCCTCCATAAGTCACCATTTCATTTGTTAAATCATCTACTACCTCAAAACGAACTTTTGTAACAACACTTTTATCTTTTACAACTTGTGCTTCTTGAATATCCATCACCACCACATTGATCTATTTTTCATTATCCTTTAGCTTGAGGTCCTCATCTTATCTATCTTTAAATTCCTTCACATGTGCAAACAAAATAATATTAGACAAATTGAGGTACTCAAAATCTCTCTTTTTCTCTTATTCTTCTAATCTCATCTCTTTTTCTTTTAAGATTCACAACATCTCAATTATCTTTGCATACATATTCTATATCATTTTATAGTTTCTTTTTTACAAAATCCTCTCTTTTCTCTCCAAAAGGGAAAATTTCATATATGTCTTCAAGGCTATCCCTTTCCTCTTTCCAAAAGACATTTCTACACACATTCTCATGACTCACAATTGGTATTTTCAACATCCTACACACATCCTCTACGCAAAATTTGCATTGGAAGATACACACTTCAACTCCCCTCTACCCACTTTCACATAATGGAGGACATTAGTGTAGCTTCTACCCAGATCTACCAGGACAACCAACCTATGTTGACATGAAATTAATTCTCTTTAACACCATTTCTCTCTCACAACTCAATGTCATTCCCTCAAGGCATATCCCAATGAACTATTTGTTCATACAACTCTCCTCAACATTCTCAATGAACATACACATTCCTATAGCACATGATTCAGTCTAGGATCAATTGCCCACTCAAAGATAATTTATCTCATAGATCATTATTCGAATTCAAAACATCCACTTACCTTAGAGACATAATCTAACAATAAGAACTCACAACCTTTTTCCAAACATCAACAAACCTTCAGCTAAACTATGAATTACAATCCTTTCCATTACACTCGCTTACAAAACTCAAATGTAAAAAAAAATAAAAAAAATTACATTTTGTAAAACCTAGCCTCTCCATTCTGTCCCTTGTCTCCTATATATATCTCAAATCGTTACATATATATCTTTAAAATGTCTAAAAGGCACAAGAGGAATTGAAATGTCTCTTTAGTAGATTGACGCTAGTCAAAAGTAACAAACATGACAACAAATGATGCGATGAAATGGCGAATAATCAAGGGGGATGAAAGCTATCATAATATTAAGAGGATCATTGAATACTATAGAATATGATATACTGTTGATATGACTTATACACCCACCATGAAGGAATAACAATTAGTTGTCACTAGCCTTGAAAAGCAAGACCACAACCCTTTTTGGAGGAGCAAAATTTGTAACTATCGCCAACTATAGTTGAAGTGTCATAATTAATTTAATTGCCCACTATATTTTGGCATTTGTTCAGAAGATCAATGCAAAGATTCTAATACCCACGTCTACAAAAACATATAATGATGCATCCTAGCACGAAGGAGCATCCGACATCGGAATACAGCCTATCAAAAGATAATGGCGAGTTGCCAACCAAATAATGTTCCATGAAATATGAATCAAACTGGTCGTTATTAAATGGGACCTCAAATTGGCAAATGAGAATTGAATTTTTGTACATTAAATATTCACGAATCACACCAACTATCGGACCTGCAAAATGAAATAGAAAAGAAAATCAAAAGGGTTTAAAATTTGTTTTTGGGCATTAGGATCATTAGTGGCCTAAATGCTCCTACAACATATATTTAAATATATTAAATATTAATATTTTTTCTTTCACTTTTTAAATATTATAATTTATTTGAATGATTTAAAACTATATTTTAAGTGGTCTATTTTTAAGTATTTATGAATTGTTGAGATAATATATCATACATGATGGTTTGAGTTTTGTTAATCCACTTTCTAGTAGGGATCTTTTCGTTCTTTGTAGTAGTCAAAATGCATGGTGGACATGATTCTCTATTATATTCTTTTCAACACTCACTAAGAATAGTCAAAGATAGATATGCTTGTGGTTGGTCTCAACCCTCCTAATTGCTTTTAGCATCATCTATGCCTTGTGATTGAGATGTCTTTAGATGGTTGGATAGTTGACAATTTCCTTGTCTAGCTTTGATGATTTCTCTTAATTGTGACACTCAACCTCCTACTAAAAAAAAGAAGAGAAAAGTGTTATTATGGATTGGAATCCTATTCATAATGGATGAGATAGCTTTGATCTTAGAAGAAAACTAGATGATCACAATCCTCTTTCACCTCCTAGTGATTTAATTATTTCTATATTTCTTATTTTTCATGTTGGATTTAAATCTTAACCTTTCTTAAACTTTGGAGTGTGACTTTTTCTACATAATTTATATTTATTTTTGGTAAAAATATTTCTTTATACAAGCAATATAACACACTTATTCATTAACACTCTTGATGGTAGATATGCGTTGTTGTACGGTCACCATTTTTTGTTGCTCAATCACTTTCGCCATGGTAAGCTGGTGTCTTTCCCTTTTTACCTATTGATGTCTTTAGAAGAAGGAGTTTCAAATTATAGGAAAAACCCTAGAAATCCCTTTTTGTATGAAGATTTGATGTTGCTCATTATTGAGTTTATCAAAGAAAATTGCATTGTTAGAGCCCTCAGTCCCCTATTTCCAAGAAGAAGGGGAAAGGGAGTGGGAAATGCTGTATTGAAGAAATTCAGGGGAGTGAGGGTACGGATTTGGAGGGTTAGTCCAATGGCTATGATACTGACTTGGATTATACTCCTTCTATTGGTGGTGTCAAGCCCTAAACTTCCAAGGCTAAATCTCTCCTCCCTTGTGGTAAATGTAAATTGAAGGATGCCTTTGTGGAGGGTGCTGAGGAGGGTTTTGCTGGTAAGAAGGCTAAGGGCAGCCCAAAGGATGTGAGTGAGAAATTTTAGGAGGTGGTGAAGAATATTCAGGGTGATGATTTGGGTATTGGTGGGTCCCTTGTGGCTAGTAAGAGGAATTCAATGGTCAATCTAGATGACTCTATGCAAGTGTCGGTGTCCAAGGATAGGGGGAAGGCCAAGCTTTTCTCTGAGGGTTTTCATGAGGAGGATCCTCTGGCTGGTTTGCATTAGGGTAGGGGTGTGTTTTGGGGGGCTATGGATTTCTTGTAGGCTTTTGGTCTGGTAAAAGAATGGGTTGATATCTCATTTAATCTGCTTGTTTAGCTTGTCCAAGAGGTGCAGGACCTTCGCAACAAGCAAGATACCATCGCATGTTGCAACATTTCTACTCTTTGCAGTCTCAAGGAACTTTATCTTTGGGCTTACTAGGTCTTTAAATTCTAGTGTTGGTTGTGTGGTGGATGAGCTTGCTAGTTTGAAGAGTGACTATAGTCTGAGGTTGGCTATACTAGAAAGACATAATTGGAAGCTTTGAAAGGATTTGGACATGATTATAAACATTAGTAGAGAGAAGTTGGAAGCCTCGGAAGAAGGTGTGATTTTCCTCAATCAAAAGGCGAAGGAATTGACCAGGAAAGGACTATTTGATGAACATGCAACTATGGAACATGGGGAGGGTACTGGAATGCACATGCATACCACAAACTTGGATGATAGACCAAGTGTGCATACTCAGAGAAAAAAAAGAAAGGTAAAAAGGTCCCTACTCATGATGTTGAGGAAATTATGGAGATGCATGACAGGCTGGCATCTAAGGATCTAGATGCGGCAAAAATGCTTAAAGAACTGCTCTAATGGCCATCTGGTGTGTCTCTCTGGTTTTTGCGTTGGATGTTTTTGTCTACTGATGGTTTGTTTTTTATTAAGGAAAAGAATTTTTTTGAAGGGATCCCGAAATCCTTTAACAACAAGCAAGAGACAAATTTAGCAGAATAAGTACCCAAGCAAGAAATTAAAACAAGACATGAAGCTGTTGAAAGAGAACATCAAAACCAGCCAAAAGGCAACACCACAAAAGAGCCCACAAAAACCTAGCAACAAACCTAGCATTAGGCCATATTCTTCAGGATATCTACCACCTCCTATTCCAGTTTGTTCATATTACGTGCAACTTTCTTGATTTCTCGGATGTTAACTTGTGCTAGATCATCCTTTCTATTAAGGTTTTCTCTAGTTCTTTTACTCTGCCGACCATAACCTTCCTGATTGTGTACTTTGTCCACCTCCTCTTCCACAACAGTCTTGTCTTGATAAGCATTCTCAAGACTGTCCACCATCATATCCATTTTGTTAGTCATGGATTTTAAAATCTTATGGCTAGTATTCATCACCACCTAGATTGACTCTTTTATGTGCTTGAGTTTGTCCTCCATAGCCGATAGCTTCTCATCATGATTAATCTTAAATTTCTCAAAATATTCAATAGTTTTCTTGAGGAAATCCACCATATACTTCTTTTCTTCCCCAGTCCACAAGTCCGTGGTCTTCACTTTGTCTCTAGCAGTGTTGTCGAGGAACTTAGGTCTTTCCAACTTGTTGTTCATAGCCCTCAGTTTCAACTTAATTTCCTTAATCTCAAAAAACACCCATCTCATCAATCTAAAGAAATCCATAGACCCATTACGAGCAATAGCTAGAATATCTATAGGGAACTCATGTTCTTCTATGAAATAATGATCTTCAGCCTTGAGGTCATTGAGATAATGAGGTCTATCCTCTCTATCAGTGGCAAGGCAGCTAGAACACTCAGACGAAGAATCCATCTGAGTGTCCTCAATAATAGGGGTTTTACCTTTCACCTTGGACTTAGCCTCATCATAGCCAGGGGTCACAACCTTAGTACCACCTTTAGGGGTCAAAAATCCATGTTTAGAGGGGACACTAACCTTCTTTCTTTTGTTACTCCTCTTCTTCAGAGACTTAGAGGTCTCACCCTCCTCATTCCCTCCATATCAAGATCCCATTCCTTCTTAGTGTAGCTTGCACCCAATTCCTCTTTTTCAGAAATAGAGTAAGGAGAAATGGACATTTTGGACAAAGTCAACTGGGCTTTGAAATGTTCAAAAATTAAAACCAACAAACCCTCATGAAGAATAGGGTATCTAATAGGGTTCGTACAATGATCATTGAGGCTAGCATTCAAAGAGGTAGCCAAATAGAAGGGGATGGAAACCCTAACCTGATGCCAGAAGTGATTGAGGAGCACAAAATGGTAGCCAAAGACCCTGGTGTATCTCCCATCCAAACTAATATACTCCATGATCACTTTCAACACCTTCTGCCAAACCTTCTTTATATTCACGATATCGTAGCAACTTTTGGAATCCCTACGCAGTGTATCTTCTTCGTTTTCCATCTTCAAAATTTCTTCACCACCATGTCTGAGATTTTTCTATCCCTATAAAATTTCAAACCCTCCATAGGAAGACCGGTGACTTCAGAAATGAGTTTCTCATCAATGGTAATTTTCCTGCCACAAAGTTTAATTTTACCATTCTTCCATTCCTTAGCAAAGAATCTGGTGACCTCCGGGTCCCAACCATGAATTTTTTCAATATAGGAAGTGAGCTCTCCTTTTTCCAACATAGGCTATACTTTAGTATTGTTCCTTAGCCCCTCACAATCAGTCAACTCGACATGACAATGATCTCCACCCATATTTGTAGAGTAACAAGCTTGATTAGAAAATGCCCACAAAAGACTCTCTACAAGACCAAGAAAGTGTGTGAGGCATGAAAGATCATGAATCCTTGGGTATGCCTACCAACTAAGAGAAATAATTAAGCAACAATTCCATAGCTGCTTGACAAGACCCTTTTCATGCATAATCATTAATTGATAGGGGCATAAGATATCTTCCTGTGAATTTTGTCAAGCCTTAAAATGGCTAACACTTCCACCTCTAGAGTGTCTCCACATTGCCACGTGATTTTCTCATTTGCCCCAACCCCCTTATTAGCAATTTTTTTTGCCAATATGTTAATTTCCCGTTAAGCATGGGAAATATAGCAATTTTGAAAAGTTCTTATAATTTTTTTAGATAGATTAATCCAGCTTTCTATAGTCCATGATGGCTTTTGAAGACCTTTAATACATTGAATTATATTATTAGAGTCCCCTTCAAGCCACACATTTTTTCAATTCAATTGACGAGCAAGAAATAAAGCTTGGTATGCCCCTATGGCTTTAGCAAGATGGTTGGTCTGGGTGCCCAAGGGGAGTGCCACCTCTGAAATAAAAATCCCATTCACATCCATTATTACTCCCCCACACCTAGCTGGCCCAAGATTACCCTTAGCAGCCCCATCAAAGTTAATTTTAACCTAGCCAGGAGGAGGAAGACTCCATTGAATGCCATCCCTAACACTCTTAGCCGAATTAAGGGGAGAAAAAATATCCAGTTTAATCTTCCTTGCCTCAGTAACTTTGACCTCATAATCTTGGCAGCTGACCCTAACTTTAACTTTTGTTTTACTACTTTACCCATTTAAATTCTCTCCCACCACTCTGCAAATTTTACCAAAAACAATTTCCTTCGAGAGAGCATGGTCTCTAAAGATCCTGTTATTTTGTTCTTTCCAAATACCCCACACAAGGTGTGGAAATATGTACTCCCAAAGAAAATTTAGCACCTGATTATTTGACGAAGAAATCCACTGGCAGTAGAAGTCCCAAATAGAGCCAGGAAAGACCCAGCTAAGGTTCCACAGCTCCAAAACCCTGCACCATATAGTATAAGCAAAAGGATAGAGAAGAAACAGTGTAATAATTATCTCTCAAATTTCTCTCAGACAAACAAAGATAGCATCTACAGGGGAATAGGAAAATGTCATGTTTACAAAGAATAATCAACTTTGTTTTTGTTGCTTTTGGGTGGGCAATCCATTGTTTCATCTTTTACAATATCGTTTCTTTTGTTCAGTGGTTTTCACCTTCAAAAACTTGTTTATCGTTAATAAAAGTATTGAATTTATTCATTAAAATTAATAATCAAATCACTTCCTATTTTAATAAAATAATAAAATAAAATCTATATATAATATGCTAAGATATATTTTTGAAGGCCTATGACACTTTTAGTGAGGAATTTATCATTGGGATTATCATATATATAAAGTAGCAAACTTATATCAGTCTATTTCTTTTTTTTTTTGTTGAAAATGTTAATTTTGACAAAATTTATTAGTGTATATTTTTGTTCAAAACTCTTTACTGATAAGTGAGATCAACTTGGGACTATTTTTGGGACTATTTCTACAAAACCATCATGTAAAGTAAATATTAGTAGTTCTACAAACTTAATATGACATTTACCCCAATCTGTCAAGATATACATAAATTAAGATACAAACAAATTCAACCTATGATTGTGAAATGTAGATTTTAGGGACTGAGAATGCTTTGTCTCTTTTATTCAATAAGGGTCTTTCACCTAATGAAAAGAGATAGATCTCACACTCAAAATGTAGAGGGTTTATTCAAATTAAGATGTTTGTGATGTTACATGAGCTAAATGAGATGATCTAAATGCAAATAAGCTATTGAATTGATCAAATATGAATGCAAAACTTAAGAAAATAGTGATGTTTGAAAATACATTGTGTAATACAAAATCACCTACAAATGAATGGAAAAATGTAACAAAAATGAATCATATTGAAAGTGTGCACTTGAGATATGCATGAGGACTAGAAATTACTTTTGGAATGCTGCTGATGCTAAAATTTAGGCTTGGCGGGACTCATTCGCCATTCTGGGTGAATTAGTCCTAGTTCTGCCAAATTGTACTAGTACCCGTTTTTGACAAAAGGGTATCTAAAAATGTAAAAATCCAAAAATTGACCTTGGGGTGGGACTCATTCGCCACCCATGGTGAATGAGTCCACTTTTGAATTTTTGGATTTTCAAAGATGGATTCCAAAGCTCGATTCAAGACTCTCCTTTGATACCCTACGTGAGTCCTACCGCTTCAAACCTTAATTTAAGTGGTCTCAAAAGAGAGTTTGCTGATATTTCTTTGACTTGCTGAATGAGAAGAAGACTTGGAGAAACCTTGCAACTTGATCTTTAATTATTTCCCGCTTCCTGTAAGGAGTCCCAAATCAGCAAAAACACACAAGCATGCAAGAGAGAGAGATGTTGAATGATAGGGCATGGGGTTTCCTTTTGGTCAAAACCGCTTAGGTAATTAAACCAAAATGATGAAAGAATGGAATACCATGAAATAATGGAATAGATTACCTTTCCATGATGATAGATCTTTAAATTCTGTAGCAATACATGAAGATTCAACCCTTGAATGTCATTAGAAGCTTTCTTAATAACTTGCAATGATAAAACCCTAAGTTACTTGACTTGAGATGAAATATTGGTGGATGAATAATGAAGAATGGATGTGAATTAAATTAATGGATGTAAAAATCAGTTAAGATAGGTGCTTTTATAGGAAATTCACCTTATTTTCCCATTAATTGGATCCCTAAGGCCGAAATGGAGAAAAATTAAACTTAAAACCTAATTTTTCCCACTCAAAACTTTGAAAATGGCTCAAATGGGACTCATTCACCCCACTAATGGTGAATGGGTTCCACCTAGATGGGACTCACCTCCACTAATGGAATGTCCACAGGGGCCATTTTGCTGGGGCCGGAATGTAGAGAAAGTAAGTAAATTAGGGCTTATATGATGACTATGTCGCTTGATCAAATATGCCTCAAGATGCAATAATATGGGCTAATAGGGGCCTATTAATGATGATGTAAATGTGAAATAGGGCTTAGGGAACAAAAATCAATGTGAAAGTGTGATTTAATACACTTTACAACACCAAAATGAGGTCCACATAGCCTAGGAATGCACAAGAACCAATGTGAATGTGCAAGACACATTACAACACTAGTTTAACATTAAGTTTATCCTACAAGCCTTCTAGATTGATGTAATAATGTTATTAAACAAATTTGTAATGTTCAATTCTAGCAAATAGTTACCGTCTAGAAAGTGTGAAAGTATCTTCAAATACTTTACCACACCCTACAAGATGTCATTAAAAGCATGTTATTTGATTTGCAAGGGTTCGACATCTAATGTGGATGCATAAAATGCCTCAAAAATTGAATCATGTCTCATTCTCAAAAATGACAATCACCTTCAAAACTTTTATTTGGCATTAAAAATAAATTAAAAAATATTAAAAATAAACTTATAAAGTTAAGAGAGACTAACTTGAAACCATTTCTCTAATAATGTAGTGGTAAGGTATCAAAGGTTCCCATCAATAGTCCCACCTCCCTCTCCATATTTTCAGTCACAACTTCAAGTTGCGTTGTTTTAGGGAATAACAGAGCCGCATCTTGATTTGCTTCATCCATGACTTCAACAAAATTATTAACTATTTGATATATTGAAAAACATGTTAGGAAAATGAAGGTGTCTCAACCTTTGATATTTCTTAGCATTGATTGTTTAGTTATTTAATGTGATAATTATCCCATGTTGTCTTTTTAGTTACAACTTGCAGTTTCTATTTACAAGTCAAGTTGGACGTTACCATTTACAAGTGGAGTTGTGCATGAAGGAATTTTCTATTTTCATGTTAAGTTTACATGGAATTTGAGTTTTGGAGGTGCAGTTATCTTTTGACATGTGTAGGTTTAGTGACAATTGGTAGTTGCAATATTACATGTGGTGATAATTGGAAATTTAGGATTATGCACATGTGTAGTGGTTTTCGAACTTTCCATGTTGCATCTTCACCATTTGGCATTCAATTTTATAAATGTCCAATCAATGCATTGTAAGCTCCTATATGTTAAGTACTTGTATTTTGGAGTTGGACGAAAATAATTTGTCATTGTAGGATTATTCTACTAGATTTCCTCTAAAAGAGCAAGATGTAGTCTCTATGTTAAGGTTGTGAGCCTATAGTGTATTGTAACTATATTTTTGCAAATTAGTACATTGGTTCGATGCTTTGGAGTGTGGGGTTTTTTACCCAAAAGGGTTTTCCCCACATATATATTTTTTTCTTCTCTTTTTCCTATCTTTCTTTCATTCTTCATTTTTATCATTCTTGAAATGTTATTTTACATGCCATTATGCTACTAAAATTTTCCTAGATCTAGAACTACATCATCTTTCCTCTAAGGCTTAATGCTTGGGAAATTAAACTGTGTCTATTTCTACTTTAAGGCATAGTAGAATGTGCTTGTATCAAGTTGTTGAAATTTGATTTCTTTAATGAAACATAAGATATTGAAGGTGCATATTAGTTCTCGAAAGGATTTTTGAGTTCACCATTTCTTTTCAAAACATACCCCAAAAAAGGATAACGTGGAGTATTTGAGTGGGGAGAGAAATAGGTGAATTTAATGTTCACTTTTCATTTACATAAAAGGACATCTATCGACTACATATAAACTACATGCTTGATTATACTCATAGCTATCAATTGCATATAAACTACATTCCTAATTCTACTCATAGCTATCAACTACATATAAACTACATACCTGATTCTACTCTATAATTTGGGAATATCTTTGCTAAGACATGAAATACCTCTACTCAGATCTGAAATACTTCTATTGACATCGAAAAAATTGTTCATATGAATCTTCATGTATACTTAATTGAAAGTGGAATATTGTTGATTTGATTTGTAGCTTAAAAGAAAAAAACTACATTGCACAAATTATTGACCTCCTTATGCCACGACTATAGATGCCTCTCAACATAATTAGATTATTATATTGATGAAATATAAATTAGAACATTATATTATACTTGTTTATAATAATTATTTATAATATACTAATAATTTAATGTATGGTATATATAGTTATATAAAAATATAACAAGTCAAATTATATAATATAATAAATATTAAAATTATGTTATATGATTTAAAATTAAGAAAGGTCCACAAACCATCAAATTTCAATCCTATTCATTATTATAGAGTAGGAGGTACAAGAAACTTTAAGCATGATCAATCCAATATTTTTGATTCACATATTGACATTAAATTGAATAAGAAACTTTAAACATGATCAATGTAATATTTTAAATTTACATATTGATATTAAATTGATTTTCATTTATCCCACTCTAATGAATCAACTATTCTAATAATATTAAGTCTAAGGGTATGTGCGGATCATCGCAAAAAATAGGCCCTTAAGTGGCAAAAATTCAGAAAAATCGTGTTAGGCAACTTGACGAAATATTTGAATAAGTTATCTATATTATTTCAAAAATGTAAGAATAGAATTTGTAGAAAATTGAATGTAGTTTCTAAAATACTAGGTTTATTTAAAAATAAATAAAATCTATTTGGTGAAAATTTGAAATTTCAATGCAGTAGTACTTAAATTTCGGGAAAAAATAAGAAGTAGGTGTCTGTCTGACCACCCTAACCATAATAAAATGATAATATTTTTTGTAAGATTTTATATATAAGTAGAGGACTCATGTCCGATGTGATGCATATTTTTGTAATTTTTTAAAGTAAATAATTAATTATGAATTTTTTATTACAAATTTTTAGAAAATATAAAACTTCGTCAAATGCGACCACCTTAACTTGGTCAAGACTTTATGAAATTTAATTTTTCTTTTTAATCCTATAGTATGTGAAGCATAGAATGTGACATGTTTCAGATTCAAAAATATGATACCATTTGAAATTTATAGATGTTTTTCAATCAACCTATCGATCAAGACTTTAGTCATAATTCTAATAGAAAATGAATAATAATTATTTATTAAATTCAAATTAAATCATAATTTATATTTTTGGAAAGCTGAGAATCTCCCTAAAAACCCTTTTTGTTTCATTAATTTTGGGTGAAAAAAAAAAACCACACATACATAATATTGCCACTTTTTGGCTTCATGATCCTGCACATACCCTAAGGAAATAATTGACCACTTAATGACTTATTTTTATATCCATGATCACTTATTAAAATTGAGAGAGGAGTCAACCACTTAATGACTTGTTATACTTATTGTGAGGATATTTATCTTGAACTTTGAAAGGAGGAATATTTGTTTTAAAGATAATTGAGTTTTAGAACAATAATATTGTTGAATGTGTGAGATTATAAGATAATTTAATATGATAATAATTGATTTCAATGTGGTTTCTAATCCCTCCAACATAATTATCAATCTACATTGGATGATTCTATTAATGGATATGGTAAGTTATTTAATTGAAATAATAATCTATTTTCCCAAATTTTTAGATCTTCCTCACAACACTGAAATAACATATAATGTTGTAATTAATGAGATCATGAATATGACTAACTTTGGCCAAATAGTAAAACAAGATCACAAACCTTCACTTTGGTAGTGGATGTTACATCCATTGTTAATGAAATTCTCATTTTGATCAATAATATTTTATAGAACACTTTTCATTGAATTGTTTAAGGAGAATAAAATTGGTAAATAGTGAACATCATTGAATCATGAAGGAAAATAAAATTAATGAGAAATGGAGATTATCATTGTAGCTTATATTGCTTTCACTTTGATTAAAATAAATTGTTACCATTTAGTTCAAAGCATAGTAGTGTCTCAATTTTTGCATAAATAATATAAAAGTTGAAAAAAAAGAAAAAAATTATAAGAAAAATACTTATATTTCAAAACATTCACACACACACACACACACACACATATATATGCATGTATATATACATATCCATACATGCATACATACATCCATACATATATACATACATTCATATACATATACATATACATATGCATATACATATATATACATAAAGTTCCACATTTTTGTAAATGAGATCATTGCTATTGAAATTATATCACAAGAATGTATTATTTCTATGTTTCAAAAATTAATAGTTTTAGTTTGAAAAATAGATCTAAAAAATTTATCAAATGTATAATTTGAAACACAATAATTTTATTGAATTTTAGATACATAAGCTCAAATTTTTTTATAAATTAGTGAGAATGTAATGGAACAATGAATATTTTTAAAGTTCTGAAGTGTCTATATATTTGGCAACTTATAATTTAGCAAAGTATGTAACAATAGTGTTTTTTTGAATTATTTCATGAATTTGCAAGTATAATGTTGAACATTCTTTGGTTGGAAAGAGCAGTATCAATTCCATAATTGTATTAATAAAAAAATAAAAATATATTCTCTATGTCGTTGTCACTTTTGTAAAACAATGCATTAACACCTAATTTAAAATAATTTCACTGTCAACATATTTTTAAGAAAATAAAATCTAAAATTTTTCTACTTCTTGAAAAACACATTTAACTCTTAAAATATGTAATTTAAATATCTATTTTATTTCTTAAAATTATAAAATCATTAAAAAATCCTCGAAAACAATTATTACATTAAGCTTTGATTGAATAATTACTCTTATCGTATAATTTAATTTTAAAAATTAATAAATATACTAATAAATACAAACATTCATTCAAAACTTCTCCATTAAAACCATATGCCGCCATTTTGAAAGCTGAAAAGAAATGAAACAAAAGTTAAGACCATGTAAACAATCGCATGATATCCATGAACCTCTTGAGACGTCCCATTGCTGTGATGATGATGATGATCATTTGTACTACCAGGTGGAGTAATCGGTGACTTCTTCTTTTTCATTACGGAAGGCGGTCTCACCATTACCACTGTATGTTGAGAAGAAAATAGCATTGAAGCATTTTCAGACAATACAACTACCGTATTGTTCTTATCCAGACCGCTGATTTTCCTCACTCCTGTTATCGTGTTGATGGACTGAGAGGTCACTAAAGATGCCCCTGTGATCAACACAATAATCAACATAGATCTGATCTTAAGAGGATTCTCCATGCCTGACATTCTTTGGGCTTGATAGCTTGTCGTGCTATGTGTTACAGTAAACCCCCAAACTGTAATTCTTGATTACTGACAGCTTGTACCGTTGTGTATTATTTCACAACTGTAATTCAGCTTTGCTCATGAAACTTTAGTGATCACAGATTTGTTGAACGCTACGCAATTAAGTAACGGGGTTGTTTGTTGAGGATAGGGAAAGGATACTATTTACCCACTTGCTAAAAAGTCTAAAGTTTTTGCCTGTGCCCATCTAATCTTCTTTTAGAATTATCGAACGACGCGGTTTCTTTAATAAAAGAAGCAGCCACGTACTGTTAAGGTTTTAAGCTTTAAAAAAGATATGCCTGGCATGAAATGTTTTGTTCATATTCTATCGTGGGCTACTGTTTTTCTTTTCTGTTTTTATGCTTTATTTGGGTTTTTACCGGCGAAGGGTGACTAAAAATGTCGGTAGATCGGTGAGAACTGGGAAATATAAAGGGCACTCTTTCCTTTAATACGAAATTCCCCACCACTTGAAAAAAATAGCATAGCAGTGTATTCCAGACAATTTCTTTATCGGATGGTGTGACTTGTGGCAAAGGAATATAGGACCCAACTTCTCCAAAAGAGTTGGCACTTTGTGGTTAATGTGACAGTACTTTGGGGGTGGGTATGTTTAATGTAGAATTGAGTCAGTTTAAGTTGGATTCCAGGAAAAATGATGTTTCAACAACCCTTACTCATGTAAATAACATTTTTAAACAAATATAAAAAAGTACTCTTTTGTAAATCTACAAGTGTAATTTTTATTTTTTAATAGTTTAGTTATTGTTTTTATATATATAATTTTTATTAAAATAGTTTTCAACACCAAAATATAAGATTGATTATCTTGTTAAGAAAAAATACTAAAATTTATTATTTACTTTTTGAAAAAAATATGATGCATTAAATAAAAGATTTTATGTGAAGATGGCAGTATATATATATATATTTTGATTGAATAAATAGTTAA
The DNA here is from genome assembly GCA_007258455.2 of Sequoia sempervirens. Taxonomy (NCBI): domain Eukaryota; kingdom Viridiplantae; phylum Streptophyta; class Pinopsida; order Cupressales; family Cupressaceae; genus Sequoia; species Sequoia sempervirens. The sequence continues at coordinate 142,884,298 of VDFB02075321.1, read as the reverse complement.
CAAAAGGTGACATTTGATGGAAACAATATTATTTTCAATGCACACACACACATGCACACTATATATATACAATGTACTAAAGTTTTAAGTTATAAATACACAACAAAAAAATTGAAATTTAGTATGCAAGAATGATGTCACATATAACACTATTTTTAGTATTTTATCAACAACTAAATTATAGTGTCAATTTTATAAAAAAATATAATCAAATCATTTAAAAAAATTTCTAAACAAATATAAGTGTAAAAAACTCTATTAAAATATTCATTTTATTAGTTTACATTGTTTCAAAATTCAAAACATATATGACATTTTTTAGTTATTCAATTAAAAATTTGGATAAGTGTTGTTATTTGGTGACATAACTTTGTACTTTTACCCATTGTCTAACTTTGCATAATTGAAGTCCAATCAATAGTCATAAATTTTGCTTCTTTATTGGTGCCTATCAAGATTAGCAACCACCCATACCAATTCACTCTTTTGGATTTCTTATTATAATATTGACTCCAAAAATATTGGGGTTTCCTTTGGCAACAACATTGAGGTTCATCTCCAATATCCCACAAAGTGGAGGAAGCCATTTAGTCTTGTTGGCGTAAATATGTAATTATCCTAACTAGTTAATTAGTGGGGTCCTATTTACATGTTAAGTCCACTTTGGTCCTAGGCATATTTAAGTTTAGATAAGATTCTATCTTTTTAGACTTTATTAAATATTAGTGTCCTAAGTTAATTTATGATGGTTTTTATCATTTAATAATATTACTAGTCATTTAATATTTGATACTTCATCACACCTTGTCTATATAAGCCAAATCATTGTACACTTTTCTATGATACCTCATTATCAAATTTGATATAAAGTAATATCAAGCAAGCTCATTTATTGCATAATCTGTTGTGGAAGGTTTTCATTATTTTTGTAGGTCGTCTTGGGAGAGAGCTAATTTTTAGCTCTTCCATTGTATTGGAGCATGACTTTGCAAATTCCTTCTCAAATTTGAGGATATAGCTATTTTCAGTGAGATATCTTAGTGAATTTTAGTAAAGTTGAGTATGCTCTTCCCTGGCACCTTATGGTGATATGGAGAATAAAAAAATTGAAAAAATACACCTTCTTTTGAGGGTTCCTCTTTGTGGGATTTTATTTTAGGTTAATTTTTGATCATATTGGAGGTAATTTGATCTCACCATTGATTCCAGGCCATATAAAAAATTAAATATTAGATTTTGTTTCATCAAAATTTGACATATTTTACCAAATCTATGAGTATTTTAATTTGGGAGGTGGTTGCGAGATCTGGGAGGTAGCTAGTTTTTTGGAGAATATTGGGCCAAAATTAACCCTACCATTGTGCCTAAAAAATCCAAAAAACCCTCATTTTCATGTAAAATACTTCATATTTTGAAGAAATTTAATTGTTGGCCATCTACAACTTAAATTTGACAACCAAATGATTGTCATGGAAGAATGTGTTAAATTTGATGGTTAAATGACCATCATGAATGCACTCAACCTAGTCTACCAATTTTTGATTGCATGTGGACAACTTGATATCCCTTAGGGGGCTTAATTTTGGCCCCTTAGTCTTAAGTGGATAATTTTTTAAAATCATCATAACTTGACTTGAGTATTAGATTTTCAAAACATGAGATATCATCATAAATCTAGTTCTAAGAAATTTACAGTGGTGTATGTATTATTATCATATTTTACTCTTGAAATATTTTATTGTTTTTTGAAGTCATCTATCTCCTATTTGGACCTCCAAGCTAATAAAATTTTCCTTGGATCTCTATTTTTTGCAATTTTGTGGCATCTAAAAGTTATTGATGTGCTCTATCATTATGACCATTCACTTTTCCCAAATTCAACCTCAAGTATTATTTATTTAGTATTTTGCATAGCAAGATTGTGATTGATTACTTGGACATCCTATCTCTTGGAGAGGTTTTTCCTTTTTGGGAAGGCTTCATTTGTTGTATACATCATGTTTGGGGATTTCTAGTTATTATTGAAGATTTCATTATTTGTAATTTTGGATATTTATCATAGTTCTTTATGGTGTTTTCATTTCATCCTTATTTGATTATTTTGATAAGTATAAAAATGGAGAGATGGCACCATAAAACATCTTTGTTGGCTTCATTTGTTGCCATATTTGTATCCAATTTAGTTCCTCATCTAGGAACAACTAGTAACAAATTTGGTTGGAATTGCAAAAGAGATCATGTATTAGAAGTTATTTCTATGTGTAGTGACGTAAATAGTATCCCTTTTCCTCACTTAATTAATAAAATGAGCTAAGTGATTCCTTGATTTTGTGATGTAATATGTTTTACATATTCACACTAAGTTTTGGGATATTTTCATTAAAATTTGGCTTTTTGTGCCTTAATTTGTCCTATTTTGCATCTACAAGCCTTATTAAGTGCATTTTTCTGAGGATAATCCCAACATTTAACAAATGACCAATCATAATTCATGTTTTTGGGTTATGCACATCCTACATCTAGTAATTTCAAACTCATATGTCACCTTGGGTGTATGGATCTCACCTAGGTATTGAGACTTGATTTCAAATATTGCATTGAACTTAACACTTCTTGGAGTTTGTGTCATGGGTTTAAGCCATTGGGACTCATATGCCCAAGATGGCATATGAGTCCCGCTTTAACCAGGACCTATTTTAAATCAAATTCTTGGTGGGATTTTTATTATCCCTTGTAGAGTTGCAATTTTGAGACATTTGGCATAAATAATTATAAATACAAGGTTATTTCACATAATTTTTCCTAGCAAATTTGAGTGAAGTATCCTAAGATTTCACAAGAGCATTATAGAGTATTCAAGAGAATTCAAGAAGGTATTCAAGGGGATATTTGTAGAAGATTATTGGAGCAATCAAGATCCATTATCATGTCAAAGGCTTGATGTTTCATGCATGTGGATTTGAGCTACTATTGTGATGCATTGTTCAAGATCAATTCAAGTATTTAAAGGCATTATATTTCATCAAGAATCCCAATCAAGATATGCATCCATTAAGGCCACTTCATGCTTGTTCAAGTAGATCTGCAAGGTTTCAAATAAGGTTCTATTGTTTCATCTTATGTTTCATGTTTTGTTTCATTCATGCTTCATTTCTCATTAAGGTTTGATTACCAAAATGGGGTTTGACTAAGGAAAACCACCATTCCCTAACAAAACAACATTTTTTCCTCTCTTTGAATCTTGCAATTTTATAGGTTGAAGAAAAAGTAGATTTGAAGCCTTCAAAAGTACCAATATTGCAAAGTTTCAAAAAGTTGTTAAATTTTTCATAAGAATTTGTCAAGGCTTATGGAAACTAAAATTTAGAGCAAGATATCCAACTTATTTACATGAAACAAGTAGGAAAGTGCTTATTTATCCATATTCAGAGGCTCACAAAGTTTCAACTCAAAGTTTTGTTCCAAGGACACTTTTCACCTTTTTGGGACATTTTTCAACTATTTGGGCACATGAGTCCTAGTACAATCATTTTTCCAATTTTTATTAGATTTTGATAAGTCGTTAGGAGATTACAACTTCTTTTCAAAAAATCTAGACTAGGACTAAATCGTCCAACTTAGCTTTATGATTCCCAGTGCACTTCAAAAAGTAGAATTTCAAGGTTTTAGACCTTGTTTTGAATACAATATTCTTCTAGGTACCTTTCTGTTTCATTCTCTTTTATCAATTTGATTTCATGTTCTTAGGTTTCTAGGGTTTTTTGTATACATGTTTACATTTCTTCTTAGAAACTTCATTTAATGGTGAACCCTCATCCAATCACACCTAAGAAAACCCCCTTGTGTCCTTCCCTCGATTGAGTCACTTGGTTGAGGGATCTCTAGGATTTTCCAATGAACTTGAGATCGAAATAGGTCCAAATTTGTCCGTCTCCTAAAAGGTGGACATTCTATTTCCCTCTTTTCATTTTAGTGAATGTGGCCTTTGGACCCTTTATTTCTAATTTAGAGAATATTGTAGTCCTAGGTCTAGCTTGCATTAATTTTGCATTAGATCTTGCATTAGTTAATTTACATTTAGGGCTTCTAAACATTACATTAGTGAAAAGTGCATATAGGTTATATTTTTGCATTTTGAATTATTAAATTTCTCTAAAAATTTGTCTTTACAAATAGTAAACTCAACATACAACTTAGACACCCTAAAATAAACTTAGAATTTGCTAATTTAGGTTTAGAAACCCTAATCAGGACCCAGTCACCCATATGGGTGATTCAGTCCTGATATAGGTCTTTGCTTCTGATTTTTGGGAATTTTGGTTATCTTTTTTTCACTATTTGAACCTTCCAAAAGCCCCAGGCAAAACTAATTTTCCTAGATAGGCGTATTAGTCTCTAATGGCCTATAAAAACCAACATTTTTTAGCCTTTTGTGATTTTTTGCACTTCTTAGGCTTGCTTGTAACCTATTGTATTAGTCTAGAAAGTTTCAAGAATTTATATTTTATGTATTTAGGTCAAATCATCCATTTAGTGTAGACATTTAAAAAAAATCATTTCAAATGTCATTTCAATCTTCAAATCTATAGCACAATTATTGACATTTGAGAAGTTTTCCATAATTTAGATAGTTTACTTTTTCATGTTAGTATGTTTCATTTTCAAGAATTTAGTGTTCATAGAGTATCACATGTCTTACATGGTTTGATTTTCCCTACTCAAGGGTGTATTCTAAGAAAACAAAATAAAAAAATTAACAAGCATTTTCACTACCCCCTAGTATCTATTAGATTTGTAAGAATGTCATAACATAAGAAGATGCAAGCATAGACAATTATAACAATCATAATTTTTCTTCTCCCGATACGTCTCATATTAGTGATGAAGGTATCTTGGTGAAAAATGATACAATCATTGAGAATCATGAAAGTCTTTTCTATCCTTCTTCTCCTCTCTCTTGGGAATATATTAGGAAATAAGAAGATGAGATCATTGAAACACTTCTCAACACCTCCCCTACTTGTGAGAAGGCTTTAGTGAGAGAGGATGTAATTGTGAGCAATCATGAAAATCCCATTTATGAAGAGGATATGTTGGTGTTAAGAGATCCAATGATTGAGATTTATAGCATTATGGATCTCTTTCCCAATGTCCCTAACATTTGGAAAGGTCTATTTGAACAAAAGGATCCAATCATTGGTAAGCATGCAAATCATAGTTGTTCTTCTCTTGATGCATCCCCTTTTTGTGATGACGTTACTTTATAAAATCTAACCATGGAATGTGATCAATATATTGTTTGTTCCTCTCCTAAAATCTCTCCTCCTAGGGTAGAGAATATGGCACAAGAGAACATTTGAGATCTTGGAGAAAAAGGATGAAAACATGGACAATCATAAAAATCAAATTTGGCCTTCTCCTAATATATCTACTATTTGTGAAGAAGATATTTTGGTGTTAGAAGATCAAACCAATTAAAGTTATGAGAATCCCAGGGAGAACATTATTGAACATGAAAATACCATCATTAATAAGAAAGAAAATCCAACCATTGATAACTCCCTTACTTGTGATGAAGTCATTTTAGAAGAACCAACTTGTGAACATCATGAACATCTAGCTTGTAGCTCTTCTAAAAACTCATACTGGGGAAGATATCATGGTGCAAGAAAATGAGAACATTGACACATGTCTTTCAAAAAAAGGGATGTGGCTTCCTTAGATGAAGATGATGAACTGACACTAGACTGCCCTTCACTAAGAAATAATTAAAATAAGGTTATGTCTTCTGAGGTTATGCACATTAGATATCCCTTGAAGTACTCTACCAAGCCTAAACTTATCCTTTACCCACCCTCTATCTAGCCACAAACCCAAAAAAAAACCCATCCTCATCCTTGAACCACCTAAGAATAATATGTTGCAACAATCGAGTTACAATACCATTGCTCATAAATATAACACTAGAAACAATCCACAACCAAGAAAAACACCTTCAAGATCCCTCCCATTTCCTAACCCCATCTTGCCTAGTGCTCTGTGTTTGTCGGAGTATGACATTGTTGAAAAAATTAAGAGAACTCCTGCTAAGATATTATTGTGGGACCTTATTCAAGCCTCCCCCCATTATTGTAACATGATTCAAAGTGCCTTACAACAAGTTCCTACCCTTCCTAATTTGTAATAAATTGAAGTAGTAGCCCAAATTCAATCTATAACTTTGGTCAACTTAGACATTACTTTCCATGAAGATGAGTTACCTTTGTTAGAATTACAAAAAAAATGAAGCTTTCATGATAATAGTTCAACATAATAGAATAGGGATAAAGTGAACACTTGTTGACAATAACTCGACACTTAATGTGCGTAGTGTAACCCTTTTGGATAAGATTGGTGTGGATAAATCAAGAATTGAACTTGATTCATTATCGATTAAATGATTTGACAATGTAGGAAAACAATCACTTGGTGTGATCACTTTTCCTATTATAGTTTGGAAGGCCAGATTACAAACCCCAATCCATGTTATGGTCATGATCTTTCATATAATCTTCTTTTAGGAAGGCCATGGATTCATGCAATGAATGGGGTGCCTTCTACCCTTCATCATAAAATGAAGTATGTCTACACCAAAAAAGTGTATACAATCGAAGTCGACCCTAAACCAAACAATGGTTTGAACATTGAGAAAGGCAAGGAAAATCCTTTGAAAACATTGACCATCAACTACACTAGTGGAACTTGTGCAAGAGAAAGAAAAAGAAAACAATATTGAAAAAGTCACGAAGTTATTGGAAGATGATTGGGGTTTCTTAGATTTCACACCTACATTCATGGGTGAATACAAGATCATAACAAAATATTTCTGAAAAGGGAAAAGAAAAAACTGTAATGTAAACAAAAAGTTCAAAAGCATCCACTTCGACCACTTTAGAAGAGAAAAAAGTTACACAACAAGCTTTGATGAAGTTGATTATTAACAACCACCAAATTTGAGAGAAATGAAAAAGCTTTATGTAAAATGTTATGGAATTATGAAACAACCTGGTTATAGTGGAAAAGGATGTGGTTCTAGAGAATGAGGTATCTGTATCCCTATAGAGCCTAATATGCAAGAAACGACTAATGGTATTGGTTATTGTCCCTCGAAACAAACAAACAAGCATTTAATAAATATCAACACTCTTACAAAAGATTCTTCTTTAAAGTCAACTTTAACATCAGTGCATCCTAAATTGATTAAAACTAGTGGTATTGGTTATTATCCTTCAAAAGAAATTAAAAAAATAAATAAGTCTTCTTTTAACATTAATGTCATCACACAAAGCACTCCTAGGACATGTCTTAGTAACGATTGGAGTTTGTTATATTTTACACCTTCATTTAAAGAAGAGATCAAAATATCACAATCTAAAGAGCCTTGTGTAAGTATGACATCTTGAATTAAGCAAGAGATATCTTTGTTGCAAAATAAAGGTACATCTACTATTGATCAAGAGAGTATATTATCGAGACTCCTCTAAGATTGTTTGATATCTCTCCCTCCAAGAACATGAAATAAATTCTACTATAAGAGTTCATTTTTTGCATATCATAGAATTCATAGTCATGTTCTACTGATGAATGTAAGACTTTGAGTAATAAAATTTAACATCTTAAGGATTGCAGTGCTCCTCCTTATGTTGAAGCACCTAGTTCCTCTAATTGCTACTGATTTTTATTCTATCATGTTTCTTATCCATAATTTTGGCTCATCCTTGTCTTACACTAAGTGGGGGCAAGGGGTTAGGTAACCTTGTCATCATATGACACTCATCATTGTTTCTTTTGGCTAGTTGACCATCTTCCATGTATGTATAAGAGCAAGCTTGAGATGCGGATGACATGCCTTAAGTTGGCTCACATGTGACATACCGAGATATCTTTAGTTGTTACATTTTGGGAGAAATCCCTTATCCATGATGTAGTTTCATTTGGGAGCATATGACTTTGTATAGGGATTTTTGAATAAGCTCTCATGTCTTCTTCATTGGCTACTTTAAAGCAAATTTCTCAAATTAATGGTGTTAGAAGTCACTTTAAAGTGGGGGCATACATTGACATTATCTTTCAAATTTTCTCATGTTTCATTGTTCAATTTTCTTTCTTCTTATGATGCATTCTTTTCTTGGTGGTGTTGTTGGGTTTGATTTCCTTCGAGAGCATGAAATTTCTTTGATTTTTCCTCTCTTGGAGACATTACGCACTGTGTTCCCTTAAAAGAGACCTTACACAAATTAAGCAAAGATCCCTTTGAACAATCCTTTATATGCATAAATGTTCATAAGTTCTTAATGTAGCTTGTTAGGCCTTGTGAAGCTTGAAGTTTCATTATGCAGTGCCCTATTGAATTTATTAGAGGGATATCTTTGGTATGGTTAGTATGATGAGAAGCCTGTGGGAATAACTTTCTCATTGTATAGTGAGGATACATAGGCATGAATTTCTCACTAAGCCACCCTTTTTGGATACTCACACAACAAACAACTTGAAGTTTCGTTTCCTCAAAGTGAGTGGGCATTTTGGACAAATAGTTGAGGCTTGATCCACCCTAATTTTCATTTTATTTCTTCTTTAAGTCATTGAAATTATATGTTTTTGTATCTTGATGCTGCATATCGTACACCTTTTCTGTGTCCTTTTGTGCTTATGTTGGTTTGATGTAGGATCTTGGATCCTGGGGGCTTGAACACCCCCTTGATCTTTGTCATTCTATACCATCCACATTGGTACACTAGGACCCCTCTTGAATATCTACTTTAGTGTGATTTTGAAGCAAGTTACTCCTCTCACTAAAGTGGGTGATAAATCTAGTGATGGAAAAAGTATCCCTTTTCCTTGCTTAATTTGGGAATAATTAATAAAATGAGCTGAGTGATGCCTTAATTTGGTGTTGTAATATGTTTTACATATTCACATTAAGTTTTGGGCCCTTTTCATTAAAATTTGGCTTCTTTATTCCTTAATTAATCTTATTTTATATCTACAAGCCTTATTAAGTGCATTTTTCTGAGGATAATCCTGACATTTAACAAATGAACAATCATAATTCATGTTTTTGGATTACAAGTCCTAGATCTAGTGATCTAGGAATCATACACCACCTTGGGTATATGGGTCCCACCTAGGTCTTAGGATCTGATTTAAAATATTGCATTGAACTTACCACTTCTTAGAGTTTGTGTCTCAGGTTTAAGCCATATGAGTCTTGCATTAACCCTGCTTTATGATCTCCTGATGGTACATCAGTTCGAAGTCCCATAAAATCTAAAATGGCTTCATCATTTTGGAATTGATCCAAAATAGGCGTATGGTATTGTTGATCCCAATCTATTAATTGTGGGTAGCAAAGTGGTAGGTTGTCATTATTATCTATAAAGCTTGCAAAAGTTGTTGAAATGGTCAATATGGATCCGGCATCATTCTCCCATTGGGGATCTAGGTCATCATGGCTAGAGGTGACAAAGGAAAGAGAATCCCATTCATACTTGTTAGAGTCTATTTCATAAGTATAGTGTTTGAATGTAGGTTTACTAGGTTGGGTAGGGAATATACTTATGCTAAAGCTTTCAAATAAGTCCTCAATGGGTAAATTGTTGTCTATAGGATGGTAGATATCCGATGGATTAACATCAATAGAAAGAGCTCCTTTCTTAAAAGAGGTGTGTCCAGTGTTTGGAGTAACCACGTCTATTAAACCATAACCTAGTCCCATGTTCTTCTTTCTTTGTTCCACTATAATAGGTTCCCATCTACCTTGTTCATGTCGCCCAAGGCCACCTTTTCCAGTGTATCCCATTTGTTTATCTAGTTGATACCCTTTATTGCTAGGATTAATTAGAAGGGGTTGTAGCTATTTTGGTTCTTCTTGGTCTTCTTTGTAGATCATTGAAGAAAGGTCCTCTTTGAATATTTCCTCATCCTTCATATCTCCCTACTTGGTAAAGATCATTGGTTTGAATACCATTTTTACTACTTGAACATGTTTGATCTCCTTAGGACCTCCATAAAACTTTGGTGCTGGGGGAAGGTGCTGGGGGAAGCATTCCAATCCAAAAGGATTGATTCAAATGGTAGTTCTTGTTACCTTTTTCAAGTACTTGGATCTTGGCATCAGATTTTTGTTTCTCATTTGATGAGGTTTTAGCTAAGGTTGATGGTAGTTTTGATGGGTCAACATATGAGGAGTGAAATGATATATCAATACTAGGTATACACTGGATTTTATTGTATTTATCCTCCAATTTTTCATAGTAGTGGAATGGTTCAGGATTGGTGTAGAATGTAACCTCCTTTCCTTCATGAGGAAATTTTATAAACTAGTGGAATGTTGAAGGAACTGCTTTTAGTGCATGAATCCATGGGAATATTAGAAGAAGGTTATATGGTACTTCAAGGTTCAGTACCTGACATGTTGTTTCTGTTGTTGCCAGTCCTATCTATACAAGTAGCTCAAGATTTTCCCTTATGAATTTATTTCTAGGTCGTCATAAGCCCTTATAGTGATGCTTTTTCATTTGTAAATTACATCATCAGAATACCCCAACTGTTTAATAGATTTCAAGGTACAAATGTTTAAACCTTCATGTTTGTCTATCAATACTCTTTTGACCATATGTTTGTGGACACCAACTTCTATATAGGGCTTGGTTGTGGAATGACTTCTATGGAAGGTCTTTCTCGAAAAAGACTAAATGATGATTAGACATGATTTTTCCAACCATGGCTTGAAACAAATTAGGATTGAGGTCATTAAAGACCGATGCTTCGAAAGCTTTCTCTAGTATTTCCTTATGCACAAGTGATAATCTCAATAGCTCTAGGATGGAAATCAAAGCAAGAGTCTTCTTCAGTTGTTCCACAATACTATAGTCATTAGATGACTTAGTTGTAGGATTAGGTTATGCTCCTTGTATTGTTAATTTACCTTGATGGATAGTTAAGTTACATTTGAGGTCCTTGCCTTGTATAGTTAACACATTGACCCTAGTGTCATCTTCTTGGGAGAGGTTACCTAGGATGGTGTCACCATAGGTGTAGTTGGCATTGTGATAGTCTTGTTCCTTTATTTTTTCATTTTTCTTAGAATGGTTAGGAATTGGATTCATGTAGATTTGGAGGTCTTTGTTTCTAGAATAGTGTTCGACATCTACTTCTCCCTTTTTGATTAAGTCTTGCACTATATGTTTAAGTCTCATACAATTATTCATCGTATGCCCCTTAATCTTGTGGAACTCACATAAGTCTTTTTCATTGTACCATGGTGTTTTAAAACTCATCTCTTCATAGTTTGGGTGCTCATTGAATTTAATGAGGTTTTGTTGAACTAATTAATGCATGATTGTCTCAAGTGTTTCTCCTAATTGAGTAAATTTCCTCCTTGGTTGGTTATAATCTTTTTGTCCTCCTGATTTGTCTGTTGGTTATCCAATTGATTATTTTGGGGATAGGTGAGTTGATTGTTTTGTACATTGTTGGGAGCATAGCTCGTTTGTGAAAATTGGGGTTTGTTTTGTAGTACATTGGGATTTTGCACATTCCATACAACTCTAGCATCAACTACTCCATCATTCATAATATTTTTTTTCTTGGCCCAAATCTTGGGTTTCTCATTCAAACTAGAAGATTTGTCTTTTGATTTGTTTGGTTTAATAACTCCCCTTTGAATGAGAGCTCTTTCAATGTGTAGTCCCTTTTCAATAGTCTCTTCAAATTTATTGGGGCACAACATGGTGAGTTGGTAATTAATTTATGCTTGGATGTTGGAAACAAAGATATCCACTAGTTGTTTGTCGAGAATGGGCCACTTGCACCTACTAGCTTTATGTCTCCATCTTTGTAGGTAGGATGTAAAGGATTCTCCTTGGATTTGTTTAATATTGTAGAGGTAAGTGATGGTGACATCCTGGTATATGTTGAATGATAAGTGGTTCACAAATTTTTTAGTCAATTCATCAAAACTCCTAATACCTAGTGGTAGATGGGATCTAACAATTTCATAGTGTGACCAATAAGACTACATGGAGAAAGTCTCATTAGGTAAGAATCATTATTTTGTACTTCCATGCAAGCTACCAAGAAATCTTGCACATGTTCTACCAAATCTTCCTTTCCCTTGTACTTATCAAATTTTGGTATTTCAAATTTTTTTAGGGAAGGGGAGCATAGTAATGGAGCAGTCAAAATGAAACAAACATATATCCTATAGTGTGTAGATATTCTTGGGTTTTCCAATTTGGATGTCCAATATATTTTGATTTAGGGCTTGTAGTTGCATGCCTACCTCTGTGTTTGGTACATTTTCTTGTACACCTTGTGTGTAGTAGCCTCGTTGTCCCTCAATTTTCATTTGGTCATAGGTTGGGTATGGTGGAGGTATAGGACCTTGGTAACCATGTTGGGTGGAAAGAGGGTTAAGTCCTTCTTGTATGAAAGGAGGATTAAGTCCTTGTTGAATGTAAGGAGGGTTAATTTCATGTTGTGTTAAGGGAGGGTTAAGTCCTTGTTGATTTTTCTGAAGAGGTGTACCTTGATAGTGTGTTGATGATACACCTTGTTGTGGTTGGTTTTGCTAAAGGGTAGCCTAGTAGTGCGTTGGTGCTACACCTTGTTGTTGGGATGAATTGTTTTGAAGGTTACCCTGGTAGTGCATTTATGGTACACCTTGTTGTTGGGATGAATTGTATTGAAGGTTACCTTGGTAGTGCATTAGTGGTACACAATGTTGTTGGGACAAACTATATTAAAGGTTACCTTGATAATGCGTTGGCAATAAACCTTGTTGGGAAAAATTGTATTGAAGGTTACCCTGATAGTGCATTGGTGGTACACCTTGTTGGATTGGTATGTTGGTTGAAGGATCAATATATGTTGTATTCTATGGTACGTATTATTCTTGTGGTGGGTTGTACCTTGTTGCATGTATTGAGTTGAACCTCCTTGATATCGTCGGGCCACTGATGCTTGCTCGATTTGGGATGGTTTCCTAAATGAAGGGTTTTCCATTGGTTGTTTTTTAGGTTGATCATTGTTTCATGAGAAGATTGTTGGCATGTTTGAAATCTCCATTGGTTTGGGTATTTTTCTCACAACTGAGTTATCCTCTAAGGGAATGAGGTGAGGATCTTTAAGACCTTCCACATTGAATTCTAAAGGTATTTAGCACCGCTTTGTGCTAATTTGATGAAGTAGGTATTTGAATCCTTTCTTAGTAGTTTTTTCATCAGTTTAAGTACCTTGGGATTGTTGGAGTGTTGAAATAATTATTCCTCATCTATTTCTTCTTCACTATCTACTTCTAAACTATGACCATGTCATTAGGATTTTTGTTTGACCTATCCATCATTTCTTACTGTTTATAGATTAATTCCTCCTCACTTGGTGGTTGGTTAGGTATGCCTTTGAATGTGGCTTCCTTTAGAGCAGTTATAAGGTCACTTGTTCTATAACCCCACGGGTCACTTTCGTCATTTGTGGTTTTCATTGGGGCATACTAGTGCTACTTTTGTTTGCTTCCATTTTTTTTCTATATTAAGATCATGTGGTTGTTATAAACAAGCACCAAGATTTTGCAGAAGTTATTGACTTCTAAATATGAAATAAAAGTATGCTTTACTTTTAGGATTTTATATTTTTTGAGTGTTTTGGGATTTTTTATTTCTAAAAGGATGGTATCTATTTCCGTGCAGGAGGTGATAGTATGAGCCTTCCAACAGTAAAATCCACTTTTTATTCCTCTTTTTCTAGGATATTAGTTGTGTTTCTCCACTAGTTTGGTGTTTTGTTTCTCTCAAATACGAAACTTCTCAAGCTGCTGATAATGTATGTTTGTTCACCTTCAATTTGTGTGAGAATAGGTTGTATGATAAGTTTCATAAGATTTGGTTGTTGAATTGGAGCAACTGGGTGCCAAACAGTCATAAAGTGAATGGAGTTGGTGAATGATGCTATTTTTGAGGTTCAAATGTTGAGAGACTTGGATTGATATTTCACTTTGTTTTTTCTAGAGGATATGTTGTGAAGAATCTACTTGAACTAACCTTAAGGTTCAAGAAAATGTTGATATCTTAGAAGTTTGAGTGAAGGAATGATCCAAGTTGCTTTTTGTATTTTTATTTTGAATCCTAAAAGTAGTTTGGTGTGTTTTGATTGTGAAAATAGATGATGTAAATTATGTTGTGTTTTGGGAGTCTAACTATTTTCGTTCTCACAATATTTAACCAGTTTAAGATTAGATTATGATTTTCATTGGAAATCCTAGCAAAAGCAACAATTTTAGAACAATAGTGATAATGTTTGCCAAAAGTGATTATATTTTGGTTGACTGCAGCCAAATTTGAAAGGAAAATGCAAATTTTTTCTCAAAAGTGACCTTCATTTGTAAAGTTTTTGACTGGTGAATTGTGAAGGAAAAAGAGATAGTTTGAGAAAAAGTGGCCAATTTTAGGTCGACTATAGTTCAAAAAATAGATCAAGTCTAGCAATATTAAGATCAACTGCTACAATTTTGGGTCAAGTGCATTTAGATTTTCAAAAGCAGCAAGTTTTTAATAGTCATTATCAAAATCCAGAGAGAAAAAATAGCTAGTTTGAGGTCAAGTATGGAAAAAAAAAAAACAATAGCAGTTTTCCATGCATATTTGTTTCCTAGTTTTTGTGTTGGTAGCTTTTTAGATAAATTTTCAGATTTGATGTCTTCTTTTGATTTGATTTGAGGATTTTGGCAAGTGATACAATACAACACAAACAATCAAAACTATTTGAACCTGAATGTCTATAGTTTTAAGCACATTCTTTCCACAAAAGCTCAAAGTTTGTAAAAGTCGAAATACTAAAGTCATAATTTCCAATGTTCACCTTGTTCTTAATGTGACTTGAATTGTAAGTCTATATATTCAAAAACCTTTAGAGATATTGTTTTAAGATATCCTTAAGGAGTGCAAATATAGGGCTCTTTTCAAAGTATTCACACTAAGTCCAAAGGGTTTGATATTTTATAACCATGTTAAATACCTTTTTTGATATGTTCATTATAATTCAAGCAAATTTTTTAGGTCTAAAGTAAGTTAAAATTTTTGCAATTTTATGAAAATAATTTACAACCTAGGGATAGACACATTCTTTTAGATGGGCTTACCTCATGCTCCAAAGGGATGATTTTATATGCAACTAATGGAGAGTGTTTTAATCTCAACCATATGTCAGACTTGGTAAATAATTTCTCAAAAGTAAATTTCGATGCACCACTTCAAAGAATGTTTTGGCTAGAAAGGTGGATTCTAATAAATTGGTTTTTAGTCATGCTCAAGGGATCCAATGCTTGGCTAGTGTCTGGAAAGCCACTTAGGGATTTAACTAACTTACTCAGGGATTTATATGTACACAAGGTACCTCCCCTTTCATGAATGACATTGATGGCCAAGTAATCGCCGATGCAAGTCATTTGGCATTTAGCCTTGACCATTTATATAGTGGCCCAAGTGAAATAACGATTTGATTTTCCTTTAAGTTTTCCAACACGGGATTTGTCTTAAAGGCAAGCCCTCTAAAGGTAATTCTTTTGAATAAAAACAAGTGTGAAACTTAAAAGGTCTTTTTTTCACCTAAGTTCACCAAAAGACGTGTGGGGAGAGGATAGACACTTTAGTCTACAAAACATGGAAGACATAGTATACAATCCATTGCAATATTCTTTTTAAACCCTTCGAGTGGTGCTATGCAAAAAAAGAAATGAAATGTTTACAAGATAGCAATTTTTTTTATGTGCACCAAAGTGAAGTATTCTAGATTTCAAACAAATAGATAGCAATATGCAAGTTAGAATGTATTTGTCTAGTTTTAAGCCCAAAATTGAGTGTTTCTAACAATCCTTGTCTTAAATGGTCAGCAAAAATGAAATCATTCATTTTGTCAATAGATTGAAAGCATTGGTAAAAAACAAGCATTTTTTTTAGAGAACCAAAACAAAGTGTTATTCTAATCTAGAAAACCTTTGAAAAAATATTTTTGGAAAACCAAACAGAAAGCATATGAGTTTGTGGGGTTCAATTTTATAGCATTGAATTCAAAGTGTTTTTCCTAAGCTAGAAATCTTTTCAAAATGTTCTCTTTAGAGAACTAAACCAAAAACATGCAAGTTGTGGGGTTCATTTTTAAGCACCAAATTAAAAATTTCTTAAACTATTAAAACTTTTATAAGATTTTTTTTAAAGCACCAAATTGGAAAAAAATTCTAAACTAGAAATTTTTTTGAACATTCCTTTTAGAGCACCAAATAAAAAACATGCAAGTTGTGGGGTTCATTCTTAAGCACCAAATTGAAAATTTCCCTTAACTATGAAAGCTTCTAAAAATTTTGTACTTTGACTATTCATCTTCTCTGCGATAAAATTATTAGTTGTGCTTGATGTAAAGTGTACCATATCTAGTAAGAGCTGCACAAAGAAGTCAACAAACACAAAACATTAACAAGCACCCATTAGCATAAAAAATTAAAAAACTTAGTTGTATCTATTTTAGAAAAAAACATAATAGAGAAAAAGCATAACTTTTAATCAAAAGCAGCCTTGTTATTAGCAACTGTAGCTAGAAAACTCAAAGTGGCCTTTGTTTGTAAAAAATAAGTGGTCAAAAAAAAGAAAAAGCAGCCTTGTTGAAAAGTAGAAGCGATTGGAAAAGTCAAAAGCGGCCAGGAAAAGAGCAACTATGGTAGAAATGAAAAAGCGACCATGTTAGATTCCTATAGGTTTTTCGTGAAAATTTTTCAAGTGTGTTTCTAGAAAGTGCAGGTGTTTTGAAACCTACAACTACTAAAAAAAACCTCATAAAAATGTTAGTGTTAAGGACCATCGTCTCACCAGGCATGCCAGAATGTGTAAGGGGGAAATTGATAAGTGTGACATAATCAATGTTAAATGAATTAAACAAAATCTAATTCAAAACAAGGATTTATATTCATACCCATTACTGATGAAATCAAGTTTTAAAGCTGTTGAAATCAACTAGCGAAATCATAAGATAGCATAATGAATTCAAAAATAAAAAAAATTCACCATCCCATGTCATAGTGTATTCAAAATTTGATATTAGATAGTTGTTGTATGAATGCAAAGCCTCCATTTGTGCATTGGAAAATATTAAAATTTGTTTGATGTTGATTGAAGATGTGTGCCAAAGCTTCCAATAAATCAATGATTAATTTGACATTTCTTCATTGTGCAAAATATGTCAATTCTCTTATCGTTTTTGAGGAAGAAGATGATTGTTATATAGATTTTGTGTTTTGAAATGAACAATCAAGATCACGTAGTAGAATATCCTAATCAATGGTTCAAAACTATTGGGAGAATTAGATGAGAAGAATAAGTAGGTTTTGATTACGTAATTGGTGTGATTGAAGAAATCAATTTGAGTGTTCAGTGGAATTGAGGAAAGAGATTGAATAATCTATGGAATTTGAATAAATCATGTTGAGCCTTCAATGGGATTGAAGAATAGATGAATCAGTTAGGAATAGATGGATCAATTAGTCAATCAGAGTGATGAATTAGGGGATCATACTTTACTCAATCATAAAAGTGGGCGAGGGTAATTAATTAATTGAATTAATTAATTAAGCTTTTTGAGTTAAACGTGCAAGTCATGTTTGAATTTTACAAACAAAGTTGTATTTGTTTGTTTTGACCTTTTGAATGATGTTTGAATAATTTACTTAATTATTCATGTTTAGGGGAAGGTGATTTAATTAAACTATTAAGTGGTAGCAATTTAATTGACTAAGGGGAATAGGTTAAATTAGTGACATAATTAAATAATTGATGTTATTTAATTAATCAGGAGGAATAAAGTTAGATTAGGACTTTATTAAATAAATAAAATTTATTTAATTAGTAAAAAAAGATGAAAAAGTGAATTAATTAAATAATGTTTAATATTATTCAATTAATAGAGGAAATTAGGGTTTTTAATGTAATTGATGTGAAATGTAGTGATATTAAGTGATAATGATGTCGATGATGAGAAAATGTCATTTAAGATGTGCAATATGTGTTTGGTCATTTTTACATTGTCTACAGAGCCTAATAGTAATGTTGCCTTGATTTAGTGTTGTAATGTGTTTTACACATTCACATTAAGTTTAGGACCCTTTTAAACTAAATGGACCTAATTGTGCCTTACTTAAGGTGTTGAATAGTTTATCTTTACACCTTCACACTAATCTAGGACTTTATTAATTAATTGGGCTTATTTATGCATTAATTGGTCATATTTTACATCCATAAGTCTAATTAAATGCATTTTTCTATGGATAATCTTGACATTTAACAAATGAAAAATCATAATCCAATGTTTGAGGTTATGTGTTCAAGATCTAGTGATTTGGGAATCATATGCCACCTTGTGCATATGGGTCCCACCTAGGTCTTGGGACCTAATTTTAAATTGCACATTGAACAAGACACTTCTTGGAGTTTTTGTCCCATGTTTAAGACATTGGGACTCATACACCCCAACTAGCGTATGAGTCCCACTTTAGCCAGGACCTATTTTAAATTTAATTCTTGGTAGGATTTTATTCTCCTAGATTTGATGTTGGCTTGTAGTGTTGTTATTTCAGGAAATTAGGCATAAAAAAGTATAAACACAAGGTTATTTCACATATTTTCTCCTAACAAGATGTAGCAAATTTACAAATTATCAAGAGTACTTTCAAGAGAGCATTCAAGAGAAAATTCTCAAGCATTTGGAGTAGAATTCAAGATTCAAGCTTCATGTCAAAGTCACCATGCATCATGTGTGTTTGTGTGCTAACATTTGTGACCTAGGTTTTCATGTTTCAAGCAAGTATTCAAAGACATTATCTCATATCAAGATCAAGAGTCAAGATTCACATTCATGCTAAGAATTTCAAATAAGTTTGTAGCCTTTCTTACAAGGGTTTGGTGAGTTGCAATATTGTATATTATTCACTCTTCATTCCTTCATTCTATTTCATTTCATTTCAAGGTTTGATTACCAAAACGGGGTTCAACCAAGGAAAACCCCTATTCCCTAAAGCAACAACATTTTTCCCTCTTCATGTGTGATTTCAAATCTAGGTGTTTTGGATCTTGAAGATCCTTTGAAGAAAATTTGCAAGGTTGAAGAAAATTTGTCAAAGTTGTCGTGAAGTTGTCATCTTCATGGAAAATCACCTACAGACTAGAATTTAGACTTTCAGGCTTGGAGATCAGACAAGATGAAAGCTACAGAAGATCACTCAAGGCTACAAAAGTTTTAGTAAAATCCTAATACTGGGACTAAATTGGCCTTCTCGGTGTACGAGTCCTAGTATACATCCTATTGAGTAGTTTTTTGTATATCTTGATTTGTTAGTAGAAGATTCTAGAATCTACTTAGATTCTTGTAGCAAGATGAAATCACCCAATCTAGCATATGAGTCCCTATGCACTTCAAAAAACACAATTTAATATTTTCATACCTTGCTTGGAATCCTTCAATTTTCTAGGTTCCTTTCTATCTTATTTCTATTTGTTCATTTGATTCTATATCCTCAAGTTTCTAGGGTTTAGTGCATTAGGGTTTGCATTTCTACTTTGAAGCTTCATTTTAATGATGAACCCCCTTTTAATCACACCTAAGGAAACCATACACCCTTGTGTTGTTGCATTCCTTCCCTCAATTGAGTCACTTAGTTGAGGGATCTTGGTTTCCTAATGAACTAAGAGTGAAATAGGTCCTGAAACCTAGTTCCATCTCCTAAAAGGTGGAACCATATTTCCTTTTGTTCACAAACATATAAGAATGAATGATAAATAACACACATATAAATTACCACTCAATTTTTCTTTCCTTGTTCAATTGAAATCACTTCGATCATCACATACAAGTAAAAATGGGAGGATTTGTGAAGATCTTGCAAGTGTTCATACTCATTAAATAAATATAAACATCTTACAATGCATAAACATGAATTGGCTGATGTGTTGTAGACTTTTTTGTAATTTTCTGCAATAGTGTTGTAGATCTTCAACTTATTTTTCTCTTAAAATTACATTAATTTCCTTCAAGATGCTAGATATATTCAAATTTTGTTTATATTTCATTGCATGTACACATGGATGGAAAGACTTATATTTATATGAGTTTCAACATATTTCACATTAACTGTTATGACAACCTGATTTATAATTAATTTTGGATTCTTAAACATATTGAGGCCAATAATAATATTAGAGATTTTGGGCTTGATTAGGGTGGGAAGGGGTGTAGGGCACCCTAGTGCAACCCTTTTTGGCTATGTTTAAGTCCTTTAAATCAACATTTAATCTCAATTTATTGAAAACAACAATTAAACAAATAAATTATAAGAATAATTAGGCACATGCATGTAGGACGGTGCCAAACATAGTGTGAAATTGTCAAGGGTGAAAATTTATGGCACTACACAGCCTTTGGTAAAATATTTCCATTGATCACTAATTATTTTTCTTCATTTCACAATAACTACCAACTTAACTGACCAAGCATTTTCATCTAAATTTGAAGCATTGATTTCAAAAGTTCTTCATTTACGATGATTTCAAAAAATCAATGTCACCACTTATATTCTTACACTCAAAAGTGATAAGCTCATATGGTGTGGGTCATCCCTAGACCTAGAACTAAACCTTGAGGGTTCATAATGACCCTACCTATGTATCCCCTCATGGAAAATCGGAGGCTTCATAGTTCACCTACCTTTGTTAGAGGGAGTTCATTCTATCCTCTTGCTTGATATATATGATCTCACCTTTAACCCAAGACTATTTATTAAGCATAAGTTATTGCTTAGACAATTATAATATAATGATAATAACTTTTCCATCAAGTGTTGGATCCATACCAAACATGAACAAATAAACAAGGTTTGGGTATGTGCAGGATCATCATGGAAAAAATAGGCCCTTAAGTGGCAAAAAATTCAGAAAAACCAAAATTAAACAACTTGACATAAAAAATTGAATAAGTTATCTATATTATTTCAAAAATATGTAAGAATAGAATCTACAGAAAATTGAATTTAGTTTTTAAACTACTAGGTTTGTTTAAAAAATAAAATCTATTTGGTGAAAATTTGAAATTTCAATGCAATGGTACTTGAATTTTAGAGAAAAAATAAGAAGTAGGTGTCTGTCTAACCACCCTAACCACAATAAAATGATAATAGTTTTTTTATAAGATTTTAGATATAAGTAGAGGACTCATGCCCCAATGTGATGCATATTTTTTTCTAATTTTTTTCCAAATAAATAATTAATTATAAATTTGTTATTACAAATTTTTAAAAAATATAAAAAAATTGTATGTCTGACCACCTTAACTTGGTCAAAACTTCATGAAATTCAATTTTTATTTTTTTTAATCCTATATTATGCAAAGCATAGAATGTGACGCATGTTTTGGATTCAAAAAATATGATACCATTTGAAAGCTATAGATGTTTTTCAATCAACCTATCAATTAGGACATTAGTTGTAATTTGAATAGAAAATGAATAGTAATTACTTATTAAATTCAAATTAAAGCATAATTTATATCGGTGGAAAGCTAAGAATCTCCTTTAAAAACCTTTTTTTGTTTCATCAATTTTGGGTAAAAAAATAGTTGTCAGCCACATACACATCATATTGCCAGTTTTTTGCCCATCATGATCCTGCACATACCCGGTTAGATCATGCCATAATTTCCAAGGTTATACACAATGACTATCTCAATCATACATCACATATATACAAGGTTACTCGCTCATACACATACAAAGTACAACCATTATTGGCTCATTTTTACATCACAAGTACAAAAATTAATGGCTCATACACATATCAAAATTACATTATTGATTGGCTCATGCACACATCACAAGTACAATGGTGACTAGCTCATATGTACATCAAAATTACAATAGTTATTAGCTCTAGTATACATCACATATACAGAGTAACTAGCTCTAGCATTTACATCATAAATACGCAATGAATAAATCAATCACATATAAATAATGGCCCTAGCTCCAACATACATCATATATGTAAATAATGAGTAGCTTCAAAACATATCACATATACATAGTGACTAGCTCCAACACACATTGTTGAACATCCAAAATACTGAGAGGGGGGGTGAATCAGTATTCCATAGATTGCTAATAAAATCCACTTAACCATTATTACTATTTTGACTGAATTAGTAAGAGAGAACATAAAACCAAGTCAATGCAACACACACAAGAACACTGGGATTTTTACATGGAAAAACCAATGAGGGAAAAACCACGGTGAGGGTTAAATCACAATATATATATTTGGATACAAAACATTATGGGGCTCACTGCCAAGACTCATTGTCCTTAAAAGGCTCACATCCTAAATACAAAAGATGGCTCACTGCCAAGATATAATGATAGTCACTCACTACAAAGAATGAACTAATGGAATACACCTTCAATGTGTAGGGTTCAGTGCTATCGAAGCTCAAAATAAAAAAATTACATTTCTCTACAAATTTGTACTATTGATAAATTATTTAAGCTCTGATCTTCTCCTTTGTTCACTTGTATATATATATGTGAGCATATTCTTATTCATCAAATAGGTCGGCACCATATAAGATTCAACATTTTATCCATGTAGTGTATTATGCCAAGTTGGCTATTAGTCTTCATAATATATTGCATTCCCTGATTCAACCAAGGCTAAAAAATATTTCTTCAAAGTAGAAGATAATCCTCAAAGAAAACACCTTTTGGATCTGATAACACATTAATTTCTCACCATACTACCAGTAAAGATACTGTTAGCTCAACTGCAACATAAGAATGTTAACCTTAGTAGAATGTGGAGTCTCCCACATAGTACACCACACACAAAACAATAGTAGGATACAAAGTTGAACTAAGTCAGAGATAAATTTCTATTCATAGGCAAGAGAATGTGTCAAGATCTAAGAAAAAGTTGTTTGAATGAGTAAAAAAAAATGGTTAGGGGATTAGAGTCATATCAGATCTTTCGATGAGTTCCAGACTCAAATAAAAACATATTGATCCCTCACGAAGGAGTGCTATCGATAGAGAACAACTTCCGGTAAACCAAACAAACTTCCCATGTAGTCATCACCATGTAGTTATTACCATGTTGGAACCAATGACAACATAAACAACATAATCATCCATACTTTATGCTCATGTTGCAAGGCTTCCAACAATCTCCCCCTTTGGCATTGATGGCAACATGCATGACAAATTTTTTTTCAAGTATATTGCAACAAAATATTCTGACTTACTCCCCCTATCAAAACTTATCTTCACAATTTTTTTTTTCCTTTGACTCTCCATCTCTTTTATTTATCCTTCTCTTTATCTCTCCCCCTTTGACATTAATGACAAAGAAAGGGGTCTGAAATAAGAATGTATATCAAAAGGTAGCCAAAACATATGAAAATAGATTTATCCAGAAGAGAAACCTCTGAGGCTCTTCAGAATATCCTTCCATGACACTTTACCTTCTTCCGACGAACCTTTTGCATTGACAAGATTCTTGTAAAATAGCTTAAGTTTAGTTAGATACTCTATACCATATGTTAAAGTATTGAGACTAAGATTGATTTCTAATATTTCACCAATACAACCAAGAGCACTATAAACACAAGGATGTCTAAATTAATCATGTCTCTAAGTGCCACAAACTTTCTGATGACATCTGTTCTTTGATCCTATAGAGAGAAATTTTTTTCTTGAAGCTGCATAATGTAGGACTACCTTTGATTGTCCTTATCTTATGCTAACTTGTATATATCTACCTAAGTGTTTAGTCGAGACTCACTCATTCTTATTTCATTTCTCATATCCAATGTATTACCAAACCAATCTAAACAATAGGAAAGTAGTTCTTGTGCATCTTCTTCACAACCTTGTACAATTTCCAATTCTTTCATTACTTGATTGTATGCATTCACACATTTTCCATTGATATCATTCAAATATTCTTCAATAGACCTAGTTCCAATAGACTCTTTAAGTCCAGAGATGTAGACTTTCAAATAATTAATCATGTCACGTAGATTCTCCACAATAGAAATAGATGAATCAAAATTAGCACTGGGAATGACCTTCTGCAAATCTTCCAAAGCTCTCTGAATTTTTATTCTTTCATGCTCATGTTCAGGCATGCTTTCTTCTACACCTTCTTGATTCACTACACTCTTCCCTTTCTTCCCTATTCCAGCCTTGCTACCAGAGGTACTTTCATTGAGATCCTTAGGGATTTCCAAGAGAATTTTAGCATATTTATCAATTTTAGTCTCTGACACTTCATAACCCAATTCAAATATCCAAACCATCCTTGATTCAATTGCTTCCATGTGACAACAATCTCTAGATACAAGAAAATTTATGCTTCCAGTGTATCTTTCCATGACACTTACTGGAATCCTAGACCTTTTGTTCATCCTCATCTGAAATGTTCCAAAGAATCCGGCAAGAGTAGAATGTTGTGCATTGAAACTACAAAGATTTATCATGAAATTCTTGATTTGATAAGCAACAGGCTTTGGATTTGACCATTCTAACTTTCCTATTACCGATAACTCTTTAAAAAAGTAAAAGAGTAGACAAATAACCAAATTACCACACTGAAATGCATTCTTCCTAATCTTCTTGATTTCCTTTAAATTCTTCAAAATATGTATGTAGAGTAGTTCACAGAAGTCATATTCCATACCTCTTAACACCATGTCAACAACAATATTCATCGTAGCAATAGAAATTGTAGTCATTCTTAGGGATACAAACTTTATGACTAATGACCATAGCAACATACCTCATTACTGGATCAACAATTGATCTGAACCCAATTTCCTTTTCTTTTGAACCCACATCTATAACCTCAATTATTTCTTTCTCATTCATAGTCTTCAGCTTAGGAACCTGACTAGAGGAACATAGAC
>VDFB02075321.1:142787330-142859258 GCA_007258455.2 Sequoia sempervirens | reverse complement strand
AACAAAATATTCTTACTTATACCAAACATCATTGGTATAGGAAATAGATGAATCAAAATTAGCACTGGGAATGACCTTCTGCAAATCTTCCAAAGCTCTCTGAATTTTTATTCTTTCATGCTCATGTTCAGGCATGCTTTCTTCTACACCTTCTTGATTCACTACACTCTTCCCTTTCTTCCCTATTCCAGCCTTGCTACCAGAGGTACTTTCATTGAGATCCTTAGGGATTTCCAAGAGAATTTTAGCATATTTATCAATTTTAGTCTCTGACACTTCATAACCCAATTCAAATATCCAAACCATCCTTGATTCAATTGCTTCCATGTGACAACAATCTCTAGATACAAGAAAATTTATGCTTCCAGTGTATCTTTCCATGACACTTACTGGAATCCTAGACCTTTTGTTCATCCTCATCTGAAATGTTCCAAAGAATCCGGCAAGAGTAGAATGTTGTGCATTGAAACTACAAAGATTTATCATGAAATTCTTGATTTGATAAGCAACAGGCTTTGGATTTGACCATTCTAACTTTCCTATTACCGATAACTCTTTAAAAAAGTAAAAGAGTAGACAAATAACCAAATTACCACACTGAAATGCATTCTTCCTAATCTTCTTGATTTCCTTTAAATTCTTCAAAATATGTATGTAGAGTAGTTCACAGAAGTCATATTCCATACCTCTTAACACCATGTCAACAACAATATTCATCGTAGCAATAGAAATTGTAGTCATTCTTAGGGATACAAACTTTATGACTAATGACCATAGCAACATACCTCATTACTGGATCAACAATTGATCTGAACCCAATTTCCTTTTCTTTTGAACCCACATCTATAACCTCAATTATTTCTTTCTCATTCATAGTCTTCAGCTTAGGAACCTGACTAGAGGAACATAGACCAATTACATCTCTAATTTCTTCTTTGGTAACCAAATGTACCTCATCAATCCACAAAGATTCATTATGAATTCTACTCAATACTATTTGAATATATTTCTTTTCAAATTCAAACAAAGGAACTTTCCTCCAAACATCCAACCTTTTCTCAACTAATACTCTGTAAGCATCATAATTCTCTTTCAATTCACTTTCCCAAAGCATATTCAACTGAATTGATGAAATTTGTTCAATCTTACTATAAACAAATGCATAGAAAGCTTTTGTAAGAAAAATTCTTAGAAAGATGCAAGAAAATGCACTAACAAACTCTTCTCATATATCTCTTTAATCTAGCTTTATCCACACAATTCACAGTCTTTGAATTATCCATCAATAATACTAAAAGATTGTGAAAATAGAAATACCTTTGAAAATTCATAGATGTTCTATTTCAGGAGCACACTTCGACTATTGCTTTCTTCAAACTCTAAAACTCTGAATTCCCTTCAAAAATTCATTTGTACACTTCTCTAAAAATACATAGGTTTTTAATGTTATCTAATCTTATTCCTCCCATTCAAAATGATTTTGTAATAAATGTTTCATCTTGCAAGTAGATTGCTTCGAAAAATGTGTACGTTGAGCCATTATTTCAAATTCCATAAACCACATTCTCAAAACATGCGAAAAATACCTTAATCTTGTTACCACATTAAATATACTTTTATCATGATATGACACAAGTACCAATAAGGCGTTTATTAGATTTTTTGATGATTGCACCCCCTTAGCCATTGCTTTCATTTATAAATTGATGGGAGTATCTATACTAGAGGACAGCATAGGAAAAACTAATGAATCCTTTCTCCAAGTCCTTTCCATTTCTCTTCTTGTCACTTCTAGATCAAAGGTTTGATCATTCTTCTTCACTAGATAGATTTTATTCTTCCTTATGTTGTTTCTACCAAGATGACCCAGTTTTCTGCACTTACAACAAGTAACATTCTTCTTTCCATTTTCCTTTTTATCCTTACATCCATTCTTCTTGCCCTTAGAATCATTCACATTATTCTTATAGTCCTTTTCTTTATGACCAAATATCTTTCAAGAATGACGAACACCATTGAATTATAAATACCTTTTTGCATCATGTCATTTTATAGGAGTTTTTCTAGATTTTCTTCTTCTCTCTTTGACCTATTTATCCTTATACCACATCTTTTTAGTGAATTACTTCACTTTAGAACTTTGACCTCTTTCAAACCCTAAACCGCTTGTATGCATTTCCATTCTTTGAGAATTAATCAAGTCATCAAGCATTGGCGAGATTATCTTAAATTTGTCTTCAAAACGCTTTTCATTTTCTACATTAGATCTCAGGATTTCTACTTCTAATTCAAGCTTCATGCATTCATTTATCTTCTTTTGAATTTAAATTTCTTGATATTCTTCAATTCTTCTCTTCTCATCCAAATTTTCTTGTAGGCTAGTAATGATTCCTTCTCCTTTAGTCAATAGGTCTTAATGCATTCATACATGTACTTTGTAGCTTTTAAATGTGCTTATTTTCTCTTATCAAATTTTCCTTCAGGGCTTCCATTTTTTTTGAAAATTTAGTAGTGGAAAATTTTGAGGAAAAAATATTTTTATATTCAAATTTTGGGACCTTCCTCAAGCTATTATGCTTCTTCCAAGGAACCAAGCTCTGATACCAATTGTTGAACATTTGGAATACTAAGGGGTGGGCAGCAAATCGATATTCCACATACTGATAATAAAATCCACTTAACCATTATTACTATTTTGACTGAATCAATAAGAGAGAACATAAAACCAATTCAATGCAACACACACTAGAACACTGAGATTTTTACATGGAAAACCCAATGAAGGAAAAACCACGATGAGGTTTAGCTCACAATATATTATATCTAGATACAAAATATTATGACATGGCTCACTTCCAGGACTCACTATCCTTAAAAGGCTCACATCCTGAATATAAAAGATGGCTCACTACCAAGATACAATGATAGTGGCTTATTTCCAAAGAATGAACTAATGGAATACACCTTCAATGTGTAGGGTTTAGTTATGTTGAAGCTCAAAATAAAAGCACTACATTGCTCAACAAATCTATATTACTGATAAAGTATTTAATTTGTATTCTTCTCCTCTATTCACTTGCTCACACAAAACACACTCACACCTTTTCTCTCTTTCCCTCTTCCCTTCTTCTGCTTCTTCTCCATCTTCAAAGCATCTTATATATATATACATATATATATAAATACATATGTATATATACATATATATACATACATATATATATACATACATATATATACATACATATATATACATACATATATATATATATATATGTATGTATGTATACAAGCATATATTACTTATCAAATGGGTCAGTACCATATAAGATTCAACATTTTATTCATGTAGTGCATTATGCCAAGTTAGCTATTAGTCTTCATAATATATTGCATTTGTTGAGTTGGATAAGACTAAAAAATAATTATTCAAACCAAAAAATAATCCTCAAAGAAAAAACCTTCTGGATCTGAGAACACATTAATTTCCCATCATACTACTAGTAAAGAGACTGTTAGCTCAACCACAACATAAGAAAACTCACCTTAGTAGAATGCAAAGTCTCCCACACAGTACACCACACATAGAACAATAGTAGGTTGCAAAGTTGAACTCTGTTAGAGATAACTTTCTATTTATAAACAAAAGAGCATCTGAAGATCCAAGAAAAAGTTGTATGAATGAGTCAACAAAACATGGTTAGGGGATTAGAGTCATATTAGATCTTGCGATGAGTTCTAGACTCAAATATCAACATACTAATCCATCACAAAGGAGTGTTATCGACAAAGAACAACTTTTGGTAAACCAAGAAAAATTCCCATGTAATCATCATCTTGTAGTTATTACCATGTTGACATCAGTGACAACATAACCAACAAAATCATCCATACGTCATACTCATGTTTCAAGGCTTCCAACACACATCACATATACATAGTGGCTGGCAAAGACATCCACATTAGATAACACACACTTATCCATAATGCATCCCAAATAGAAAGTAACGTTAATGCATTATACACTACACTATGGGTCCCATCCTTTTACCTAGTCTTTTGCACCATCAGACAATTGGAAAGAGGATTTGGTGTATCTCATACTCCACCAAGGGTTCGTCCTCAACCCAACTAGGCCAAGTATACCATTTGACAATTGGGAAAGGGATTTGGTGCATCCCATACTACACCATGGGTCCATTCTCCATCCTAAAGCTTCCTACAAGTAGTGAACCAATCTAACCTAGTGGATTGCAACTTGAATAACCTATAGTCCACTAACGACAAGTTTGTCCACCTAAGGTAGCTTCTAGAGTATACCACCTAGTGACTTTAGTGATATTTTCATCTATCTTCTTCACAATCTCGAGTAACACTTAGCACCCATCACCTTTGTGCTATAGATGACTACCAATGAAACCTCTTGATACAATGGTTAGCTTTGGTTACCATTACCCACAAAATAGGGTAACTATATGCACAACCACTATCATATCTAAAATTGGATAGAACCTATCAATTCATCTCTATGAACTAAGTGAATGCCAACTAATCCAAAATATACAATAGTAGCTCTAGTGGTGATCCCACAAAAATGGTTTACACTTTCTAGGACATCCTAATTTTTGTTGAAATCACACATTTTAAAAAAATATAATGATTTAAGCATTGAAAGGTTATATTTAAAGCATTCTAATTGAATAGGGTTTGATCAAACCTCCTTAGATCAAACCCACTTCGACAACACCTCACTAGTTTTAAACCATTCCTATAATGGAGTCTCCTCTACACTTACCAAAATGTTGATAAAAACCACTTTTGATTTACCATTTGGGGGAGCAAATAATTTCATTTAAAATTTATATTTTCTAAGTATGTATTCCTTATTATAATCTTCCCAAAAAGTATAACTTTAAATATATTTAATTTGATTATTATATTAATTTTTTATTTATTGTGAATGTAGGTTTTTCACCAAAAATCAAGCTCTCTATTCTACACATGTGGAAAAATAGTATATTATCAAAAAAAAATTCTGAAAAATATATGCTTGTGCTAGGTATTGATGTCTTTGGTGTAGAAAAAAAATATGATATATAATAAAAAAAGGTTATGTTGTATATGGTTCAGTTATGTCTAAATTGTAATTGGTTTGATTTCAAAATTTAATTAAGAAAAAATATTCAATAAAATACTATGAAACCAAATGAATGTGCTAGATATCATAGTTACAAATCTAAATTAAAAAAAAAAAAGAATTTTATCCTTCATAGAATAGAAGTTATGTTGTTTACGATGAGCATCACTCTTTAAAAATGGTGTTTACTTTTAAAAACTAGTTTTCGAAGAAGATGGAAAAATAAATGCAATCCGATTCCAAATTTTTTTAAAAATATATATTTAGAATCTACAAACAAAATGTGACAAATCACTAGTTTGCATGATTTTTGAATTCCTCATGGTTTAGCCACTATAGGTGCCCGAAAGTGAAGATTTAGTTTAAATAAATTAGTTCAATGTCAAGTTTAGTGAAAAAGTGTAAACCACTATTGTGGGATCACCCCTAGGCATCTTCCATTGGCATGATCCAATGAAAAATTGCTAACTATTATCATATCCTAACCAGGGTAGTCCCTAAAAATCCACCTCCATGAACTAGGCAAATGCCAACTAATTCCAAGTAGTAGCCTAGACATTGATCAAATTGGAATGGTCTAATGACTACTTGTTGCTACTAAAATACCTTGGAAGTTCACACTTGGGTAGGATTCACAATACTAGTTAGGTGACATAAGTAAATATATCACAATAAATAGATCCATGGGCTTATAATACATAGAGTCTTATTGGTCTGGAGTTGAATTACACAAACGTATAAGAGTCATATTGGGCCAACACAAGATGACTTGCATTCAATATGTGCACATTGATAAATACTAACTATAAGGCAGTAAAATCCATTCACTTCATTTTACTTACTATATAAAAGCATATTATGTATTAAATACAAGTTATTAGGTTTCCTTACTCATCCACAACCATCTAATACCCATTTTAACCTTAAATTGAAGCCTACTATGAGGGAAGGTCAAACAAGTTAGGAACAACCCCCAAACCTTGGAGTTATCTCCCCATAAACCATCCCCCTTTAGACTTGAGGTCATAGAGGCATCCTTCATCCAAGGACCACCTACATACCTACTTCCAAACATATTAATGTCACATGTAGTTCTCCTTACAAAGTCTCTCAGGGATACCTACACATTAGTTCTAAATTTAGTGAACCCATACCAAGAAACTTCCATCCAAGTACATCAAGATTTAACCTCACCACCATTATTATTCCTAATCCAACTTGAACATCCTAAGGTTTCAATAAATTGAAAAAAGGGGCTAGGCTTCTTACTCAACACAACATTACCTTGCTTCACACAAACCTATAAGAAAGAAGTTCCATATGAAATTCATATAATTGGTTTACTATTGAGGTTCTTATACTCAAGGGGTCAATATATGTCATTGAAGGACACACAATAATATTAATGAGCTTGTTTTAAGTATAATTAATGTTTGGACCCTTCTTAGGAAAGTTGACAAAACTATATCCATTGGACCAACATATGAAAATATAAACCCAATAGTAATTTTATAATAATATTCTTAACCTTCCAATTTCATTTATCTTATGGTGTAACCTATTATCTTTGTAATAACTTAATTCTTCATTAGATAATATTTAATCTTGAAATTTGTAACTAAATTCTTCTTATAATTTCATAAACCCACATGCTAGGATAACATCCCTATCAGAATATGTCTTTTGATATAGATACCAAATATAGGAAACTCATGTTTGAAACTCATCCACTAACCTTATAAAACTTCATATAATATACCATTTCCATAGTATTTAAAACTATTTTCTTCAAGATAAATACATCATGTAAACTATAGTGCATTATCCAACTATTAGAAGGCATACAACAATAATTATGACTTTTTTAATCCCTCAATATCTAAGTCATGCTTGAGATAGTGAAAACATTGTATTTGTTAGATCATAATATGGAGATACACCCAATAAATTTTGTTAATGTTAATAGTCACAAAGACATACAAGTTATCCAAGAATAGAGATTAACATACTTCCCATAAGACAGGCTCAACCTAATGTCAAACTAATTGTTATACCATGAATGATATACTAAGATTTTTCAACATACTACAAATTTTGTAGTATAATAATCCAATATATTTTGAGACATGATAGTGACTTTCTTATTACCAACTCGAATAAACATGCAATGAACAATTATGCGTATATGCCTTATAAAATTGTGGTATCAAGGATATCCTTGTTTCAAATTATATTTGATGAGGTTTGATACATAAGCCTTAGAAACTTGTAAGAAAAATAGACTAGATGGAATAATGTCACCTTCCTCAAAATAATACTTATGGTCTTTTCTCAAGCATGAATTGACCTCGATTAATTATCCTTGGCAAAAAAGGTGGAAATTCAAAGTTCAAATACTATTTTTTAGAATTAATTATGAAAAATGAATTATACTTAGCTCTAATCCATTAGCCTTAAAAATATTTCTATTATAGATGAAGAAAACTATCAATTACTTCTCCATGCAACAACAATCAAAATGGCAAGAAAATCTCGCTCCCTATATGCCTATATCAACCAAGGAAACCATTTAAGCCCACTCATTTCCAAGCTTGTGATGTGGGCTCATTATGAAATACTCTTCTTCTCTCCCCACAGTTTCCCCCTTTTTTATTCCCCCATGCCTTTTCATTGCATTTTCCTTTTTTAGTCTCTTTCTCACATTCTATCTATGTGCCATCTCACCTTAGAAAACCCTTATTTTTCATGCCACACTCCAAAGTGAGCCTCTAATCCATTCCATCCAATCCTCAAATGCTCTCTTGTTCTCTTTTTGATCATAGATAGGGAGGATACTTGCAATGTGTGTGGAATTTGGCTTTAAACTTCTCAATTATGTTGGCTCCAATGATTTAAGGGTCTTTTCACGAATCTATTTTGTGCATATTTTGTAACCTTTCCCTTCCTCTCTCTCAATCACACCATTCTCTGCATTCTTCTCCCATTCTCCTTCCTAAATTAGGTCAAACCCCTTTATCTGTTGTGTTCTCTCCTTTCTCATGCCATTATCTCATCCCATTTTCTCCTCTAATGCATTGCCTCCAAATCATCTTTTTTCTTCCCTTTCCCCATATTCTCTTCCTTTCTTTTCCTACGGTATTTTCGTTCCATTATTTTTCGTACCAACCAAACTCGTATGAGAAGCTAAGGGGTGTTTGTGAGTGTTTAAAAATCTACTTCATGAATAAGAGGGTGTTTGTGAGTGTTTGAAAATCTCTTTGTGCCTTCTTTTACATGTAACCTACCATTTCAATGCCAAGTAAAGGGTCTCCATGCCATATTAATGGCATAGACACCCATTTCCCCTGTCTCGTACAATACTTAGTTAATGCTAGTTGTCTCTAGCCATAGATAAGAAGAAATTCCATCTCTTTCCTATTACATCATGACCTTGGTGAGACTCTCCTTTTGTTTTTATTTTTAATTATTTTTCAAACTACATCGTCTAACATGGATGATGCTAGTGAGGGATGTCACACCTTCACACACTTTGTTGGGTTGTTCTAGTTTGGTATTGATACTTTTGCAATCTTATTTTTCCATTTCTATCAATAATTACATTCAATTCTCAAAATATATTTTCAACATTTTTGTATATGCTTCCTTATAGTAATTAAATTATGATTTAGAATATAAACATAATAAAAATTATAAACTCTAAACATTTTTCTACATGCTTTTTTATGATAAGTAAATTATGATTTAGAATATAAACATCATACACATTAGAAGTATGCTTCTTGTCATCTCAAATGATCATAATAGAAATGCTATTTTTCACAAAATAAAATTTGTTATTTTTATCTTAACTTTACAACATGAACTCTTTTTTTTTCTATTTTCTCTTTACATTTAATAAACTCATTAATTTTTCTAGCATTTTCTTATTATGACTCCTAAAATTATTATGACCACTATCTAAAAGTTAGACTTCTTTTAGTGTGTTTTGACGAAGATTACGAGTGCTAAGAAAGGAATCATATTTTATCTTAAACTTCATTTTCTCAAAGAAATAAATTCTTCTTTTCCCTACCGGATAGGGTCCCAGATCAATTGGATTTGGAACCGATTAATCTGAAGGGTATTCTAATACCAAATTTTATTTGCATTCTTCAACTTTATATCAAATTGTTTCTTTCTGCATCCATTAGCACAATAATGACATTGTACATAAGATTTATCATATATTTGATCTTTATATAAATGATTATGTTTTAATTTCTTTTCTTGCCTCTTATTATTGCAAAGAAGTTAACAATTAATTCTATTCCATGGAAATAGATTGATGATATATTTGACCTTCATGTAAATGATTATGTTTGTTTTGTTTCCTTAATTCTATTTTTTTTTAAAAAAGGGGTAAAAACTTTATTGAAAATCAGAGCAAAGCATTACATAACAGCAAAGGGCCAAAGCCCCAGGAACCAACATAAACCACAAGAAAAGCCAGGAACAAAATCACTCTTCCCCAATAGCACTCCCATCCTCTGCAAGAATCCTCTCCAAATCCTGACATAACTCACGGGAAATCTGCTCCCACCCATCAATCTTCCCACCATCTATATTCTCCGACGCCCATTTGGCTAGACAATCAGCTGCCCTATTCCATTCCCTTGGAATATGGACATAAGATACCGACTCCATCAAAGAGCTAACCTGCAATATCTGCTGCACCAACATAGCCAACTGCCAGCTAACATCAAAAATCTTCTTTCCATGAAGTAAATTGACCAAGACCTGAGAATCTGACTCACAAATAACCTTACGCCACCCTAAAGCATATGCCCATTTCAAGGCATAGAGAATAGCCAAGCCTTCCATCCTATTGACAGTCTGTATCCCTTCATTAGCAGAAAAAATAAAAACCACTGATCCAGAAGAATCCCTACCAACCCCGCCAATCCCAGTAGGTCCAGGATTTCCCCTAGATGAGCCATCTGTATTAATTTTCAAAAAGCCAGTAGGAGGGGGCAACCAACTCCCCACCCTTTGAACTTTTTGCTTCACACGCCTACCTCTCCTGACGCAAGCAGAAGCTGAAGATAGCCCCTGAATACCCAGCCGATCAACCATCTCAGCATCTCCTTTCTCTAACGGCAACATAATCTCACCTTTAGCTTCGACTGTCTCCTGGATCATTCCCACAATTCTAAACCAAACTTGTTGAATCCCCAAATTTTCACCTCGAAAGATTCTTCGATTCCTTTCCAACCAAACTTGCCAAAGCAGAAAGATGGGACCAACATACCAAACATCCTGCAAGAAAGAGGCCGAGGAGGGGGGCCTCCCCAGACTAATCCAAAACTCAACCAAGGAGGAGGCATGAATGCATGGGATTTTCCAAACACCCCACCAGAAATGCCAGAGCTGTAAGGTGAAGGAACAACGAAAGAACAAGTGAGGAGAGTCCTCCTCCCCACACCCGCAGAGAACACACCTAGATGGGCCTGAAAAACCTCTCTTTCGGATATTATCCCAAGTCAAACACCTATTCCAAGCCAAAGTCCAAATAAAGCAATTACACTTTGGCCAAGAAAACTTATTCCAAACTTTCTTCCACCAATGAACCTCCACCCCCTCAATCTGCTGGGAAAGCAACTCCTGATACCCAGAAGAAACAGTGTAAGCACCCTTGGGGTTAGGAGACCAAGCCAACACATCCTGATCCATGAGGGAGCTACAACTTCGACAAGAAAGAATGTAATGAAGCTCAGCACACTCCTCCTCCATACCAACAATAGGCCATTCCTCAGGATTCTTCCATCTTGCCTCCACCAACTGCCCCTGAAAGGAAAGAGACTTAAAGTCGCACACCCTCGACCATCCTGCTTCACAGAACCTCTGGCACAATGTAAGCAAATGAGGATACTGAGAAACAATGGGAGGGTGGCCATCCCAAGCGTCATGCCAAAAATGTGCCTCTGACCCGCTCTTGCATATCCAGAATAAGCCACCCTTAACGAGCGCAGCCCCTTTCTTGAGAGTATTCCAAATCACAGATCCCTTCCCTGTCAAGCTATAACGAGGGATATCACTTTGAGGAATCCCTGGAAAGTACTTTTGAGTCAAAATTTTGGCCCACACCCGGTCCTGTTCCACACACCAACGCCAATACAATTTAGCAGCCAGAGCCGTACCAGACAACAATGACTGCCTTAACCCAAGACCACCAAACTGTTTAGGGCTACAAACAACATCCCATCTAACAAGGCTCCACTTGGAAGATAATAAACTACCAGCCCATAAAAATTGTCTTGCTAAGGAATCAAGATCCCTAACAAAGCCCATCGGTGCCACCTGAATCATACACCTATAAAGAGGGAGAGCCTGAACCACAGATTTGAGCAACTGAACCCGACCCGCAAAAGACAGCCAGCGAAGGGTCCAATGAGTGACTTTGACACGAAATTTTTCCAGAATAGCCTGCCAAGAATCCCTAGACTGCCTACCAACAGAAATAGGAATCCCAAGGTAGGTCAGCGGGAGATCCCCAATCTGAAATCTGAGAATATGAGCAATTCTCCTCTGAATGGAGTTCAGAGTATTGAAGAAAAAAATGGAAGACTTGCCCTCATTAATTAACTGGCCCGATGCAGCAAGATAAACATCCAACACCTTGCGCATGTTTGAAGCCTCCCTAATAGTAGCCATGCCCATCAAAGCAGTGTCATCCACAAATTGTAAGTGAGATTGCACTGGTAAGCCACCTCCCCATTGCCATCCTTGAATGAAACCCCCCTCCACATTCCTTTTTATCAACCATCCCAAACCTTCCACCAAAAGAAGAAACAAGTAAGGAGAGAGGGGGTCACCTTGTCGTAAACCCCGAGAAGCACCAAAGAGTTCAGAGTGCTCCCCATTAATCAAAACAGAGAAAGAAACTGAATTCACACAACTCATAACCCAGCGAATCCACTCCTCCTCAAAACCAAAGGCCCCCAGAACTTTTTGGAGGAAGGACCATCGAACTCTGTCATAAGCCTTGGCCATGTCAAGCTTGATGAACATAGCCTTATCTTTGGAGTTGGCCATAGAATGAATAGTCTCTGTAGCAATAACCACCCCATCCAAAATCTGGCGGCCCACCACAAAACCACTCTGTTCCTCAGAAATCAGCAGCGAAAGCCACTTTTTTAACCTATCAGCAATCAACTTAGAGATAATTTTATAAATAACATTGCAAAGAGAAATGGGGTGAAATTGACTTAACCGATCAGCCCCATCACCCTTGGGGATTAGAGCAAGGAAGGTAGAATTTAGGGCCCGAAGCATTTGCTTATTCTTTTGAGACTCTTGAACAACTGCCAATAAATCCAGCTTGATAATCTCCCAAAATTCCTGGAAGAACTCAATCGGGAAGCCATCCGGACCAGGAGCTTTACCCTTCTTCATCTGGAAAACAGTCTTCTCCAGCTCCTCCAGCGAAATATCACTCATAAGATGCTCCTTCATCTCCCAAGAGACCAAAGAAGGAATACAAGAGAGGACCTGAGCCTCTTCAACTGAGTCCCCTTGCGAGTCCTCCCTGAATAAAGAAGCAAAATACTGCACAACTTCATTTGAGATATCCTGAGTAGAAGAAAGAACCTCTCCCCTGTCAGTCACCAAAGCCGAGATAGAATTACCATGATGTCTGGCCTTCACCGAATTGAAGAAGAAGGCAATATTCTTGTCTCCCTCCTGAAGCCACTCAATCCGAGCTTTTTGTTTCTAGTAGATTTCCTCCCTCAGCTCCCACTCCTCTAGAGCTTTCAATGCCCTAGCCTTGTCCCGCAACAAATCCTCAGACACCCCATCCTCCCTAATCAACCTAGTAATACCATTCAGCTCAGCTTGTGCAGCAAGCTTCGCATGGTAAATGTTTCCAAAGCAATGTCGGTTCCATCGTTTAAGCTGATACTTAACATATTGAAGGAGCTTAGCAAAATTATACATTGCAGTACCATAAGCAGGTCTACCATACCTCCACCATTCAGCAACACATCCATAAAGGTCAGGGTCCCGCAACCACATTAGCTGGAATTTGAAGGTTGGCGTTCGAGGCATCCGAGCAGAAGAGATAACTAGCTTTATAGGCCAGTGATCCGAACCTCTCCAGTCTAATATCTCAGAACTAGAAGACCACATTCCCCCAACCCAAAAGCAGGAGACCATGAAACGATCCAGTCGTTCAGCAATGCAACTATCACCAACCCTTCTATTGTTCCAAGTAAATTGACCATTGCTAGGTTTGATATCAACAAGATTGAGAGCAGATATATTGTCCTGAAACAACAATGCAGAAGGCTCTAGTCTTGCAATACCACCCCGTTTCTCAGCTAATTCAGTAATAGCATTAAAGTCCCCTGCAATGATCCAAGGATGATAGGGAAATAGGCTACGAACAAAATGAATATGTGTCCATAAAAGAAGTTTACCCTGGAACTCAACAGGTGCATAAACATTGGAGAAAAGAACAAACTCTCCCGACTCAGGACACGAGGCAACCATGGATAAAGAGGACTTGAAGGATAACCACCACAAAGGTTGAATCTTCCAAGGGTTCCAGAAACAAGCCACACCCCCCGAGAATCCCTGAGCCCCAATACACTGGCATTGACCATTCTTCCACAACTTAGGCACTAAACCCATCATGCACTCAACAGATAACTTGGTCTCCTGAAGAAAAAGAACATCAGGAGAATGACTTCTTACCAACTCACGAACAACTTTTTGTCTAGGGCCACTGTTCAAGCCCCTTACATTCCATGAAATAATGATCATTTCAAAGGAGTCAAAAAATGAGAATCTAGGGTCTTAACAGATCCTGACTCCACCAAAGTCTCCCCCATCATCTTAATCTTTTCCAAATCTTTCTTCCTGCCAAGTTTAACACTTTTCTCTGATCCCCCCTTCTTGCCATCCTTTTGCAAAATGCCCAGTTGAGGAGAAGGCTTGCTACTCTTAGCCACATCCGATCCAACATTCCGTGCAGGAAAAGACGTGCTTCCATCCCCCTGCCCAACTCAACATTTGGACCCGACATCACCTGAGCCCCAACTTGCACATCAGTGACCATAGGTATGGCAGACTCCTCCTGTGGAGCAGGAGGAGTAATGGAAGTGTGATCCTCCAGGCCAGAACCAACCACACCCGGATCCACACTTATTAACCCTGGATTAACTTCTTGCTGACCCAAATCATCTAGGACCTCAAACCTGTTAAAAGTATCCTCATCTTGTCTCTCCATCAGAGTCCTCTTTTGTCCTCTATTCTGGTTACGAGCCTTAACAGGAACAAAACCCTCAGCATCAGCACCCTCAACAGAAATAGGATTCTTCCCCTTATCAACATTAGAATTGTTACGAGGAGGAGGTGGAGGCTGAGGCACCACAGGCTTAGCCTTTGGGCATCTACGCAACAGGTGACCATATTCATGACAAAGGCGACATCGAAAAGGAAGGGTTTCATAATCCAATTGTTGTACCCAAGAATGGGGACCCACACACATATCAAAAGCATCTGGCAAGGGCCTACTCAAATCAATTTCCACACAAATTCGAGCAAAAGTCATTACTTTCTTACCTAGGGTTTGTGTCGAAGACCCCACCGGCTTCCCAAGCATCGAAGCAAGCATGTGTAGAACATCCTCACGACAACATTCAATTGGAAATCTGGGCAACCGAACCCACACCGGAACATGATTTGGAAGCTCCTCCGAGGGATTAAAGCCTGCATGCCATGGCTTGATGAACAACCCAACTTGGTTGTGAAAATAGGGCCCCCCCTCAAAAACCCTATTGCGATCAGCCAAGCAGATAAATGTGACCATGAAAAAATTATTTGCAAGTAGCATGACCTCCATTTCACCCTCTGGCTCCCAAGTCCTCCGAGCCCAAGTTTCCAAAAATTGTAGAGACACTCTCATTCCCAAAAATTTGCAATACAGAGAATGCTTTGAATAATATTCAATATCCTCAGCAATCATCTCAATCAGAATCACCAATTTAGGTCTCTCTTTGTAGCGCTCAAGGCAGCCATTAATCTTTGAGATCCGAGATCCACCAGATGAATTCAATTCCATAGACCCTGTATTCGGAGAGAAGAGGGTGTTTTCAAAAACCCTCGCTCCTTGTCTTGGCGATTTCAAGCCCACTGCAGCACGAAAATCCATGTCGGGTGCAACCCTAGATGGCTCACCCTGAGACATAGCCGCCAAATGGCCTGGGACAGACATGCACAGGAAAGATCCGGCCCCAGACACAGCAGATTAGAGGAAACCCTCCTGCACAGGAAAAATGGCCAAACACAACCAGGCCAGAGCTTCAAAGAATAGCCGCAGCAAAAAGATTAACCCCCCCATAGAACGAAGCAGACGCCCACCCCAACCTTCGCACAAATAGAGAAATCAAACACAAGAAGTGATAAAATTGTGACTAGAGAATCTATTTAAGGATTATCCAACCATACAACCAATTACAAAAATGCTCACAATAGAATTTGATGACATAATAAATTAATAAAATATGAATTATTAATTCATATAATTACATTTACTATCTTTTCTTAAGGGCTTACAACATGAGACCTCAAACTTTAATGAATCACATACACAACCACTATATAGAATATAATCTTTTGAGTTGATATGTGATATAATACTCTTCACAATGTGCTACTAAAATTCACCAATATTAACAAAAAACTATCTTTTGGAGCTGTTAAAAAATACCTGAGTGATGACCAATGATATTTATATAGAGTAAATCCATTTCTTATTTAGACTGTAAAGAACTTATGAGGGTGATCCTTGAGACCTTAATACATGAAAAAAATAGAATAATAATTTCACTACCATACCTTAATGGTAATCAAGAATAATAATAATTTCTAAATAGGGTGTATTGTACTATCCCTTGTCAATTATATCTTTATAAAAAGTTTTTTGTTGCGTACACACCAAGAATACAATGAAGTCCACCTTCAAATTTATAAAAAATCTTTGGTATAGTAAAAATGGCATTTCACTTCTTCATCTGATTGGAACAAAAAAATGCTCACATTATTTGTACTATTGGAAAACACACTGTCCCTTGTCAATTATTCCTTATGAAAAATGCTCACATTATTTCTAGTGTTGGAAAACACATTGTCTCCTATCAATTATTTCCTTATAAAAGATGCTCACATTATTGGAGTGTTGGAAAACACACTGTCCCTTTTCAAATATTTCCTTATGAAAAGTTTTTGATTTGTACACACCAACAATGTAATGAAGTCCACCTTAAAATTTTAGAACTATTTGGTATATAAAATTGGCATTTCACTTTTTTCATTTGATTGAAACAAAAAAATGCTCACATTATTTGGAGTGTTGGAAAACACACTATCCCTTATGAAAAATGTTCACATTATTTCCAATGTTGGATAACACACTGTCCCCTGTCATTTATTTCCTTATGAAAATATTTTTGTTTTGTACGCACCAATAATGTAATAAAGTCCACCTTCAAATTTTAGAACTCTTTGGTGCAGTAAAAATGGTATTTCACTTCTTCATCTAATTGGAACAAAAAGATGCTCACATTATTGCAGTGTTGGAAAACACATTGTCCCTTGTCAAATTTTCTTAAAAAAAGTTTTTGATTCGTACACACCAAAAATGTAATGAAGTCCACCTTAAAATTTTAGAACAACTATTTGGTACAATAAAAATGGCATTTCACTTTCTTCATTTGATTGGAACACAAAAATGCTCACATTATTTGCATTGTTGGAAAACACAATGTCCCTTGTCAATTATGTCGTTATGAAAAATGCTCACATTATTTCTAGTGTTGGAAAACACACTGTCCCCTGTCAATTTTTTCTTTATGAAAGATGTTCACATTATTGGAGTGTTGGAAAAAACACTATCCCTTTTCAGATATTTCCTTATGAAAAGTTTTTGATTTGTACACATCAACAATGTAATAAAGTCCACCTTAAAATTTTAGAACAACTATTTGGTACAGTAAAACTGAAATTTCACTTTCTTCATTTGATTGAAACAAAAAAATGCCCAAATTTTTTACAGTTTTGGAAAAAACACTGTCCCTTGACAATAATTTCTTTATGAATTTGCAGTGTTGGAAAACACACTATCCCTTATCAATTATTTAATGAATTCCACCTTCAAAATTTAGAACAACTCTTTGGTTATAGTAAAAATGACATTTCCAACTGTCCCTTAACAGGGGACAGTGTGTTTTTCACTTTCTTGATATGATTGGAACAAAAAAATGTTCACATTATTTTTAGTGTTGGAAAACACACTATCCCTTGTCAATTATTTCCTTATGAATTTGCAGTGTTGGAAAACACACTGTCCCCTATGTAGAAAAAGTGGGCAGGGGACATCATTAGAATGTAAGATGTCTAGAAATAACTAACATGGGACAGTGTGTTTTCCAACATTGGAAATATGATTGGAATAAAAAAATGCTCACCTTATTTGCAGTGTTGGAAAACACACTGTCCCTTTTGTAGGAAAAGTGGACAGGGGACATCATTAGAATGTAAGATGTCTAGAAATAACTAACAAGGGACAGTGTGTTTTCCATCATTAGAAATAACTAATAGGGAACAGTGTGTTTTCCACTTTCCAACATTGGAAATAACTAATAGGGGACAGTGTTTTTTCCAACATTGGAAATAACTAATAGGGGACAGTGTGTTTTTCACTTTCTTGATATGATTGGAACAAAAAAATGGTCACATTATTTGCAGTGTTGGAAAACACGTTGTCCCCTATGTAGGAAAAGTGGACAAGGGTTATCATTAGAATGTA
Organism: Sequoia sempervirens; assembly: GCA_007258455.2. Taxonomy (NCBI): domain Eukaryota; kingdom Viridiplantae; phylum Streptophyta; class Pinopsida; order Cupressales; family Cupressaceae; genus Sequoia; species Sequoia sempervirens. Next base: position 142,841,274 of record VDFB02075321.1, on the reverse strand, counting down.
AGATGTCTAGAAATAACTAACAGGGAACAATGTGTTTTCCAACATTGTAAATAACTAGCAGGGGATAGTGTGTTTTCCAACAGGGAACAAAAAAATGCTCACATTATTTGCAGTGTTGGAAAACACATTGTCCCTTGTCAATTATTTCCTTATGAATTTGTAGTGTTAGAAAACACGCTGTCCCTTGTTATAGTGAAAATGACATTTCACTTTCTTGATATGATTGGAACAAAAAAATGCTCACATTGTTTGCAATATTGGAAAACACATTGTCCCCTGTGTAGGAAAAGTGGACAGGGGACATCATTAGAATGTAAGATGTCTAAAAATAACTAACAGCGAACAATGTGTTTTTCAGCATTGGAAATAACTAACAGGGGACAGTGTCTTTTCCAACTTTGGACTAACTAACAGGGGACGATGTGTTTTCCAATAGGGAACAAAAAATGCTTACATTATTTGTAGTGTTGAAAAACACATTTTCCCTTGTCAATTATTTCCTTATGAATTTGTAGTGTTAGAAAACACACTGTCCCTTGTTAGTTATGTAACGAATTCCACCTTCAAATTTTAGAACAACTCTTTGGTTATAGTGAAAATGACATTTCACTTTCTTGATATGATTGGAACAAAAAAATGCTCACATTGTTTGCAGTGTTGGAAAACACATTGTCCCATGTGTAGGAAAAGTGGACATGGGACATCATTAGAATGTAAGATGTCTAGAAATAACTAACATGGGACATGATGTTCTCCAACATTGGAAATAACTAACAGGGGACAGTGTGTCGTCACTATATTCTAATGATGTACCCCTTGTTCATATGATGATGACATTAATTTGGTAGATGAACCCAAAAAATTCATGGCACATCTTTTGTCAATAATACAAATGTTATTTCCTACTTGTTACAAACTTTGTGTTAAAATATACACATCTTATTAATACTTTAGGTTATTTATAACCATCTAGGTATGTTTTGAGTGCATATTTGTATATTTTGAGGATGATGCATAAAATTAAAAATTACCGCTATCTTGTGAATCCAAAATTTTAGAATTTCAATTTCTTCGTAATACTTTGGATACTAGTGCATGAAATTGATACTATCTCTATTTTTTCACCCATGTTTTCATATTGTTTTAGATGTTGATATAGAACATAAAGTAGATTGGGAAAAATGCATTTGATCTATTCTTTAAGAGGATAAAATTTTGTACACGAAAATTTTATCTATTGATAACATCAACTTTACATAGATTAATTATGATGGGATATATCAAACACAATATTCACAAGCATGCAAGTGGACTATATTACAAACACAAGACATTAGGAACAAATAAGAAATAGAAATTCTCTATAACACTCTGAGTATATAAGAAATTTTCAAAGTCAAAATCAGTGAAATACAAGGTTAACCTTTGCAATGAGAGAACATTAATTGCAAATTTTAGCACTTGTGTATTTGCCACAGCCATACAATAAATTTGAATTTGTGTTGTAACTAAAAATGTTAATAACCAATCCATAAAATATGATCCAATATCTTGACACCAAGTTATATTTCTCCATTATTTTACATGGATTTATGAATGTATTCTAGGAGTTAAAGTAACCACAGAGGTTTTATTAAATTCCTAGCAACTTAAAACAAATCATATTAGTAATTTGAAAAGCCTCCAAGGGAGCATTTCTTTGGAAAGACTTTAGTTCTCTTAAATACTGAAGTATCTATACTCTTTTTCCATTTTTGCTTTCCAATGCATGCTAATATCCTCTACAATTTGTGTGTCATCCATTGAAATGGAAATGTGTTGGTATGTGGCGACTGATCATGCTATATTGTACACTTGTCATGTATTCTTGTTGGGGTCCGGGGCTAGGCCGGGCCCTCAACGGGGGTTCCGGGGCAGCAGCCCTTGAGAAATTTGCTTTCCCTTTTTTTTGCGTCATCACCGAAAAAGGAAAAATCACCAAAAAAAATTGACTTTGTAAAACCCTAATTCTAGAAGCTTCTAAAAAGCTTGTTATAAGCGGTTTGGATGGGGGTTGCAATAGGGCATTATTAGCGAGATTGTAATATGTTTTACACTAGATAATAAAATCATTGGATGGATACGGTTTTCTGGATGTAGCTTGGATTAGGTGAACCACGTTAAATTCTCTATATTGTCTTATTTTTGCTATAATTTTGTGTGTGTTTTATTTCTTTGTTTTATTGATCAAATCTGCATTTAACTGTTAGATATATGTTTTTCTAACCCTAACAAGTGGCATCAGAGTGGGTTGTGTTCGATTATCATCTGTAGGAAAGTCTCATAGTTAAGTGGGAGTGATGGCGGACAAGGGTAAATTGAAGGTAGATAAACTCAATGGGAAAAACTATTAGTTATGGAAGATGTAGATGGAGGATTTATGGAGGTCGTTGGAAGGAACAACCAAGAAATCGACAACAATGAGTGACAAGGAATGAAATCTTATGGACAGAAAGGCATTGAGATCCATTCATTTATGTCTGGCACAATTGATGACATTTAATATTACAATAGCAAAGACAACTCAAGAGTTGATGGAAACCCTGATGAAGTTATATGAAAATCCTTCCACTTCGAATAAGGTATTTCTTATGAAGCGTTTATTTAATATGAAAATGGTAGAAGGTGGGTCAGTTGCTGATCATTTAAATGATTTCAATACGGTTACCAGTCAATTATATTTTGTAAATGTAAACTTTGATGAAGAAGTTAGGGCTCTTTTGACTCTGTGTTTTTTTTCCAAAAAGCTGGAATAGCTTGGTAATGGTCATTATCAATTCTGTTTCTAGTTCGAATACATTGGAATTTGATGATGTTGTTGGTGTTATTTTGAGCAAGGAAATTCATAGGAAAAGCTCAGGTGGAACATTGACATCAGACAGTGTTTTGAATGTAGAAAGTAGGGGCAAAAAAAAGGAGAAAGGAAACAATTCTAGAAGTCGTGGGAATTCACAAGGAAAATCATAGGACAAAAGGTCCCAATCTAGAGACAAGAGGGATTGTTGGTATTGTGGTAAGCCGGGTCATTTAAAGAAAGATTGTTGGTTTCGAAAAAATAAAGGAGACAAAAAGGAAGGCAATAAAGAGGAAAATGTGGTAATTAATAAATCTAGTGAGGATGCTTTGATTCTTTCCCTTGATAATGTTGATGATTCTTGGGTGTTAGATTCAGGGGCTTCATTTCATGCTACACCCCATAGAAGTTATTTTCTTGATTATGTCCAAGGGGATTTTGGGTTGGTTTATTTGAGAGATAACGAACCCTATTAGATTGTTGGAAAGGGAAGAATTAAGATTAAGTTGTAGAATGAGAATCATTGGCTACTACATGAGGTAAGACGCGTTCCAAAGTTGAAAAGAAATTTAATTTCAACACGGCAACTGGATGATGAGGGTTGTGTTGTTATATTTAGTGATAAAAATTGGAAGGTTACAAAAGGTGCCTTAGTGGTAGCAAAAGGTGTGAAAGTAGGCACCTTATATATTTGTACAAGTCATATTGTTCCTTCTACTTTAGCTATTTTAGATAAAAATCACTATTTAGGAACAGTTGCTATGAGTTTGAATCAACTCTATGGCATAATAGACTTGGGCATATGAGTGCAAAAGGTATAAAAGTACTTCATTCAAAGAATGTTTTACCGGGTTTGAAATGTGTTAATATGGATTTCTATGAAAGTTGTGTATGGAAAACAAAAGAGAGTAGTTTTCTCAAGGATGGGAAGCAAAAAAAAGATGAGAAATTGGTGCTTGTGCATACAGATGTATGGGGACCAGATCAAGTATCTTCTCTCAGTGGCTCTCGGTATTATGTCACTTTTATTGATGATGCAACAAGGTATGGATTTATTTCCTTAAGGCATAAATATGATGTATTTGAAAATTTTAAGAAATGAAGAAGCTTGGTTGAGAATGAGACAGATAAAAAATTAAAATGTCTCAGATCTAGTAATGGTGGTGAGTATTGTAGCAAAGAGTTTGAAGACTATTGTTCCTCTAATGGTATTCATAGGCAAAAAAAAATTCCAAGGACTCCACATGAAAATGGAGTGGCTGAGCGCATGAACAAAATAATAATGGAGCGTGCACGGACTATGAGATTGCATGTTGGGTTGTCTTTAAACATGTGTGCAAAGGTTGTAAATACTGTTGTTTATTTAATCAATAGAGGTCCCTCTAATCTTTTGGGTTGTGGTATTCTAGAGGAAGCATGGACATGTAAGAAGGTGAGTTATTCTTTTCTCAAGACCTTCGGTTGTGAAACATTTGCACATGTAGATTCTAAAAATAGAACCAAGCTTGATGCAAAATCAAAGAAATGTATATTTGTTGGATATAGCATTGATGAATTTGGTTATAGGCTTTGGGATTTTGAAAATCAAAAAATTGTGAGAAGCAGGGATTTCATATTCAATGAGAAAGTGTTGTACAAAGATTAGTTGCAGCAGTATGAGAAGAAAGAAAATGATTATGTAGTGTTGTATGATACACCAAACAATGATGTTCCAATGGTTCCTCATGCTTCGCAACAACAACAACAACAAATGTACCACAAACTCCAGTGAATGTTAGATGATCTTCAAGGATAAGTAGACCTCTAGAAAGATTTTCTCCCTCTTTGTATTCTATTTTATTAACTAATACTGGTGAACCAGAATGTTATGATGAAGCTATGTAGGTGGATACAAAGGTTCAGTGGGAGCATGGAATGGAAGAAGAAATGGACTCCTTGTTGAAAAATCAGACTTGGGAATTATGCAAGTTTCTTGTAGGTAAAAAGGCTTTACCAAAAAAATGGGTTTATAGGCTGAAAGAGGAAGATAGAGATAAGAAAAGATTTAAATCCAGATTAGTTGTAAAGAGATTTGCATAGAAAAAGGGTATTGATTTTCATGAAATATTTTCTCTAGTTGTTAAAATGACTTCTATTCTTACTATTTTAAGTATTGTGTCTACTGAAGATTTGCATTTAGAACAACTTGATGTTAAAACAACCTTTCTCCATGGTGATTTGGAAGAAGAGATATATATGGAACAACCACAAAGATTTGAGGTGAAAGGTAAGGAGAAACTTGTGTGCAGATTGAAGAAAATTCTATATGGCTTGAAGCAAGCACCTTGGCAATGGTATATAAAATTTGATAGTTTTATGGTTGAGCAAGGCTACAGTCGGTGTAATTTAGACCATTGTGTTTATTTTGAGAGGTTAGATGATGATAGCTACATTATCTTATGTTTACATGTTGATGATATGCTTGTAGCAGGGTCTAACATGGATCACATAAGGGAGTTAAAACAACAGTTAACAAATTCATTTGCTATGAAGGATTTGGGGGCAACAAAGAAAATCCTTGGTATGAAGATTACAAGAGATAGGAAAAATAGAAATTTATTTTTATGTCAGGCTGATTATGTTGAAAAGGTCTTATATAGATTTCGTATGGAGAATGTAAAATTTGTCAGCACACCTTTGCCCAGTCATGTTAAATTGACTAAGGATATGTGTCTAAAGACACAAGAGGAGGAAGAAAAAATGTCCAAGGTACCATATGCTTTGAACAGTTGTAGGTAGTTTAATGTACGCCATGGTATGCACGAGACCAGTTATTGCACATGTTGTAGGAGTTGTTAGCAGGTATATGAGTCATCCTGGAGTTGAGCATTGGAATGCGGTAAAATGGATTCTCAAGTATTTGAGAGGTACATCCAATAAATGTTTATGTTTTGGGGGCTCTAATACTGATTTAAAAGGCTATGTTGACTCAAATTTAGCAAGGGATATAGATACCAGGTGAAGTACCATAGGTTATGTATTTACAGTTTGTGGGACAATAGTGAGTTGGGTTTCTCAGTTGCAAAAGGTGGTTGCTTTATCCACTACGGAGGCATAGTATGTCGCTGCAACAGAGACAACAAAGGAGATGATATGGCTGCAACTTTTCATGGAAGAGTTGGGAAAAAAATAGGCTAAAAATTACTTGTTTACAAACAACCAAAGTGCAATACATCTTGCAAAGAATTCTGCCTTGCACTCTAAAACCAAACACATACAATTGAGATATCATTTCATTTGGTCAGTGTTGAAGGATGGACATGCCAAGCTGGACAAGATACATATAGATGCCAATCCAACGAATATGTTTACAAAGGCGGTGACAAGGGAGAAGTTGAGCTCCTCTTCAACTTTAGTTGGCCTTCAAGGTTGAATTCAAGTATAACAGAGCAACAGGGTCTGAGGTGCTTATTTCCAATGGGAGTTGTAAGTGTAGCGGTGTCATCTAGGATCAGTCTCCAAGTGGGAGATTGTGTTGGTGTGGAGCCTGATTAGTCTCCAAGTGGGAGATTGTGTTGGTGTGGAGCCTAATTAGTCTCCAAGTGGGAGATTGTTGGTATGTGGTGACTGATCATGCTATATTGTACACTCTTCATGTATTCTTGTCGGGGTTCAAGGTCAAGCTGGGCCCTGGGTGGGGGTTCGGGGGCGAAGCTCCTGAGAATTTTTTTTTCTTATTTTTTTGCGTCATTGCTAAAAAAGGAAAAATTACCGAAAAAAATGACTTTGTAAAACCCTAATTCTTGAAGCTTCTAAAAAGCTTGTAATAAGCGGTTTGGATGGGGGTTGCAGTAGGGCATTATTAGTGAGATTGTAATATGTTTTACACTGGATAATAAAATCATTGGATGGTTGTGGTTTTGTGGATGTAGCCCAAATTGGGTGAACCACGTTAAATTTTTTGTTTTGTCTTGTTTCTACTATAATTTTGTGTGTGTTTTATTTATCTGTTTTATTGATAAAATCTGCATTTAACTGTTAGATATATGCTTTTCTAACCCTAACAAAATGTCTTCTACAATATGTGTGGCATCCATTGAACACTTAGCAAGCTTTTTTTGAATCCTACTACATACAACCTATTTTTTCCCTTCCATCCATAGGAAAGGGCATTTTGGAAAGCTCATCATTTGAAAAAAATCACATTCCTAAACATGATAAGAAAGATCAAATTTAGACTACAATAAATCTTGTGACCAGTAACAATTTGAATCCAAATAATAAGATAAGAACAAAGTAGGATTTTGATTGGGTTTGTATTTTTAACTTTAGTCAGGAGGGCACATTACTTCTATATCTAGTTGCAAGAATTACATTATCAAACTTGTCTTGTGCATTTATCCAACAATAGCCTGAAGTCCCACTCCAAATTGGGTACAAAAATATCACTTGCAACATCTACATATATTTAGAGTGTCACACCTAAACATTCACATAATCACATTTTTGAGCAATACCCTATAAAATATTTAGAACCCATTGAAAAATTATGCTTCTACTTTGATCAAAATAAATAAATTTTTGAATAAATTTAAAAACTAATTTGCTCCTTCCTATGAGGGGAATTCGTTGGCCTTACAGTTCATGCCTATTATTTCATTTTAAGTTCTATTTTTTTAAGCAACGACAACCTCTCTAAATACAACCTCCTGAGTCTTGTCTTTATAGATTTGATTTTCTTAAAATGTCTATTACCCAAACCATTTAATATTATTCTTTGTACAGATATCAAAATCCAAATCTGAAACCACTCTCCATGGGTTGTCTGAAACAAAATGAATGTAGTCAATTAAGATAGGTGTCATGACATTCATATCTATGTCAATATCAAGAACTAACCAGCATTCAACCTCTAATATGATGAGGGAAATTTTACATACCAAATGCATTTCTTTCTAGTGTCACAAAGCCACCATCCAAAAGCAGTTCTTGTGGAGTTTTCTTAGCAAGATTCTCAGCAATAAGGGTTTTACTATCTCCAAGAAGGGGATCTATAATGTCATGATGGCAACAAAGATTTGCTAACTTAAGAATAGGAAAAAATGCTTGCATTTCAAAATATCATAGAAAAAAATAGTGAAATTCATGTAGAATCTAATATTAAGCTGTCAAAGTTTCAGTCCCTCACAAGAGAGCCACAACCATAAAAATCAAATAATGGAAGAGAGAAATGGACATTTTGTTTACCTTTATCTGCAATTTTTTTAATTTCGGTTAGAGTTGCAACATCCAGCACAGGCGTTAGCTTCTCCCATGTGTATCCAAGCCACCAAAAGTAGTAGAAAATCCACCACCCAAAGCATCCTTCAAATTCCTCCCTAGTTTTATGCCCGCTTGCATGAAAAATGCGATGCAATTTTGCAGGTTTGGGGTTTAAGAAGGGCCGCCTTATTTCAAATCTCTCGCTTTTAAAATCCCGCTCATTTTAAAAAAAAATGAAACATCCACATCGGTTGTCTCTATCTTCGTCCGTCGTTACCATCCGTCTCCTTTTTCGTCTATCATTCTCGTCGGTCCTTTTGTCTCGAGAGTGGCATGGGGATGTGATGTTATATTTTAATGTTACATACATAGGTTCTTTTTGTCTAGTATTTAGCTTTCTCCCAACAGTATAGTTATTACTTATATTATTAAAACGTGAATCCTAGTCTATCTTAGAAAAGAGTCAATCGAGCATGATTTCTATTTAGCATTACACTATATGCGTATAACTATAGCAATGATTTCCCTCATAACAAAGAAGACACAATTTTATGGACAGTCACATTTTAGCAACCAACTTGATTTCATGAGATGACAAGGGAAATTTTAACGGTTTTAATACGTCTATGGCATCCATTTTAAATTTGAACCTATACTAATGAAACCCTAACAATCTTCCTCCAACAATTATGTGAATCTATTGTAAATTAGTTTATTCGAGGGGATGGAGCTTAGATTGGGGCGGTGGTGCTATTACAACCATAGGTAAAAATCAATCAAGCCTCACAACTGTTCGCTGTGGAGGTTTTTCAAAATACACTATGGATAATATGCTTGATCTAATGCATTCTTTGTTTCTTAGCTTGGGCGACACTCAAACGTAGCAGTGGCCTGCTAAGGGAGAGAGAGGGAACTATGTAGGTCAAGCTCAAGGAAACTAGCCATTTTCATGACATCTAATACCTCCTCCCTCAAATTTTATAGTATAATATTCTTTCCTTTCCTCTTTTTTTTGAGTCATTGTTTTACTCTTTCCCTTATTGCCTAAAGATAGGGAACCTAGGAGGCAACCAGACTATGGCACATAATTTGTCTTGTTTGACCACGAGGGATTTGGTGATTTCATTGCTCTACAAGAAACTGTAGGGGTACAACTTTGGGAAAAATACTCATTTTTTTCCACCAAAGGTTACAAACAAAACCCCAATGTCCTAGCAGGGTCTCCCATATTAAAGTTAAGAGAGCCATAACTAACTAGTTCATTTATATTATAGTGGATCAAAATGCGGGCCCTATTTAAATCTTGTAAACGTATGGATAGGTGTTATTCATACATGAAATACTACCTGGAAATAAAGTATATATTTCCTTTCTAATTAATGGAACATAAATTTGATACGGTAATATCTTCAAGAAAATGCATTCATGAAAGAATTTTATAAAGGGTTTTACTTTATATAATGATCATTCATTTATGGTGAAACAAAGGCTAAGGTCAAGGAAGAATATATATATATATAATTCAAATTTTAGGTAACAATATACATCTGCTATAACTGTGAACTATTTCTCATGCTTGTAAAGAAAATGTTGCAACTGTAATAGGATGCACTACACGTGGAGCATGAACTCTATATTTCTTTTTCTTTTTTTGTTTATTACAGAGTATGCTAGATTTGTAGTTTTCGGTTTGATATCCCCTAAGGATGTAAATAGTTAAGCAACTACTTGAGAGTGCTACATACATATTTGTATCTATACTTCTAGGAATATAAAGTAAAATAGATTTAAAACTAGATTGATAGTTTCTTCCAGTAAATAGAGAGAGAAAACATAGTGCATAAAGATTTTGAAATACTTAACCCATAACCCCTTTTTTCTTTATATGAAAGGTGCGTAGATTTAAACTAGAGCAATACATTCCCTTGCAAATAACATAGAAATATGCATGCTTTTATTTTCACAGCAAAGGAATACATGTATATATGTTATCTTCTTCTTTTTATTTTCAAACCACATTCAGAAGCGAAACTCAACAAAATGATACAAAGGGTATTCTCTTTACAATAACATTTTCTATGCACAAAAATTTACTAAAATGGTAAGGAAATAATCTTTTCTTGAACTGCAATTATTGTCCCAGGCATTCAAAAAACTCCCATAGCAATAGATCAATAAACACCCCCCCTTTTTTTTACAAACTTTCTCCAATGAGACAGTTGACATAGAAAAGGCACCAGATTTGCAGTTTACAAGGAAATACAAAGTTCTACTTTCTTTTACATTATAATAGATATATTAGCTACTCCATAGTAGAACCTTTGTTATAATAGCATAAGGGCAATTTGAGTTGAAATATAGAACATCTTTTTCCTTACAAAATAGATGCAAATTGTCCTACTTGTTGATTTATAACATCAAGGATCATAGAAATCACATTTTTTTATTTACAACAAGCATCCAATAGGATAGATTTCACATAGCAAATACAAAAAATGTAACAAATTCTCCAAGCAAAATGGGTACACCATATTTTCAACTCCTCAAACTTGCAAAAACTACATAAGAAACTAACTTTTTCCATAGGCCATGGGTGCTCACCTCCCAACCTTTGGTTGGAAAACCAACCACCCCCAAGCTATGAGGCACCTTGGGAACCAGGTGCATTCATGCAAGCCAAATACATTTAACATAAAAAATACTCATAAAAAATATACACACCCACCCAAGGGGATTTTCATATAACAAGAGTTCAAAAAATGGGGAATGGGAGGTGGACTACACACTCCATTTTTGGGGACTCAAAAGTAAACACTATGGATAACAATCACCAAGTTTTTCAACCCTTCATTACAACCCTTCCTTCTCATTTCCTTATCCACCCAAACCATCCTTCACATTTCACAAAACATATGGGTACCCATACCCCTCTTATTAACCTCTCCTTTTAAAGGAGGAATAACTTGTCCCCATGGAGGTTCCTACTCCAACCATCCCCAAACTTGGGATGCTCTACCCAAATTTGGGTGATCCTATCCCATTACAACCCTTTTTCACAACAACACCAACACAAAAAAAAACAACAGAAAACAAAATTTAAGGGAAATAATTTCAAACACACAATTACATGTACATAGCATGCAAAATTAAAAACATAAGAAGCAAAAATGTGAAGTGATCCTACCTCAATCCAAGCTTTGGAAGGAAGTGATGAGGGTGAGCACAACTCCTCCTCCAAGCTTTCTCTCCAATCTCTCTAGCCAAATCCAAGAGCTCCCAAGAAGAATCACAACTCCAAAAAAAAACAAGGAATGCAAAAAAGAATTCCCCAAAACCCTTGTTCTTCGTTTTCCTTATAGGAATTCAAGTTTGAAGTCCTTTGAGTGGGGAAATGACACTTATCACTCACCCATTCACCCTTCCAAGAAAAATCACCCATGTGTGCTCACACATGTGTGAGGACTTGGGAGACTTCCAATACAACATGGAGAGTGGGAATGGAAAGGGTCTAGTCTCCATCCCACTTTCCAAAACCTTATTTTCGTCAAACCTCTTAAGGCCTCAAAAAGGGTGCCCAATCATGCAATTGAATCAAAATCTAAGTTGAAGAGGTACCTAACCCATAGGTACTTGACCTAGGGACCCTAAATCCATAAAAACACTTAAAAAACCTAACTTTTCAACCCCCAAAAAGTGTCCTAAAGGTCAAATCCGAGTTTGTCCACTTGGGTGGACAACTCACCATCTAGATGGATTAACATGGAAATACAAATTAATTTACAAGCATTCACAAATAACATCACGAATAAAAAAAATATTACATAATGAAACTATAGTCCCTCCATATGGATTATAGCTCAGTTTCACTGGTTAATTTACTTAGGGTTCCTAGAGGTTACCTCCAATTTCCATTGGCCATGAAAAGTGTATCTGCATGCTCGATGCACACATTAATCCATCTAATAAATCATATTTGAAAGCAATTGAATCACCATCTCATATACACAAGTTTCCATCTAAATTAATCATATATCAAAACAATTGAATCGCCATTTCATATACACAAGTTTTCTAATTTCACATAGCATATATATCTCATATCATAATTGGAAAAATCACTAATGACATATCATCTCCAATTCCTTTTACCTTAATTTCAAATTGCAACGTGGTTCATTCACATCACATATTTCATTTGTTCATCATTTCAAAATTCAAATTGACCAACCATAGTAACTAGCATAAAATTAGGTCAACCATTACAGTCAGGTAACTAAGCATGTAGCATAATTCATAATAAAATCATAATATGAACTCAAATGTCTAAAATATCATGTCCTAAATGGTATCACCAGACATAGTCAATAATACTAAATCTCGAAATAGTCTAAGTAATAAATGTATCATAGAGGTGGACCTCACATCCTCCCCCTCTAGGAATGAACTTCCTTTTGGAAGTTCTCAAAGAGGTGGGGATATAAAGACCTCAATCATGAGGCATCCTCCCAAGTGGCTATAATCTCATCATATCAATCCCATTGGACCCTAACTTTGTCAAGCTCTCGACCTTGAAGGGCCAACGTCCATCGAGCCAATATGCAGTTGGGCTCCAAGGCTAGTTGTCTGTCCAACTCCACTTGCAAGGCATCCCAATCCAAAATATGAGAGTCATCGTGTACATAACATCACAATATGGATACATGATATACATCATGGATATGCGACAATCTAGGTGGCAAGGCTAGACGATAAGCTACAAGACCTATCTACTCTAAGATCTCAAATGGACCAACAAACCAAGGTGCAAGCTTAGAGCCCTTTCCATAATGGATTGGACTCTTGTGCGAATGCACTCTCAAGAATACACGATCTCCTACTGAGAAACTTCGATCAATCCTCTTAGCATCAACATAATTTTTTTGTCGATCTTGTGCCTCCTAAAGGCGCTGCCTAATCAAATCCATCTGCTGCTCCATATCCTGTATCATCTCTAGACCAATCACCACTCTATCCTCTATGCAATCCCAACTCAAAAGAGTCTTGCATAGTCTATTGTACAAGGCCTGGTAAGGTGGCATACCCAAGGAATTGTGATGCCCATTATTATAGGAAAACTCACCAGATATAAGTACTCCTTCCATCGGGACTGATGATCCATCACATACATGTGTAACAGGTCCTCTAACACTTGATTAACCCTCTTTGTCTGCCCATTTGTCTCGGGATGGTAAGCCGAACTAAAGTTGAGATGGGTGCCTAATGCCTACTGAAATGAAGTCCAAAATAAGGATGTGAAAAGTGAATCTCTATCTGAAATAATCCTCTGAGGGACTCTATGTAATCTGACAATATCATCAAGAAATACCCTTGCAATTGCTAGTGTTGTATATGTCATACACATGGGTGAGAAATGGGCCACTTTGGTCAACTTGCCAATAGTCACCATGATGACGTGAAGACAAAGGTAGACCAACAATAAAATCCATCGAAATGGTATCCCATTTCCACTCGGGAATATCATGTGGGTACAATAATCTTGTTGGATGTTGGTGCTCTGCCTTGAATCTCTGACACTCAAAGCATCAAGTCACATACTTTGCAATGTCGCATCGCATCCTTTCCCAATGGTATAACTGTAAAATATCAACATGCATCTTCTTCACCCGTGGATGTGCTGCATACGGTGCCCTGTGTGCATTTGATAAGATGATTGTACGAAGATCACCAATGTTAGGTACATAGATACAACATCTATGTCACAACAACCCATCTGGCTTTAATGTGTACCCTGCAAAATTTCCCTTGAGGGCTTTCTGTGACTGTAACTCCTATTGTACCTCTCTATACCACTCATCCTCTGCTAAGTGTTGAAGGATGCGTCCCCTCAAGTCTATGCCTAATGACATGGATGATAACTCATGTCTCCTCCTGCTTAATGCATCAACCAATACATTATCCTTCCCTTTGATGTAATGCACATCAAATTCGTACTCACAAAGGAACTCCATCCAACGCCTTTGACGTGCATTTAGATTTAGTTGCATGAAGATATATTGTAAGCTCTGATGATCTAAATGAAGCTCGAAGTGGCATCCTAAGAGAAAGTGTCTCCAACGGACTAACGCATGACATGAGTAGGGTAGTTAAGCTCATGGGGTTTGAGTTTTCGCGACTCATATGTGATCACTCTACCCTCCTACATAAGCATTGCACCTAAATTGTCTAGTGAGGCATCAGTGCATACCATTAAATTTGCTGATGGATCTAGTACTGCTAGGATAAGAGCTCTAGTAAGACGCTCCTTGAGGGTCTGGAAGGCCCTCTCACACTGTTTTGTCCACTCAAACTCGTTCCCTTTGTTTTGAAGGGAAGTAATAGGGCATGCGATCCTAGAGAAGCTCTCCAAAAAATGTCTATAATAACCTGCTAATCCCATGAAGCTCTTGACCTCTGTCATTGTGGTAGGTGTTGGCCACTCTATGATAGCTCTAATCTTCGATGGATCCATGGAGATACCTTTGCCTGATATAATGTGCCCAAGATAATGAACCTCTGAATAGAAGAAGGAACACTTAGACAAGCTGCCATATAACTGATGCTCTCTCAAACACTTCAACACCTGTCATAGATGCTCCTCATGCTCCTCCTATGAACGTGAATATACCAAAATGTCATCCAGGAACACTATCACAAATTGATCTAGAAAGGTACAAAATACCCTGTTCATGAGACTCATGAACACTGTAGGGGCATTCGTCAAACCGAATGGTACCATCGTAAATTCATAATGACCTTACCTAGTCCTGAAAGTTGTCTTATGTATATCTGCATCCAAAATCCACAATTGATGATATATAGAGTTGAGATCAATTTTAGAGAACACTCAAGCATCCTGTGGCTGGTTGAATAGATCGTCAATCCTCGGAAGATGGTAACGATTCTTGATTGTCACCTTATTTAATTGTCTATAGTCCACACAAAGTTGAAGGGATCCATCTTTCTTCTTAAGGAAGATGATAGGAGCACCCCAAGGTGAGACACTCAGATGGATATGGCCCTTCTCTAACAATTCCTCCAATTGTAATTTGAGCTCACTAAGCTCATGAGTGGTCATCCTGTATGGTGCACGTGATATTGGCTCGACTCCTAGTACTAAGTCTATATGAAAATCGATCTCTCGTCGAGGTGGCATACTTTGTAACTCTAAAGGGAATACATCTGCAAACTCCCTAAGGATGGGATGATCATCCAAAGATGTCTTTGACTCCTCAGTTATGTCATTGATGGTAATGGTGAATAACTGACATCCCTTTCGCATACACTACTTAAGCTACATAGCGGATATCATGCGAAGAGACATGGGCCTTTGTACTCCTATAATCTCCACTACTGTACCATGGTCATCCACACACTCAACTGCCTTACGATGAAAATCTACCTTAGCTCGATGTTGGTCAAGCTAATCCATACCCAAAACTACTCCATAGGAGCCTAATAGAGTAACATGAAGGTCCACTGAAGTAGTCCAATCTCTCAGTCGTAGTGGACAATCTCTGACTATTGAATCTACAGGAACCTTAGCTCCTGAAGCTTACTCAACCTCCCACCTATCATCTTGCCTAGATGCCACTAGCCTACTACGCTCCACTATAGATGGGGGAATAAAAGAATCAGATTCTTTAGAATCAAACAAAACAGAAACATGAATATCACCTATCATACCTAGTGTCTCAATGACAGTGGCCTGATGCTCAACTTGGCAGTTCTCAACCACCGCAAAAACTCTGTGGGACTTGCCCACATCTCCTACTGTCTACTTAGAACCTCCTGCCTATTGTCCTCTAGTTGCAGGTCCCTGAGGGAAATCCCTAGCTAGGTGTCCAACTACACCACAAACGTAACAAGGACCTCGAGTATAAACTTGAGCCGACTGTGTCCTACTAGGTTGCTATCCCCTAGTCCTATTGGAACCACTAAATCTCCCACGGGAGGACTAATATGAACGTGCTAGAGTGACACCCTATGTCTGTGGACGTTGATCACGTCGAGGACCTTGTGGCTGCCATGGCCTGAAGTGGCCACCCTGTGAGCTCCGTTGAGGCCTAGGCCTTTGACTCTATTACTGCTACTGCTGTAGTGGTCTAGGTGGCCCAACTTGAGGCTTGAATCCTCCCTTCGAAGGAAGGGGAGGTCATCGAAAGCTATGTGACTATGGAGTGTGGTTGCGGTTATGAAATTGCTCTTATGCATCTTGAGATTTCCCTTGAATCTCTTATGCTATTAGGGCCTTCTCCATAGCAACCTAAAGGTTCTCTGGATCGGCCATGCAAACTGGTCCTGATATACCTATATATAGGCCCCTAATAAAACGATTGACGAGAAGCTTCTGGTCATGTAGATAATCCACATACTGTAGTAGCTCTAAAAATCGGCTCTTGTACTATGCTATTGATAAACCCCTCTGATGTAGGTCATGGAACTCATCAATACGACGTTATCTGAAATGCTCAGATAAGTAGCGTGCTCAAAACCGCTCTAAGAATGTCTCCCAAGTGAGAGTATCTAAATATAGGTGGTGTTTGCACTCCTCCTGACGCCACCACGTAGATGTTAAACCTTGAAGCAAGAGTATCGCAACACATGCTTTTAGATTGCTTGCATATGCACAAAATCCCATGCACCTCTCAAGGCTAAGAAGCCAAGACTCAACCTCTACTCCATCAGTGGATCCATCAAAATTAGGTGGTTTTAGTTGTAGCAACTCATGAATCTGATAACCTGGATCTCGATATGCTCTACCCTCATCTAGTACCTCAGGATGGGGAACTTGTGGTGGAGGATCTAGATGGAATGATCCCCTCTCACCCTCATCATTATACTCCTCAAGAATGCGAGGGGGACTCCTGCTATGCTCTTTACGCTCTGACCTGTGTACCTCAAATGACTGTTGTGTTTGATTTGATCTGGGGTCCTCTATTGATGGTAAACGAGCGTGAATAACCCCAATCAAATCCTCTAATGCATGAAGGATTTAGGAATTGAGGTTCTGTGAAGGCTCATGTTGTGGTACCTCTGGAATTTGTGTGGCTATTGGTGGTGTCTTGGCTCACTCTTGCCCCACACCACGTCCGCCCCTGCGAACCTTTCGCAATCTAGCTGTTATCCTATGTGATAACGTCATAACACATATTAACATGATGAACACATACGCCCAGAGTTCCCGGTGTTGGAACCTAGGCTCTGATACCAAAATGTAATGCCCATAATTTAAATAGGGAAAAAATACAACTATATATATATTTTTTTTGAAGAATAATACAAATAATGACATTTAGCAACCATACATGTACACAATACATACAATGCACATTGGCACCACCATGTTACCCGAGAGCAAGCTAAGGGGACGAAAATGAATTTGGGTTGACTCCAACATAAGGTTTCTAGTTCTCTAACTATCAATCAAAAGTTTGACGTACACTTTTGCATGAAATTTAATTTCCTTGGTAGACCTCCTTGACAAGAGTTCTCATGTTGGAAAAAACTATATAAATATTATCAATTTGATTCACTATTAATCCTATGGATTAATTGACAAAACATTAATTTGCTTGTTAACTCTACCTTTTCAAATCACCATGATGATATCAAAGAAGGCTACATTTAACATTCCACCTTGAAACTCGAATATGAAAGTAGGTAGAATATTTATAATTTACATTAGCTATTAATTTTTTATTTATTTATTTATATTTTAATTATTGATAATTTAATTGCTTATATATATAATTAATTTAATATCTATCTAGAAAGAAATAACATAGGTAATAAAAAGATGGTTCCTTTCTAATAAAAGAAAATCAAGTTCCACGTAATTCTTATATATATATATTTTAACAATATTTGAGTTTTAGAGAATACTAAAAGAGAAGAGAAGTCTCCTTTAAACAAAGTATGGTGGAATAGACTAAATCTTAACCTTTATGGTTACTCCTATTTTTAAATTAGTATAATTCCCATCTAAGAAGTGGGGATATATTACACTCTTCTTTTTTCAACCTATATGTAGATTTATTTTAAAGTTTCACTTACTTTAAAAGCTCATAAGTTTAGGAGCATGTATACCTAACCATTTTCCCACGTGTGACATGCCTTGATTTAAAAAGATTGTGCAAGGTGAAAAAAAAGTAACCTGGGGAATACAATAAGATGAAATTAGGGAAAAGAAGACGAACCCTCACGTAAGAGGAAGAGGGAGAACACTAGCGCTATATAATGAAGAAATTTCTTTTAAGACAATTTAATTAGCTCCGCCCCCAAGAGTATAGTCATTACTTATATTATTAAAACGTGAATCCTAGTCTATCTTAGAAAAGAGTCAATCGAGCATGATTTCTATTTAGCATTACACTATATGCGAGTAAATATAGCAATGATTTCCCTCGTAACAAAGATGACACAATTTTACAGACAGTCACGTTTTAGCAACCAATTTGATTTCAGGAGACGACAAGGGAAATTTTAACGGTTTTAATAAGTCTATGGCGTCCATTTTAAAATCTGAACCTATACTAACGAAACCCTAACAATCTTCCTCCAACGATTATGTGAATCTGCTGTAAAGTAGTTTATTCGAGGGGATGGAGCTCAGATTGGGGCGGCGCTGCTATTACAGCCACAGGTAAAAAGCAATCAAGTCTCACAAGTGTTTGTTGTGGAGGTTTTTCAAAATACACTATGGATAATATGTTTGCTCTGCTGCATTCTCTGTTTCTTAGCTTGGGCGATACTTAGAGGGAGCAGTGGCCTGTTAAGGGAGAGAGAGGGCAGTATGCATGTCGAGCTCAAGGAAATTAGTCATTTTCATGACATCTAGTACCTCCTCCCTCAAATTTCATAGTGTAATATTCTTTCCTTTCCTCTTTTTTTTGAGTCATTGTTTTACTTTTTCTCTTTAAGAGGGAACCTAGGAGGCAATCAGACTATGGCACATAATTTGTCTTGTCTGACTGCGAGGGATTTGGCGATTTCATTGCTCTGCAAGAAAGTGTATGGGTACAACTTTGGAAAAAATACTCCTTTTTTCGCACCAAAGGTTATAGACAAAACCCCAATGTCCTAGCAGGGTCTCCCAACTTTCAGTCTAAGAGAGCCATAACTAGCTAGTTCATTTATATTATAGTGGATCAAAATGTGGGTACTATTTAAATCTTGTAAACGTATGGATACGTGTTATTCATACATGAAATACTACCTGGAAATAAAGTATATATTTCCTTTCTAATCAATAGAACATACATTTGCTACGGTAGTATCTTCAAGAAAATGCAGTCATGAAAGTATTTTATACAGGGTTTTACTTTATATAATTACCTTTCATTTATGGTGAAACAAAGGCTAATAAGGTCAAGGAAGAATATATATATATATATATATATATATATATATATAATATGCTTTATTCAAATTTTAGGCAACAACATACATCTGCTATAACTGTGAACTATTGCTCATGCTTGTAAAGAAAATGTTGCAACTGTAATAAGATGCACTGCACGTGGAGCATGAAATCTATATTTCTTTTTCTTGTTTTGTTTATTACAGAGTATGCTAGATTTACAGTTTTTGGTCTGATATCCCCTATGGATGTAAATAGTTAAACAACTACTTGAGAGTGCTACATAGATATTTGTATCTATACTTCTAGACATATAAAGTAAAACAGATTTAAAACCAGATTGATAGTTTCTTCCAGTAAATAGAGAGAAAACATAGTGCATAAAGATCTTGAAATACTTAACCCATAACCCCTTTTTTCTTTATATGAAAGGTGCGTAGATTTAAACCAGACAATACATTCCCTTGCAAATAACATAGAAATACGCATGCTTTTATTTTCACAGCAAAGGAATACATGTATATATATGTAATCTTCTTCTTTTTGTTTTCAAACCACATTCATAAGCACAACTCAACAAAATGATACAAAGGGGTATTCTCTTTACAACAATATTTTCTTTGCACATAAATTTAGTAAAATGGTAAGAAAAATGGTAAGGAAACAATCTTTTCTTGAACTGCAATTATTGTTCCAAGCATTCACAAAACTCCCACAACAATAGATCAATAAACCCCCTCCGCGACCCTCCCTCCCCACCATTTTTTTTCTTTTTTACAAACTTTCTCCAATGAGACAGTTGTCATAGAAAAGGCATCAGATTTGCGGTTTACAAGGAAATACATATTTCTCCTTTCTTTTGCGTTATAATAGATTAATCAATTACTCCATAGTAGAACCTTTGTAACAACAGTATAAGGGCAATTTGAGTTGAAATATAAATCATCTTTTTCCTTACAAAATAGATGTAAACTTTCCTACTTGTTGCCTTATAACAGCAAGGATCACATAAAACACATTTTCTGATTTACAACAAGCATTGGGAATAGGATAGATTTCACATAGCAAATACAACAAATATAACAAATTCTCCAAGAAAAATGGGTACACCATCTTTTCAACTCTTCAAACTTGCAAAAATTATACAAGACACTAACTTCTTCCATAGGCCATGGGTGCTCACCTCCCAATTTTTTTTGGAAAACCAACCACCCCCTGAGCTAGGAGGTACCTTGGGAACCAGGTACATTCATGCAAGCCAAATACATTTAACACACAAAATACTCATAAAAAATATACACACCCACCCAAAGGAATTTTCACATAACAAAGAGTTATTATGAACTAAAAAAGGGGGAATGGAGGGTGGACTACACACTCCATTTTGGGGACTCAAAAGTAAACACCATGGATAACAATCACCAAGTTTTTCAACTCTTCATTACAACCCTTCCTTCTCATTTCCTTATCCACTCCAACCATCCTTCACATTTCACAAAACATATGGGTACTCATACCCCTCTCATTAACCTCTCTTTTTAAAGGAGAAATAACTTGTACCCATGGAGGTTCCTACTCCAACCATCCCCAAACTTGGGATGCTCTACCCAAATTTGGGCTAGCCTATCCCATTACAAACCTTTTTCACAACAACACCAACACAAAAAAAAAAAACAACAAAAAACAAAACTTAAGGGAAAGAATTTCAAACACACAATTACATGTACATAATATGCAAAATTAAAAATATAAGAAGCAAAAGGGTGAGGTGATCTTACCTCAATCCAAACTTTGAAAGGAAGTGATGGGGGTGAGCACAACTCCTCCTCCTCCAAGCTTGCTCTCCAATCTCTCTAGCCAAATCCAAGAGCTCCCAAGAAGAATCACAACTCCAAAAGAAAACAAAGAATGCAAAAGAGAATTCCCCAAAACCCTTATTCTTGGTTTGTCTTACAGGAATTCACAACTCTAAAAGAAAACAAAGAATGCAAAAGAGAATTCCCCAAAACCCTTATTCTTGGTTTGTTTTATAGGAATTCCTTTGAATGGGGAAGTACACTTGGCACTCACCCATTCACCCTTCCAAGCACAATCACCCATGTGTGCTCACACATGTGTGAAGACTTGAGAGACTTCCAAAACAATATGGAAAAGTGGGAATGGAAAGGGACCAGTCCCCATCCCACTTCCAAAAACCTTATTTTCGTCAAATCTTTTTTAAGGCCTAAAAAAGGGTGCCCAATCATACAATTGACTCAAAATTTTAAGCTAAAAATGTACTTAACCCATAGGTACTTGACCTAGGGACCCTAAATCTATAAAAACACTTAAAAAACTTAATTTTTCAACCCCCAAAAAGTTCTCTAAAGGTCAAATCCAAATTTGTCCACTTGGGTGGACAACTCACCATCTAGATGGATTGACATGGCAATACAAATCAATTTACAAACATTCACAAATAACATCATGAATAAAAAAACATTACATAATGGAACTATAGTCCCTACATATGGACTATAGCTTGGTTTCACTGGTTAATTTACTTAGGGTTCTCAGAGGTTACCTTCAATTTCCATTGGTCATGGAAAGTGTACCTACACGCTCAATGCACATGTTAATCCCTCCAATAAATCATATTTCAAAACAATTGAATCACCATTTCATATACACAAGTTTCCATCTAAATCAATCATATATCAAACAATTGAATCACCATTTCATATACAAAAGTTTCATAATTTCACATAGCATATATATTTCATATCATAACTAGAAAATCACTAATCACATATCAGATCTCCAATTCCTTTTACCTTTGTTTCACATTGAAAGGTGGTTCATTCACATTACATATTTTATTTGTTCATCATTTCAAAATTCAAATTGAACAACCATAGCAACTAGCATAAAATTAGGTCAACCATCACAGTCAACTAACTAAGCATGTAGCATAATTCATAATAAAATCATCATATGAACTCAAATTTCTAAAATATCATGTCTTAAATGGTATCACTAGACAATCAATAATACTAGAACTCAAAATAGTCTAAATAATAAACGTATCATAGAGGTGGACCTCATATCCCTACCCAAGAGTTGTCCAAGAATGAAGGTAAATTTGCCACATAAAAAACCTCATTCTTCCATCGATAGCGTCATTAAAGAGGTGTTTGAGAAAAATGGAAGGGAAGGCACCAAAATCATTTAGGAGGGAGCAGAGGAAAAATTTACAACTGGGAATGAAGAGGCGTAGAGTCACAAAGAAAGAGAAATAGGGAGAGTGCATATGTGTAATAACCTTAGCTTGAAATAATCATTCCCAAAACATAACTCAATTGTAAAATGCTCAGCTCAAAATAATTACTTCCAGTAACAGGATTTGAGCAATAAGTATATTGAAAAAAATGCTTGCCTTGAGAGTACTTTTAGAACCTTAAGCAATGAACAATGGCAGTAATATACTCAGGTTTAATTAATCGAACCTCCACTGAAAATTACAAGGTACTGGTGGAAAGCCAAATCGTCCCTCAATGCAAGTTGACGCCAAGCTCAGATGAATACAAACGACTACAGATGGAATTGTCACTGTTTATGGCTAATGCATTAATCATTCAATATCAAGCCAAAACAACAGTAACTTTACTGTGAGGAACATAAATGACATATAGTGCATTCACATCACAAATTTACAGCAAGATACCTAACCATACAGACTCGTTGATGCAGGAGACTATCGTTCCTCTAGTCGCACGATATTGGAGATATAATCTTCACGAGAATTTTACTGGTCAATGAGTGATGCCCGTGGTAGTGGCTATCCTATAAAATCTTGTCTAGAGATGTTGCTCGTTAATTGAAGGATTTCCGTCACTGCAAGGAATGACGCCACAGAGATAATGGGTGTCGGTGATAATCAAACTCCTAGACTGTTGTGAGGACAATGCTCGGGAATATGCATTGTTGAATAATCGCTAATTGATTGTGGTGAGTACCAATCCTGAGTTTTCCCCGCACTGAGTGGTTAAGCGACACTACTAGAAATACATTGTTTGGCGGAAATGTAAGTTTCGGATTGTGTGAAATGGATCGCAATGCTATTAGGGAAAGATGCCTTGTGTATTGCCTGCCCCGATCCAATGATGGTGCCGCTATTACCTTCAGATGATTGTTGATGCTCGACCACAACAGTGAAGTACCTTTGTGCCAATCTCTAAATGATTTTGCTCCTTATTTTGAAGAATCCAAATTGTAATAGGAATGATTAGAAATGAATGTGAATAGGAGATATTACATAAAACACGAATCAACCTAGGGAGAGACTACGCACCCCTGAGGACTCCGATTGAGTAGCTATGCCCTCTAGTCAGCCAAGTAGAGAGATCTCCCAGATTCGTGATAGTTAAAACCAACAGATGCTTGCCAATAAATACTACTCAAAACACCTTCTCAAATTGAGTCGGCCAGAAGAAAAATCATTTTCTTTAAATTTTAATGTTATTTACTAATTTAAATTTATTATTTTAATGTTATTATTTAACTTTTATATTATTTAAATGTTTATTCAATTTAGTGTTTTAAAACGCTTTTTCCTGCTCAAAATTGGATGTAGGGGAGACAATTGAAATTTGGGGACATGGCAGTCCTCCTTGCCTGGTTGTTGCTTTCCCTCAAGCAACTACAGACCTGTGTCCATGGGCGCAAAGACGATCCTTTTGTGTCCAATGATATGATCCTAGAAGCATGATCACTTGCACCAAGTCTTCCACCCCACCACTTTGATATTACATCATCTGGCTCATAGTTATGACGCCACTCCTCACGACCCCACTGAGTGAGTACACTAAACATGTCGATACCTGGATCCCAACTTATCACACTACTCCATCCAATAGTCACAAGAATATGGTTGTATCTCCGAAGGTCATCAATTCCCACCATCCTCTTGTCTTTGAGTGATCTCTCATGAATGTGCAAGATTCCCATCAGGGACATGTGAAAAAGCATATCAGCCCATTCTAGATTGCTATCGTAGGTGAGGACAACACTCCAACATTTAATGTCATATGATGAATAAGCCTCCTCATTATGTTGATTCCCACTAATAAAGAGGTGCTTCCTATCCTTCCAGATTACCCAAGTAGCTGCAACCCCCCAAGCATCTCTAGGAAAATCCATCTATATCAATGTAAGGCACTCACTACTCAACAAACTTTGTGTGAAGGCTGGAACAACAATGTCTTTATGCTTGGACTCGTAGATCAGTTGTAACTTTAGTCCTCCTAGTGTGTGCCAACCAAACACAATTGCATTCATGATGCGTGTCATAAGTCCTAAAAGTGGAACAGTCTCATGCCTCACTATGCATGACAATTCTCAGGAATATGCATTGTTGAATAATCGCTAATTGATTGTGGTGAGCACCAATCCTGAGTTCGCCCCGTACTGAGTGGTTAAGTGGCACTACTAGAAATACATTGCTTGGTAGAAATGTAAGTTCCAGATCGTGTGAAATGGATCGCAATGCTATCAGGGAAAGACGCCTTGTGTATTGCCTGCCTCGATCCAATGATGGTACTGCTATTACCTTCAGATGATTATCGATGCTCGACCACAATAGTGAAGTACCTCTGTGCCAATCTATGAATGATTTCGCTCCCTATTTTGAAGAATGTGAATTGCAATAGGAATGATTAGAAATGAATGTGAATAGGAGATATTGCATAGAACATGAAGTAGCCCAAGGAGAGACTACACACCCCTGAGGACTCCGACTGAGTAGCTATGCCCTCTAGTCAACCAAGTAGAGAGATCTCCCAAATTCGTGATAGTTAAAACCAATAGATGCTTTCCAATAAATACTACTCAAAACGCCTTCTCAATTTGAGTCAGCGAGAAGAAAAATCGTTTTATTTAAATTTCAATGTTATTTTTAATAATTTAAATTTATTATTTAACTTTTATATTATTTAAATATTTATTCAGTTTAGTGTTTAAAAACGCTTTTTTGCGCTTAAACTGGATTTAGGGGAGACAATTGAAATTTGGGGACATGACAAGATGGTAGAAAAAATACCTGAGAGAAATGGGGTTTCACAAACTATAATGGCGGCCACAATAGCAAATACAGGTAGACCCTTAACTGAATGGTCGGGTGTAGGAGTTTGATATTTGTTACAATTTTTTGCCTTACTTCTAAGTGTCAAACAACCTTATTAGATCTTTTTCCTCTATGAACTCCATATCAAAATCTTATAGCCTGGACTATGTTGGGGTTTATGGATTTGTAAATTCCTTCTCTGCACCTTTGTATTGTAAGAATACAATTATATATCAATTTTTCTTTTGTGTAAGGGGTGACGGGAGAGTGAAGACCATCATTTACCATTTTGGGGTCTTAAGATTTTGTGATACTCATTGTTTTATTTTTATGTATGATATCTAAATTCATTGACAAGGATATTCCCTATTTTACTGGAACCGTACCTATAAGTTTATACACAAAATGACCAAATATAGTTCATACCTTGCAAGATATAGGTATTGTAGGGTGTTTGTCTACTACTATTCTGAGAAGAACAAACCATTAGCATGGATCCCGTGAAGTACTACAAATGTTATTTTTTTCTGCAAATTAAGTAGATTCTATAGTAAGGTTTCTCAATGTGCTAGGAAATTAATTGCAAGGTCAATTCAATGGAAATATAAGCACAAGTTTTTATTTGTATGATACATTGTTGTTCTATCGGATCATCTACTACCAACCCTTAAGATACTGTCTCAAAACCAAACTATTACAAGAATAATGGGTTACATCGTGCAGTAAATGAAACTAAAGGTTAAGAATATAGTTACTAATATCATGTGGTGTATATCTTTAACAAATATAGGATGAGTGAAGTAGCACCACAATCACACTTTACAAATATTTCTTAATAGTACAACTCAACCATTTTAGTTAATTGCTGATATGATGGTAAAGGATTTATATGTCTATAAAGTCTCTGTTGGCCTCTTAAATATGAAAAGCTTTATAATGATCTATTAGATAAACTAAGGGACATGACTATATTAATGGAAAACAAGTGGAATTTGACAAAATAAATGTGAATACAAACATGTATCTAACTCTTAAGATAAATTAGAGATATGGCAAGAGCTTTAACTTATGGTCGCGGAATAATATGAGTAATAAGGACTTCATTTAATTACACTAGAACCACACTAAAGTGATTAAATTCTTAATGTTGCAAATTGATATGGTGGGTAACACACTTTAAGATTCAAGGGTAGGACATTTATATGATTGCAAGATGTCCATTGACTTTTCAAGTATAAGAACCCCATATGAGAACTATAACATGAGTTTAGAGAAAGGAAATGAGGGGGTATTAGGTAAGGGTATTGGTGCTTATCAATCGAAAGATAATTATCATTTAATTTTACAGTGTTATTAAGATTGGGTTAAGAGGCAAACTACATGTAATCATACTATATAACATCTTTTGGTATCTTATTGCTTACCAATAAGGTTATATTTAGTTATAGGTTGCAAGAGTGATTATTATATTTTAGAAATAGAACTATTTTATAAGTATGGGGTTTCATCAAAAGGTGAAGAGATTGAGAATATATTATTATTGGAAGTATAACTTCAAATGTTGATCCGATGGATATAACATGTTGCAACCATCTAGAGTAGACTTGTATATTGAATCTTCTTAGAGAATATTTATAACTATGGTGTTATGTCTTTCAAAGATTTAATAATGTTTGTATGACCTCATAGAGGCATGATATTCTAATTTAAATGATCATGATGATTGGCCAAATCAACATACCATCACATTGTGAATAGATCATGAGTATTTATCCCCGTATTACTAAGAAATTTATCCTAAACGTTATATTTATTCTAGTGGGCTAATCTTATACATGAATTTTTAAGGGGTTTCTTATTAGTACAATATACAGGTGCAAGATATCAAGAACCAATACACTTATGATATCTAAGATTTCCAAATCATGTTGTAGGTTATCACGTTCTAATCCTAAATAGAACCCTGTAGTATAAACTATCATCAAGATACCAAATGTTGAATGATATCCTTTATAGGTAATTGTAAGAGATTCTTTTGTCGAATCATGAATAATAAAGGCAAGGAGGTCTAAATTGAGATCTTGATGTCCTTAGATGGAAGGGTTATAATTCAAGATTAATGAATTGCGAATTGCATTGGAATTCTTCACTTGTCGTTATTCACTATAAAATTTTGAGAATTATTTAAAGGAACCTTGTTGTAATAAGGCATAACAGTCAAATGAAACCTTGGTTATGGGGAAACTTGTGTGTAGGTCCTTTGAGAGACCTTGTGAGGAGAACTACGTGTGACTTTGACCCATTTGGAAGCGGGAATGTAGGCAGTCCTTGGGTGAAGGATGCCTCTATGACCTCAAGTCTGTAGGGGGATAACTCCAAGGGTTGGGGTTGTTCCTGATTGGTTTGATTTTCCCCCTTTAGTAGGCTTCAGTTTGAGGCTGAATGGTTATTGAATGGGTATGAATGAGTTAAGGGAATCTAATATTGTGTATTTAATACATAATATGCTTTTATATAATAAGAAAAGATTAACTACTTTATAATGGGTATTTGATTATGTGTATATGATGGGTAAAGTCCATCTCGTGTTGGTTCCATGTATCTCTTATGTGTCTATGTAATTCAACTCCATATCTATGTGTTTATGTATAGGCTCGTATATCTATGGATTAGAATTGTGATTCATGATGTATAACTCACCCAAGAGTGAACCTTCGGGATATTTGAATAGTGATAGGCAGTCATTGGACCGTGCCAATGATCGATGTATGGGCTACTACTAGGGATTAGTCAAAATTCAATTGGTTCACAGAGGTGAAGGTAGCAGGCTACCTTGTTTATGATATGACCGTAGCGATTACATGGGTAGGGGCCCATCCATGCGGGTAACAGTAATCTAGGGCTAACCGCATATTGATAGGGTTCACTAGCTATCACTGGTATGCACAGAAGTGACCAATGCCATGTGTTACTCGGGATTGAGAAGAAGATAGCTAACAATACCACTAAGGTCACAAGGTGGTATATGTCAGGAGCTACTTCTTGGTGGATAGACTTGTCGTCGGTGGCCTACAAGCGATTGAAGTCAGAATCCACTAGGTTTGGCAGGTTCATTACTTGGGGAAACCCTTGGGATGGTGGACGGACCCACGGTGTAGTATGGGATGCACCGAATCCTCTTCCCATTTGTCCAATGGTGCAAAAGACTGGTGGAAATGGTGGACCCACGGTGTAGAGTGCAATGCACCGATATTCTTTCTATTTGGGATGCATTATGAACATGTATTAGCCATTGTGATTTGTTAGCTAGTGTGTTGTGTTAGTCATTGCTATTATGTTACGTGATGTAAGGTGGAGCTCGTCACTGTGTTTATGTGATGTATGATGGAGTTTGTCACTGTGTATTTGCGATTTATGCTGGAGCCAATCACTAAGGTAATTGTGATATGTGAATGAGATAATAATTGTGTGCTTGTGATGTACATATGAGCTAATCTCATTATACTTGTGATCTGTGTATGGGACAGTCACTGTTGTACTTGTGATCTGTGTATAATCCAGTCTTTGTTGCACTTGTGATTTGTGTATGAGACAGTCACTATTGCACTTGTGATCTGTGTATAATCCAATCTCTGTTACACTTGTGATCTGTGTATGAGCCACACTGATGCACTTGTGATTTGTGTATGATCCAGTCTCTGTTGCACTTGAGATCTGTGTATGACCCAGTCATTGTTGTACTTGTACTGTGTATGAGCTAATCAGCTCGTGTATATGGGGGTATACTCATGACGACCATTGTGTATAATATTTGAGATTATGGTATGAATGACCTCTTTTAAATATTTTGAATGTTTGTACACTAATGTTTGGTAATGATTGGTATGGACCCAACACTTGATGGCAGGATTATTATCATTATATTATAATTGACTAGTTTTTGATATTAGGGAAAAAACAGATTTTGAAGGGATCTGCAACCCTTTACAACCAGAAAAGCCAGACTGCTAAAAAGGACAACCTGCAGCCACCAAAAAGCTGGCTCCCAAGCCAAGAATATCATGTTTTACCTTTAGAGTTAATCTTGTGGGAACGAAGCGTCATTTCTAGAGAAGGCCTGGATGCTTTTGATTTTTTACTCGTGACTGTAATCCAACCTTCTTCCACTTGTGCTGCCTTTTCCTGCCAACCCAGCACATCACTATCCTAGGTTTGATCATTTGCAGCCCTGGGCGAAACATCCTTGAACAGCCGTGCAGACTGGTTCTTATCCAAAGAGCAGGACGAAAGAGAAATCGAAGCCCCTCCACCTGATAAGGCAGACAGAGACTTAGACCGAGGCACAACGTGAGAGGAAGAATCAACCCCTCCCGAAGGACAAGCCGAAGGAGCGGCTCCTAATTTCTGTGATTCAGAAGCAACCGCCTCTAAGAAACTCTTTTTTTCTTCAGATTTCTTCTCAACAGTATAATGATGTTGAGCAGCTCCAATCCACCAGTTTGCCTTTTTAATTTTTTTTTCAAAACCACAATGAGCAGTAGCATGCCCAGTCTTAAAGCATCTTCTACAACGGAAAGGTAATCCCTCATAGTCCAGAGATTGAACCCAATTCCCCTTGGAGGATTCTAACGAAACCTCAGCAGGCAATCCATTTGACACATCAATTTCCACAAGTATTCGGGCAAAGGTGGAATGAAAGATATCAGAAGATGCATTGTCAACATACAAAAAATCCCCAAGAGCTTCCCCAACCGACTCGAGAAGAGAATCATTCCAGAGGTGGAGGGGAAGATTAGGCAAGTGAACCTAGATCGGGATTTTACTAAAGGTTTCCGATGCTGGATTAAAATTTGAATGCCAGGGTTTGATCATCAGCAGATATTGATCCTCCCAACTAAAAAAATGATCACATAATATAGTTTTTCTGTCTTGGCTATTGTCAAATTTAACAATAAAGAATCCCTTGGCTAGAGGGAAAATGTGAATATTACCAGAAAGAAGAGGTTCCCACTCGTTGGAGATCCAAGAGTGCAGCTGAGGAAGACTAGGCAAGAATCCCTGAAACCTGCAGATGACACCACGCTCAGAGAGGTTAGCTTCTTCGTTTATTTCTTCTAAAGTTTCATCCTTTAGCTTTACGGTAATAGCTTTCATCACTAGAATAAAGCCATGAAGCAACTTATCCCCCAGCTTAAGATTTGATTTGGCCCTAAAGGCCGAGCCACGATAATTATAATTAACTATGTTGATGGCTTACCTATTCTAAATTAATAGTTATGGGTTAAGGGTGAGATAATAGATCTCATACAAGAGGTGAGATTGAAATTCCTTTGTCTTTGTGGGCCGAACTACAATGCCTCTGATTCCCATGACGGGATACATAGGTAGGGTCATCATGAACCCTTGAGGCTTAGGTCATAGGTCTAGGAAAGACCTTAACCTTGGGACTATATCACTCATTTGTGCAAGCATATATTTGGCAAGAATGAGTTGATGCCACCATGGTGAACACAGAGCTATTGAAAATATCACTTCTAATGTATATGAAAAATGCTTGGTTGGTTAAGTTGGTAGTTGTTGCTAATGGAAATTTAAAAAAAAAAAAAATTATGCCTGAGATGGGGATTTTACACTTCAAGTTTCAGTATTTTCCTTTGTAGTATTGTAATTAGAGTTTAGTAGAGTTGAAATAAAATATATATAAGTTTAAATAAGTTGAATAAAATTTAATGTAATTTTTGTTAATTATTATATTTTAGTTTTGATTTTATTTGATTTTATTTTGTTCAGTAGTGAGTTGTTTTTATTTGTTTTGGTTGTTTAGACTAGGCATACAAAAACTAATTGATTATTATTGTGAATGTTGTTATAATATGATATAAGATTACTTAAAAACCATACAAATATTGATTTGGATTGATGATTTAACATTGAAAATTAATATATGGCTACGTAAATATTGTGATCCAATTCATATTGAATGGAAATATGATGAAACAAGAATGAATGGAATGGAAGAGTATTTGATGTGGGAAGTGAAATATAAAGCGTAGAGTTTGGTCTTGATTAGTAGAACTTGTTGGAACAATTGTGTAATAAAGTTGACCAAATATAATACTAAACATTTGTAAGTAATTCATAGTATTAGTAATTCTTCGTAAATGAATTTAATTACTTTGTAAGGTAGATTCAAATTATTGCTTGTAAAGAAAATAGTTACCTGTGTTAGATAAAATTCAACTAATTGCTTGAAAATGAATCTAATTACCTTATAATATAAATTAAAACATTTGCTAAGATAAAATTGAACTAATTGGTCTAAAATGAATCTGATTACTTTTGTATTAATAGAATATTAGTTTGGAGAAAACATTAAAAAAAACAATAGGGGAATACTAATTACTAACGTTGCCTTTGGTAAAATAATTTAGACTATGGCTAAATATTATATGCATTGCCAAATTAGAAAATTAATTAACTAGCGGTAGGAAAGTATATATTTAAATTAAATAAAATCAACTTACAAATAGAGTAACTAGGACTAAATAATTTAGAAAATAAGTACTCATTACTTTGCAAGAATATGCTAATTAATATGAATTTTCTTTTGAATATAAATTAAATAATTTATAATACTAATTACTATGATTCGTAAATGAAGTTTGCCTTTAGTAAAATAATTTAGACCATTGCGAAAAAATAGATGCATTTTGAAATTAGAAAACTAATTAAGTAGTGGTGGAAAACTAATTACTTATATTAAATAAAATTAACTAATTGTTTCAAAATATAGTAACTAGTACTAAATAAGTGCTTGTTAGCTTGCATAAATGTTTTAAATAATAATACTAATTTTCTTTTGCATATAAACTAAATGATTAATAATTATTTAGGAAAAAAAGTTACAAGTTGATCATTTTTGTAAATAAGTACAAATTTTAGTTTGCATGAATAAATGATATTAATTAGTTTTTATAATTACAAATTGAAATACTTTTGTGAAAGAAATTGCCAATGAGATAAATTATTTAGTAGTAATTACAAACTATCTTGTGATTTGACTAACATTGATAAGTTAACTTAATTGAAAATGTCGAAAACTGAATTTCCTTTACAAATAGTATATTTTTTGTAACTTAATTTTTTCTTAATATTAATCAATGACAAATAGGCCATAAAAAATTAACTTTATGCAAATATTAATCGACTTTAACCACAAACAAAATTCAACAATCGGCTAAGATTTCATGAATTAACTATGTATTCACTGCATGTGTACCCACCAACCCTCCAACACATCTCGTACCCACGGTCCAGAAGACCTTGCTCAAACCATTCAATTTCCCCTCTAACGCTTGTACTTATCAAGTATGGAAAACAAACAGACGACCTGAAAAGTCATGCCAAAAATAGTACACTGAGGCTAGTGGTTTGGAGTATTTCCAATACCTTGTAATGTGTAAATGATAAACAACTATAAATGGGAATGGTTTTCTATGCTTCGGTGCGGTGGATAGCTTCCAGGCGTTAGTTGTGTGCATAGATAGCGAAAATGGCAAAGGTTTTAGATGTAAACATGTAAGAATATAGACTGGGAATAATTTTGTCCTTTGATGAATGCATAAGATTATGGTCTCCAAGTTTTGGGACGAACCTTGAGGCAGAAAGAAATGTTTTATTGTTTAAAAGGAAGAAGACATTTGCTGAAGAAGAACTGAGTTTTGGAGGATGCAATAGAGGTGAGATGTTATTAGTTTGTAAAGTATTAGAGATTCAATCTAGAAGAACTTAGAGTATTTGGTAAAACCTAATTCAGAAGCATATAGAAACAAATAACATGTTCAAACTAATTGGCCTGGACAAGGTCTTGTTAAGTGTGAATGCATTAACTGCATTTTATTAATATTGTCCTTGTAACATGAACGATTTTTTGGGATTGGAGTGGAGACAAAGATCTGTAGAGCTACAAAGACATTTGATTCTTGAGGCAGAGAGTGGAAGGTTAGAGTATCAAATGTTTTTGCACGTTTTTTTGCAAGGAAGTTTGATTCTTGAAATGTGTGGAAGAATTGTGCAAATTGTTTGAATTTGTATAATTTTTGCCCATTGCAAAAATGCTATAGTTAGACTGCACGTGGACCCACATGCAAAAATACAACAAATAGCTAAAAAACCCACAAGCTTTTCAATAAACTATAATGAAACGAGAATAAGCACAAACAAAACCTAGTACACACCTAAGATTTCATGAATTAGCTATGCGTTCATTGAATGTGTAGCCACATAGATATCCAATTTCATAAACACAGCCAAGCCATTCACTAGCAATGCACTTTTTTAGAATAACGAACATGCAAAAGTGCAACCAAAAGCTAAAAAACCCACAAGGTTTTTAACAAATGAGATTAAGCATGCAAGGAAGAGCTAAAAAACCCAACACTCATCTAAGATTTCATGAATTAAGTATGCGTGTACTGACATGCAAACATGCAAAGGAAGAGCTAAAAAACCCATAAGCTTTTTCAAAAAATGATAATCAAATGAGAATAGACACAAAGAAAACCCAACACTTGCCTAAGATTTAATGAATTAGCTATGCATGCAGTGAGCGTGTACCTATAGAGTTATCATGTATCATAAACACACAACCAACCCATTCACCAGCAGTGCATTTTTACAAAATAACGAACATGCTAAAGCGTAACCAAGAGCCAAAAAACCCAAAAGGTTTTTAGGAAATGATAAGCAAACGAGAATAAGCACAAACAAAACCAAGCACTCGCCTAAGATATCATGAATTAACTATGTATAAAAATCAACTTTATGCAAATATTAATCAAGTTTAAGCACAAAAAAAACCCGATGGTAGGCTAAGATTTATGGATGTATGTATTCTTTGCATGTGTATCCACCACCCTCCAGCATCCTAGCACCCACGATCTACTTAATGCTACCATAGCCTAGGGGAAGTTGCAAACTACTAAACAAATACACAATTTTTTTTGTTTGTTTAATTACAAATACATGTAAGATTACAACACAAAGCCAACAATCCCCTAAGGTTACGAGACAAATATTATTTAAATCACAACTTAAAACAACATGCAAGAAATGAAACATAACAACACTCACTTAAATAATTAAAGCACATACTTTCCATACATGAGATCCTTCATGGTTACCAATAATAGAAGTTACATGATTACAATTACATCACTCATTCCCAGAATGAGGTAAATCAATAACATGATTGCTTATTACAAATTCCACCTCGATAACAATGAGGGGTAAATAAAATACAAGAGCAACTAACATAAAAGAAACCAAGGTAGCAACTGGATCCCGCAAGCTCTCCAACACGAAAGTATCGACCACATAAGCCAATGCCAAAAAAACAATGGAGTAAGGTGCACGTTCCACCCAACCAAGTGATACCCGAAGGCTCACCCCCCATGCTCAGAGATAGTAACAAGGGTTTCAGGTCAAGACCAACAACCTCTAAACATAGGCAACATGACTAGACTGAAAAAGGATACGTACATGACATCACATGACACAAAGGTTACAATGCTTCAATATTTTAAGTAAATAATCACATCACGAATACAAACATAATGTTGACTTAGGAGAAGTGTCATCACAATGTCGTATGGGATATGCTGGCAAGTCTTCCTAGGTCCCAACCCCCATCTCGGGATATCCTGGTAACCTCTATCGACTCCCGGGCCCACATGCAAACCAATGCGGAATTATTTTTATCTTTCGAAGGGACAAGATAATGATCTTTCCATTCCAGGCCTTCTCGTCTCATCCCAAGTCTATACAAGCACTTGCGTCCATGAGCGAGGCAAAATTAATCTTTTTAAATGTTGGTACCACCTATACTAATTAATTGGTTTAAGTTTTCACTGAATTAACCAACTTACATTGAGATCTCCTGGCACCACTTTGTGTGTCGGCCCTCAATGCAAGCCACTTCTCTAAGACAACACGTGGAACTATGCCACCACCAAAGGGTACTCAAGTGCAACCTAGGGATAATGAATCCCTAAACATGACATAAAGTCAACGTAGCCCGTTCATGATAACCGGGTACAACACGGGACACAAATTAAGCACTACCCAAGGCAAACAAGGTCGACTGACATGACAGCAACCCCAAAACACATAAAAGAAAATCCTATCTGGAAGACTTACAAAGTACTGACTAGACTGCCCCACACCAAGAGGAAGCTTCACAAGCAATATAAAGTATGCTACATTAGGATTTCGTAAATCCAATTCACTCAATGCATTAGTGCACTAATCAAATAAAATAAAATAAATTCTTGCAGAAACACATAAGTGTGGTCTAATGTGTTGCAAATATTTCCATAATCTACACTTGATCATTTAATCATAATGCAATTTTTTTTCATAATGATAATAAACACATATACATTGCAAAAATAACTTATAGTGGTGATATTCAAATATCATTATATTTATATAAAATATACATATAATAATGCATAT
Source organism: Sequoia sempervirens (assembly GCA_007258455.2). NCBI lineage: Eukaryota > Viridiplantae > Streptophyta > Pinopsida > Cupressales > Cupressaceae > Sequoia > Sequoia sempervirens. The sequence goes on along the minus strand of VDFB02075321.1, from coordinate 142,805,187 downwards.
ACTCGACGTATATGTTATTACGCATATTTATATATCTATAATTAATACTTAAATATTTACTTTAATATTTTGAATTTCAGAATTAAATCATAATACCTTACTTTATTATTTACAAATATAATATAAATACATTCTAATATATATATATTATATATATATATATTATATATATATATATATATATATATATTTTACAAGAAATTAATATATATATAACATATATATATTAAATATATTAATTATATATTTAAATAATAAATTATTTTAAAAACAGAGAAAACATTGGTAATCATATATATTTATATATATATATTAAATATGATATATATATAATATATTAAATATATTATACATATATTATATTTAATATATAATATATATAAAAAAAAGATTTAAAAAAAAATGCATAAACAAATGAGGGTTTGGGCCGCGCCCTGCCCTAACAGGGGACGCAGCCACCATAGCTGGGGGCTGCGACCTGTGTGGGCAGCGACGATGTTGCCTTCACAGGTCGCTGTCCCCAGCCATGGCGCCTACCAGTGGTTGAAAACCCCTTCCTCATACCACGCGCGAGTAAACCAAAACGACTCCGCCAGAAAAACGATTGGTAACATGAATATATTTCTGGGTAAAACCCAGAACATAACATAACAAATTTAATTGTCTCAGGAATTTAATGAAAACAGATTTTATAAAAATATATATATATTTATATATATGTATATATATTTATACATACAATCAGGTATGCATATATATACATATATATATAAATATATATACATACAGTCCTTGGAATGATTGTAAAAACAATTTTTTTTTCTATACCCAGATTGGGCAAATGCTCATTCTCAGAACAAAAAAATAAAACAACATTGAAACATATAATTTAACCCAGCTATTTGAAAATTTCCCATTCTTTCCCAAATTTAAATGAGGGCCATCACAAGCACACAAAATTTGACAATAATTTCCATTTGAAACACCATGTTTGATCAAATTTTTCTGTTGCAAAGTTTGATGATAGAATTTTAATTCACTAAATTTTCACAATATCTTTTGAGAATTTTTGATTCAAGTTTGAATGGAGTTTCTTGATGGGTTTTTCTTCTACTACACAATTCTGAATTCTTTAACAATTTAAACAACTTCTAAATGATTTTCAAAATAAGAATTGCACAAAATTTAAACAAAAAACCTTGTGTTTTCTCCAAATGCTTTAAGATTTGCAATAGAGGTTTTGCCCTTGCTTTGCAATTCAGCTTTACCAATCTTCAATCTTCCCTTCAGTAATTTTTCAAATATCCCATCCAAGCTTGCTCTCCAAATTTTTCCAATTCTCCACCAAAAATTCCAAATTAAAATTTAAAAAAAACAATGAATTACCTTATGCAATTTTCTCCTCCAAATTGTCAAACCCCTAATTTGAGTTCACCCACCAAAATTTATTGCCAATTTAGATATTTCCATTTTTTTAAAATTTAATAAAACAATTCTATTTCCCTTTTCAATTTGCATGATATTCATTTAAAACAAAATTCTATTATGCTTCAAAAAGATAATTGCATTTCCTTTCTTCCTCAAAGAGATTGAATTTAACAATTTCATTTAAAATCATTTTTTTTAATTTTATTTCAAAAAGGAATGCAAGGCATAATTCTAATTTTTTTATTTGATCTCAATATTTACTAATGCTAGCACAATCATTTTAATTTAATTTATCAATATATAAATCTAATCCATGATTAGATTATTTTATTGATTGAATTAAATTAACTAATTAATTAATAGTCACTCGTTTATTTATTTTGACAATGCAATTAAATAAAACAAGCACCGATTTAAATTGCAAATTTAAATACAAGGCAAGGGGAGAAGAGACAACAAAATAACTTATCCCAACTAACAACTCGACGACACACTATGGCTAGGGTGATGTCATGACACAAAAAACCTAGCTACTATCTCCCAATCGTTTTCTGTTGGACAAGGGACATGCTCAGACCTGTGGAACCAGGTGGAGTCAATGTCCTGTACCTGCATCCTGCACACAATACGAGTGTCGAACATGCATATATATATAAATATTAAAACACACCGTGAAGAGGAAATCGTGGAATCACAGGGCACTCACATGCGAGTGATGTGATCCCGTCCCCTTCACCAATACAATATCGCTAACTGACGCCTCTAATCATCAATGGTATAATCAAACCATAAAGCATCAATAATTCACATACATGATAATTTAATCCATAACATGAGATAATAATATCATCTGATTAAAGTACCATCACATCAAAACATAATGTTTACATCACTTAACAATTAGCAGTCAAAGTAATCAAGTTTATAACCAACATGCTGACAAAGCAAAACATACATAACGACATTGTTCGATCAAAAGAACAAAATTGAGGGGTGTTACACGATCCAAAAGACCTTGCTCAAACCCATTTAGTTTCCCCTCTAACACTTGTACTTATCAAGTATGGAAAACAAAGAGATGACCTGAGAAGTCACGCCAAAAATAGTACCCTGAGGCTAGTGGTTTGGAGCATTTCCAATACCTTGTAATGTGTAAATGATAAACAGTTGTAAATGGGAATGGTTTTCTATGCTTCGGTGGGGTGGATAGCTTCCAGGTGTCGGTTGTGTGCATAGATAGTGAAAATGGAAAAGGTCTTAGATGTAAACATGTAAGAATATAGACCAGAAAGAATTTTGTCCTTTGATGAATGCATAAGATTATCGTCTCCAAGTTTTGTGACAAACCTTGAGGCAAAAAGAAATGTTTTATTGTTTAAAAAGATGAGGACATTTGCTGAAGAATAATTGAGTTTTGGAGGATGCGATAGAGGTGAGTTGTTATTGGTTTGTAAAGTATTAGAGATTCAATCTAGAAGAACTTAGAGTATTTGGTAAAACCTAATTCAGAAGCATATAGAAACAGACAACATGTGGAAAACTAATTGGCCTGGGTAAGGTCTTGTTAAGTGTGAATGCATTGACTGCATTTTTTTAATATTGTCCTTGTAATAGGAACCATTTTTTGGGATTGGAGTGGAGACAAAGATCTGTAGAGCTGCAAAGACATTTGATTCTTGAGGCAGAGAGTGGAAGGTCAGAGTATCAAATGTTTTTGCAAGTTTGTTTGAAAGGAAGTTTGATTCTTGAAATGTGTGGAAAAATTGTGCAAATTATTTGAATTTGTCTAATTTTTGCCCATTGCAAAAATGTTGTAGTCAGATTGCACGTGGACCCACATGCAAAAACATAACAAATAGCTGAAAAACCCACAAGCTTTTCAACAAACTATAATGAAATGAGAATAAGCATGTAAACAAAACCCAGTACTCGCCTAAGATTTGATGAATTAGTTATGTGTTTATTGAATGTGTAGCCACAGCGATATCAAGTTTCATAAACACACAACCAAGCCATTCACCGCCAGTGCACTTTTTCATAATAACGAACATGCAAAAGTGCAACCAAGAGCTAAAAAACCCACAAGGTTTTTAACAAATGAGATTAAGCACAAAAAAACCCAACACTCATCTAAGATTTCATGAATTAAGTATGTGTGTACCGACATGAAAACATGCAAGGAAGAGCTAAAAAATCCATAAGCTTTTTTGAAAAATGATAATCAAACGAGAATAGACACAAAGAAAACCCAACACTTGCCTAAGATTTAATGAATTAGCTATGCATGCAGTGCATGTGTACCTACAGAGTTATCAAGTATCATAAACACACAGCCAACCCATTCACCAGCAGTGCACTTTTATAGAATAACGAACACGCTAAAGCATAACCAAGAGCCAAAAAACCCATAAGGTTTTTAGGAAACAATAAACAAATGAGAATAAGCACAAACAAAACCAAGCACTCACCTAAGATATCATGAATTAACTATGCATTGATTGTGCGTGCACCCACAGGCCAAAACACAACAAAGAGCTAAAAAATGCACAAACTTATGAAAAAACAATAATCAAACGAGAATAAGCACAAACAAAATTCAGGAATTAGCTATCCGTTCATTGCATGTGCACCCATGGTCCATAAGACATTTCTCAAACCATTTAGTTTTCCCTGTAATGCTTCTAGTTATCAAGTATAAAAAGCAAATAAACAAGCCACTCACCAATTGCAGTCTATTCCTATGGCTCCTCCCTTGATCAAGCACTATACAGAATGTCAAATGTTGAAAAGGGGAACCCACAGCCAAAAACATGTAAGATTCTCAACAAACAATCAACAAACAATAAGCACAAACCAGCATGCCTCATATTTCATGAATTAACTATGCATTGCCTGCTTGTGTTCACGCCAGCTGTCTATCACATATCAGTAGGAGAGAAGTACTCATACTAGGAGAAGGGTTGTTACTCAAGTGACTTTGTAGAATGTATACAGTTGCAACAAGTTACTATTGCAAGAGCTAATAGCATATTTAATAACAGATAACAAAGTTTGGGTAAGTTATAAGAATTGGTTTGCAAAATGTTGTTTAGAGGATTTGCATATTCAAGTGGACGTTGTTACATATCTACATGTAAAGGTAATTCTATTTTGAGAATTGATGCATTTGGTTCATCTGTACAATGTGTGGAGGACATCAAAGCATAGAGAGGCAGTGTTGTTTAGGAATGTTGTGTTTGATTAATAGCAAGATGTCATGTTTGTCAACAAATTTTTGGGTCTTTTTGCCTTGCACATATTGCATACACTGATTAAATATTTGTGACAATATATAATGTCTCGCTATTTTCCTATTTTACTTAAACGAGAATGAATAATAGTCCTAATGCAACTAATAGAAGAAGAAATAAACTATAACTTTCAAACACAAAAAATATGTTGAAAAGAAAATTGAGCAAATGCAATTGTGAACATGCCTATTATGCTATTGCTTATTGATTTATCCATAGAAACTTAGTAAGTGGGAAAGTAGCCCAAAGAGAACTTAATCAAGTTATCAAATGAATTCATGTCTTTTTTTATTGCATGGAATAGGCCTGCTACTCTTCTTTGGGTAAGCAAATAAGCAAAATAGAAACACATTATTAAAAATTTCAAATAAATTTGAGTGGCCAACCAAGTATGTCAAATTGAAATGCAATTTTTGCAGTAGCGACTTTCCTTTTAAGAACATGTAGGTTTTATATTGCTAATATGTTGCATAGTAAAAACGTGTAACAATAGGGTTTAATCTATTTAAACAGTAACATAAGAAGGTAAAGTATTGTCTAGAATACAATGTATTGCATAGTGAAAAGGTGTAACAGTAGATTTTAATCTATTTAAATGATAACATAAGAAAGTAAAGTATTGTCTAGCATATAATGGAGAGACATGTCAACTGTAAAATAAAAGTAGGAAGAAGTTTTGAGTCATAGAACATGAAATATAGTAATATAGGTGGAAGAGCCAAGAAGAAAAGCATAACAAAAAAGAGGAATGCAGGTTTGTGCAATGGCAGGCAGTCTTTCACTTGCTTCTGCTTCTTTGTCACCTGCAATATCATTACTATGGTTAGTATGAAAGCTAGCTTTTTTAGATAATTCTAAAAAAAATTAGGAGTTTGAAAGCAAGAAGACTGTTTGAATTGAAGTATTGCTTTATACCTTATTGTGGCATATACTATTTACTTAGTCAGGCATATGGCCTCTATGATAACATTGTTTTGATTGAGGGTGAAATTCCCTTTGGTGACAAAGTCTCGTAGTGAAAATATAACTATTGACTTGTCCTTGATGCAGTTTTCATATTTAATGTCTTGAAGGACAAGAAAGAGTTGTCACAGGACATTGCTTCGGATTGAACAATGAACTGTTTGCTTGTCATTTTTTGTGATGATTGCTTTAGGATGAAGTACGTATACATAGCTCACCTCCTTGTCACATTGATTGCAATGAGCAGCTTCCTATTGGAGCGTACCGTAAGTATTGAATTTATATTTGCAACCTGGGTAGAAAGCTTTGAATGGATTTGACAATGTGTTTGCTACTTTTAATGTCCCTGAAACCTGAAACATTTGAACATAGATAGTTAGAAGCAGCAGTTTCATAAATTTTAAATGAAAGTGCATAAAGATTTTTAAAGAGTCACCTTAAACGTTGATTGCAACAAAGCAGCTAACTTGTCCAATGTTCTCTTGTTATTCAATTTTCAAATAAATGTTGATCGACCCATGTGGAACATGTTCTTTTGATCAATGCTTTTTAAGGTATTTTTGAAAAGAAAGGTCGACCGGGGTTTTGTTCCTATGTAGTAGTTCCTCTATTTGCAAGTATTGCTTTTCATGAGTTGGACGTAGCTGCAGCTGCATGGTAATGAAAAAGTTATTCTTTGTTACAAAGAAATTTTATTAAAGCACACAATGCTATAAAAAAACGTTAGAATGGATTAATGGCATATGCTAGTGAGACATTTGTACTTGTGCTCTATCATATTTTTTTATGCCATCTTTGATATCAATTGCATATTGGCTACCAACTTTTTTAGCACCAACAACCAAAGCCCCTATTGTTCCAATTGGATACTGATTTGTGGTTGCGAGTAGTTGGCTGATAGTAGTATCTGGAATGAAGTAGTAGTCTTTTGAAAAGCGAGGCAAGCTTTCAATTGTGCTTGTGTCTGTCAATATTAATATGCAATCACAGTCCCCTCTATCATAATCTGTTCTAGGGGAAATTTGGAAGCCTGATATTGAAATTCCCGTTCCTGGAACTATTTTTTGCTCATGTTCTTGCACAAGGTATCCGCTGATATTTAGTGTAATTGTCATTTCTTCTTTAAGGTCTGTGAGATCTGTATGCAGTACTTCACGTGTTCTATTGACTTTGTCCAATGTTGCTTTGTAGACAACAAGGACGTCACCTTGGAATGTGTCACCAACTTTTTTTGCATTCAACTCTTCAATTGATATAGTCTTTTTGATTTTTGTTCTGCAAACAACAATAGAAATGTAAATGTTATATTTGGACAATGCAAAAATGCATGTCATAGGAAAATAGGATAGGTTTTTTACCATTTGCTTATGTCTTCCTCCATTTCTTCTTGTTGTTGTTGTGGTCTTTTTGTTTGATCCATGATTTTCCTACAAGCTAGTGATTTAGTATTGTAGAATTAATTGGAAAATTTATTAGCGATATATGCTTATGTATTCTATAATGTTAGGCCCGAAGTTCCAACCAGGTGAGGGTGGAATTTACGGGAAGAAATGAGGCCCGATCCAATATACTGATGTAAAGTATTGGAATACACTTGTAGTTGGTTATTGAGTATGGGTGTCGGTGGCTTGTTGTAGACTGTACTGTTTGTTTGAGTAATTTTGGTTGGTTTGCATGAATTTTTGTTGTTTTGTTTTGTTTTAACCACATATTTGACATTAAAGTCACCCACAATGTCTGATTATGTTTTTGTATCACATTGCAGTTACAAATTGAAGAATTGTGATTATTTCTTGAATGGAAGTATTAGGCCTTGCATTATAAATATTACAGATATTAAGTTCATCATTGTGTTGTAGTATTGTGACTATGATGGCTTCAATATTTGTAGAGTTTTGTTCTTTTTCTTTTGATACAAACAATTTTTTTTGGTAAACGTTGTTATGCCATGTATTATATTCATACCAAAGGTATTAAAATATTGCAATAACATATTAGGTTGTAAGGTATGCATGTGTACTTCTTGTAAACACAAAATGTCTAATTGCATTGTGTTGTAGTCATTGGCAATGTCATGTGCATGTGGATTTAATGAATGACTGTTTAATGTGCATAGAAGCAGTTGCAGTGCGTCATGTGTACATGTAGCCTAAATATCGAGCTACCACTGTGCAGTTGACTACAAGCGATGCATTTCTTCATGTATCTTTCCCTTAACTTTTAAGTTTTTTGTGGTTTAAGGTTTTAGCAAAAATAATGATTCTATTGTCTTTTTCTGTGATAGTGATGTGTAAGTTAAGCCATATTGTCTTATGCCTGTTGGGTCAAAATCCAAAGCTTGCATTGTTAGTCCTTGTGATCGGGGAATGGTTCTTGCACATGCTAGTTGTATTGGGAATTGTTTTCTAATTGTAATTTTCTTGTTCAGTGAAATCTTTTGAATGGCTCTAGCAATGCGCAAAATAGGAACCCATTCCTTATCAATGAGATCAGTGTAATATTGTGCTAGTTTTGTGCATTGTTGTTGTCCAATTGTTGGATCGAAAAATTTGAGCCAAACAATATCAATGTCATTATGTGTTGTATATGCTTTAAATATTCCATCGGACCCGTTGACTAGGCCATCTTGTGTATTATAGTTGCCTGCTAGATTTCAACAAGGATATCATGTTTCAAGTATATTTGAGGTGGAAGAGTAGTTGTATGGCTATAGAGCCATATTGCATTATATAGTTTTCCTCATACTCGTTTATTGCATTTAGCACTATCATTTCACTAGAAATAGACAATAGCATTTTATGGTTGTGCATCTCTACATCAGCTTTCCTATAGAACAAGTATGGAAATGTTGGGTCTAAAGGTGCAAGAAGAAAGAAAAGTTGGTTAAGATAGTTTATGTCATCATTTTTTTGTAAGCCTATTTGTATTTTGTTAAGGATTGCAATAAAAATTTCATCCTTTTGTCTCATAGTTGTGACCAATGAGTAGCATTTTACATTGTCTTTCCAAAAATTGTAAGGCATCAATTCAGTTACAGTGGGTCTATTCTCAAATACAATGGATTCAAGCACAAGTTGTGCTTGGTAAAGATCACCACAGAAAATTGTATCAAGGTTTGCAAAGTACATTGTAGGCATTTGCATTATGTCTCGTATTCGTCTATCAATGTAGCGTAGAAATGTTGAGCCTACTAGTGATATTTAAATTACGGGTAATATGCGGGATCTTGGTGGCCAGGTGTGGGGTGTATTTAGGCGTGACTTTTTTAAAATTAATGAAACTGAAAAGAGGGTTTTTAGAGATTCTCAGATTTAAAAATATAATTATGAGGATTTAATTTGAATTTAATAAATAATTATTATTCATTTCTTAGAATTGACTAAAGTCCCCACGATCAGATGGGCTGGGTTGAAAATATGCTGCTCAGCAATTTATCATATTTTTTGAATCAAAAATACGTCACATTCTATACTTCATATGGGATTAAAGAAAAATGATTTCACTTAGAAGTTTGACCGAGTTAAGGTGGAGTGAGACCAGAATGATTTTATATTTACAAAGTTGTAATAAAATTCATAATTAGTGACTACTTGGAAAAAATTGCAAAAGGTAGCCTCGCATCGGACCTTCGTCCTCTACTTATATATAAATCTTACAAAAAAATATTATCATTTGACCTTAGTTTGAGATTGGTCAGATAAACGCCGCTGCTTATTTTTCCCACAAATTTAAATTATAAATTTAGAATTTCAAATTTTCACCAAATGGATTTTGTTTATTTTGAGTAGGCCTGGTATTTTATAAACTACGCATTTAATTTCTACCTGATTTATTCTTACATATTTTTGAAATAATATAGATAACTTTTGTTCGAATGTTTAAGTCAGGTTCTTGCTAATTTTCTGAATTGCGCTTAGGACTTGTTTTGTTGGTCTGCATACCCGGAGTCTATAAGGAGCACACACAATTGATCGTAGTGCTTGGACATATTTTCCAATGCTTCAAATGCTAAGGGCAGAAAATTTGATATATTAAATGGTATGTGAAATGTTGAATGTAATGTGACTCCACCTAAGTTGTAAGCTGCTTTACCTGTATTTGTAGTTAATAAGCCTTTTGGTTTGTTTGGTTTGTTGTCGATTGAATTGCTATAAATGTGAATTAGAGCTTGGTATATAGCTTTTTTTGTGAAAGTCTTTCCAGTTCCAGCTCCTCCAGTCAAGAACAAATGCAAAGGCCTGTCAATGTTATTCATCTTTTTCATTATAACATATTTAACAATTTCTTGTTGTTCTTTGTAACTTAACATTTTTCTTAGTTTGTAGTATTCATTGTTGTCAATTATTTGTGGGTGTCTAGCAATTTCAAATGCATTGTGTGACATTGTATTTGGTTTTATGCGCTCTATGTTTGGAAGGTCTGCTTGAATGTCATATTGTTCTGTTTGGCTAGTTTTTCTTGTTGTGAATGACTTATCGATGTTGCCATCATCAAGGGACTCAACATCTTTAAGTTCTTTTTCTATGTCACCCCATGCAACACTTGTGTTCCGTGTGAACTTTACATGATTTCTTACAATGGTTTTTTCATGGTGCATGTATGCATGTTCCCATGAGTCAAAGTTATGTTTTAATGTACTCTCGTTTATTGTAAACAATACATAGAGAATCAATTGCTCTCTACAATTATTCTATAGGTCTAAGTGCTTGTTGAAGTTAATAAAGTGTATTACTATTGGCTTAGTTCTTGGGTTAACTGTAGTTCCATTTTTATTGTAACTTGAAACAAATTCTACAAAACATATGTCTATCAATGTTTGAGGACGTATTAAATAATAGTCCATTATACATTTTGAGAGAATGTTTTCTGAATCATCTAGTTCATTGTTTAATTGTTTGATGGATTTTAGAATGAATTTACGGTCACTATAGGACCGCATGTCAATGAAAATGTATTTTCTTGAACTAAATTTTAGTGGAAGTGATAAAACAATGTGAGCAGCTTGTTGTGTTGACGTTTGTTGGAAGTTCAACAATGCATTTCCAAGTTTACCAATCATTTTTATTGCATCAATATTTGTTTTTTGGTGGTCCTTACGTATTCTTTTGAATGCATATGTCATTGATTTGTCTACTTTTGCAATGTAAAAGCTACAGTACATTGTTGTGGCATATGCATTAAGCACAAACTAGGCATCTTTATTGGCCTTCCAAAGGTGCAACATGTTCTCCTTGTGAAACTGTTGTTCCATATTTCTGATGGTTTTCTTTGTAAAAAAAGTGTTGGCATGTTTAGTGTAGAGCTCAAAGCTATTATATAATCAATTTTAGACATGTTTATGTCATTTAAAAACATGTCTAAAGTGTATTCATTGTCATGGTTTACTTTTTGCAGTGTCGAGTAAACGTTGACAACATTTGAAGTTATTGTTTCAGTCTTTTCTAGTATTGGTGAAAGTATTTGTGTCTTTCACATTGGTGGTAAAAGTAAATTGTATCTACAAACTATTGTCCTTGGTCTTCTACATCTCTTTGTGTGGTGATGCCTTTTTAAACTAGCCAAATCAGCTTGCAAATGATCAGTGCTACAAGTAATGTACTTGTCAAAAAAAGCTATGATGTCTATGTTGATTTTTGTATAGATTGGTACATTTTTCACCCATATTAGCATATGATCATGCTCATTTCCTCGATTTTGAAACTCAATCACTGAAAATTAATCAATATAATTTCCAAAAATAGAGTCATCTATAAGAATCAAATTTTTCATTGCATTTATTCTATGTCTATAGTATTGTACACAAGTAATAGGATCCTTCTTGATCAATTCAAATTTTTCAATGTTCATTTGAGCAATCGAGGCTCTTGTTGTTTTTGACCTAATTGATGTTGATTGCATAATTCTTGTAGTGTGTTTATTAAAGGATCCCAATTTTGTTCGGCGCTACTAAAAGTGAGGAAGAATGTTGGTTGTCCTAGCTATTGTATCATTGCAAAAACATTTTTCTTAAGTTGTTGTGTATAATCTGGGGATATTATTATGCTTCTGAAGTCAACATATCCAATATCTAATTTTATAATTCTTTCAAGGTTTGGTTCGTGTTTCACGTCCTTTTCAACTAGCTTGCATCCTTTTAGTTGGCCCTTTTTTATTCTTATGGACATTGTAGATAAGACTTGTAGTATTAGTATCTTGATAGTTTTGAAAAATATGTTTGTCGTGTGATATGCAAAAAAAAATTTGATTGTAAAACTTCCCATTGTGCGATTTTTGATATGTAAAGTTTTTTTGAATGTCATCATCACGTGGCTTGCCAAAGAATAATGTTGGGAAATTCATTTCCTTGACATATTTGTCTTTAAAGATTCCAACTGGATAGTTTTGTTCTATAAGTGCAATTTCAATGATTTTGTCTTGCATGCTATGTATACTTCTAGATTCTATGATTCCATGGACCAAGGTTTCAGATGGATTCTCATGTTCCACATCACTATCTGATTTGGTTTCAATTGTGTTAGGCCCAATACTTTCTTTGAGTTCATCATTGGTATGCAAAAAATGTTCCCAATCTTTGTTTATCTGGACATTTTGCATTTTGTACAATGTTATTTTTGACAATTGGGCCAAATCTTCCATGATTAGGTTTGGTCGTACCATGCCCTTTTGAAATGAATTTTTATATTCCAATCATCTTTTGAGTGAAACAACAATCATTTGTGTGTTATTGGTTGATTGTGGTAATGCCTTTTGTATAATACTAATGTCAATAGGGACATTAATGATAGATCATGTTAGACCTATTTGAGATCTTTTGTACCCTAGTTCCCAGATTTGTGCAAATGAAATTCTAAGTGATACAATTCATTCCTCTAGTTGGGACAAAATTTGGACATATGACAATGGTTTATTAATTCGGATTTTCTATGGTACAGCATACTTTGGTATCATGAGTTGTTTTAGTGTGGAGTAGCATATATGGCATATGCAATTTGTCAATGCTATGGATCTTGACTATACTAGTTCATAATATATTTCCTTTTGCTTTTCTTTGAATTTTCTAATATCTTTGCTAAAACACAACATTTGGCAGATTGTGCATGTGTATTTTGGTGTATCTTGAATTGTTGTTTCATAAAGCTCTACTGCTGACATTTTTTACCCTTATTTGATCTGATAAGCATAGGTTGTTTTTCTTTATTATTATTTCTAATAAAGTGTTTAAGGTGTTGCAAACTTACAATAGAGTTATGATTGAGATACTCGTGTTTGATTGTATGAATAGAATTGCTCTTGTCATTCTCTAGCTTTTTCTTTTTGTTAGCATTCGTAGTTTGGCATTGTGTATTGTTTCTAATGAGTTTTTTAAGTTGATTTAACCTAATTGGCTATTGGGCATTTGGATTTTGTGGTTGAATTCTTAGAAGCGGTTCAAAATTCCCACTTTGAGGGGTTACATCATGGAAAATAATGGAATATTCTGGTAAATTGGGTACATTGTTAAAGTGCAAGTACTTTCTCCCTAATGTTGTTGACCAAATAGATATTTGTATATTTAGCCATTTGGATAGCCACTGAATACAAAATACATCCCCCCACAAGCCGCTTTCATCATTTGCGACTTCTGGTTTCACGGAAAGGCGCATCATGCATAGATATGCAGTCTATAGACTTTTAGGGTATAGTGCAAGGTCATATGATCTAATTGCATCCTTATCTTGTTTTGCTAAAGAAGTCAAAAAGTAATCTGTTGTTCCTCTCTATAGCTCAATTGATGTATACTGAGTGTTTAATAGTGTTTCTAACAAATCAAACAAGTAGTCTCCAACATTGTACTTAAATGTACCTACTCTACATAGTCCATTTTCTTTTAGTACATTGTCTATATTGTAGAATTGTGAGCACTTTGCATATTCATACCTATCAATGTCTATTGTTTCCATACTTTAATATCTTGTTTCTATTCAGAATGCATATAGTATTAGGTTATTGAAAATGCTAATAGGCCTTAATATGCATATATGTTGAACCTTCCGTAATATGCACATAAATGGGGGGCAATAGAGTTGATCTTTTGTATAAACATTAATTTTTGCACTACAAACAAAAAAACAACAGTGATCTAAGAATTTTACCTTGTATTTTCTTGTTTAACAATCAAATATATTTACAACAATGTATATTTTTGTCTCACGCTCAAATCGTAACCAACGGATCCTATTAGAGGGGCATATGAGACAAATGAGCATAGTCGATGGCATGTTACATGTAATTCATAAACATAAAGCAATAAATGCTCAATGAATTTTGTAATTAATAAGAAATTTATTGTAAGAGTCAACATTGTATTTAATAATAGATAACAAATTCTTCGTAAGTTTTAACAATTGATTTGCAAAATCTTGTTTATAGGATTTGCATAATCAAATAAAAATTAATCAAGTATGAACTGAATCTTTCATGTGTGAATTCTATCATTGATTTCTTTTTCTATTGCGTAAAGTAGGTGTGCTACTCTTCTTTGTGTAAGCAAATGACCAAAATATTAATCTACTTATATCATTGAAAAGTACCAACAAAAACAATAAGTTGAGCCTAGTGGTATGCATCAATCTCAATACCTTGTAATTTGTTAATGGTGAACAAGTGTATATGGGAATGCTTCTCCATGTCTTGCTCAACTAAGTGCATAAATAGTGAGAATGGAAAGAGTGTTACATGTGAACGTGTGAGAATATAGAGTGGACACAAATTTTTCCTTTCATTAATGCACAAGAATCGATGTAAATTTTGTAAAAGAAAGATTTAGAGTAGGAGACCTCAAAATGATGAACACATTTGTTTTGAACCGAGGAACATTTGTAGAGAAAAAATTTTCTTTAGGACAAATGTGAACAGTTTAATAATGCAACAACTAACCACAAAATGGAAAAATTGAATGTCATATTGCAATGGTTTCATTTGCAACTAAAAGACAATAAAGAATTTATCCCTTTTTCTATTGGTTGGAATATGCCTTTTATTGATTTTTGTTGAAGTTAATTGGTATAATAGGAAGGCAGTATTATTGATGCAGTCAATACATGTTTAATGCATTATGTGTTATCCATAAACATCAAACATAGAAGGTTATGTCTGGGATCATCACTTGGAAAAAAAAGGCCCTTAAGTGGCAAAAATTCAGGAAAGTAAGAGTTAGACAACACGGCATAAGGAATTTGAATAAGTTATCTATATTATTTTCAAAATGTCAGCAGAATAAGTCTAGCAGCCCAGTGGATATGACTTTCTAAACTACTAGGTTTATTTTTTAAAAATAAATATCTATTTGGGTGAGGGTAGAATTTTAATCTGATGGTACTTAATTTCCAGGGAAAAAAAAGTAAAGAAGTGGGGGTCTATCCATTACCAACCTGTCAAATGATAATATTTTTTTTTATAAAGTTTTAGATATAAGTAGAGGGACTCATGTCCGATGTGATGCATTTTTTTTTGTGTTTTTTAAGTAAATAATTAATTATAGATTTTTAACCTAACTTTTAAAATGTAAAAGCGTGGCGTAATCTCCACATAACTTGATTAAAGAGCTGGCAAATTATCTCTTGCACTGATATATGGTATGTGGAAACATATAAATGACACATGTTTTGATTCGAAAATATGATATAGTTTGAAATCCACCATAGTGTTTTCAATCAGCTTATCAAATGGGGACTTTTGGTATTAATTCAAATAGAAATTGGATAATAATTATTTATTAAATTCAAAGTAGAGCATGAATTTATATTGGTGGAAAGGCACAGAATCTCCTCAAAACCCTTTTGAACTGCTCGTTTTAGGGTGGGGTTGTGGGCCTGCATACCCTAGCATGCCAATGCATGTATGTACTTTATCATGATGGCGGATGGTAAAATTTCAAAAAGTAAGATAACACAATATTTTCTAAACATTAGGAGCTATTAAATGCAATTTTACCTGGCGCAGGTGATAGGTTTGGTGGCCTCAGAGCCTTTGGGTACATAGTTAATGCATCGAATGCTTGCACAATTTAAATCACGTTGGTCAACGTATTTAGTTTTAATGTGTATTGATTTAGCTACAAAAAACTATGCTATTTGGGAAAATCACTCAAAGAAAACTATATAACTTTTGCATAATTAGAGACCCTGACAAACTTATCAAACATGGAACAGGGGAATGTAGAGCTAAAAACACACAAGTTTCTATACACACAATAAACACATGAAAATTAGCACAAATAAAACTGATTGGTGTGCATCTAATAGACTATTATTTCCAAATAGCCAGTCATATTGTTTAATGCATTAAACATGTATTGGATTCTTCAATATGTACCACTCGACCGGAAAAGGTGAGACAATTTGCATTAAGTGATTAAATATTTGCAAAATATATAATGTTCTCCTATTTTGTAATTTACTTTAACAAAAATGAATAATAGACCTGCTCCAACCAATAGAAAATAAGATAAGTTATCTTTTATCTGTGAATTGCAAATGAGACTACTGCAATAGCAACCTACTCTTTAGCTTTGCTACTGACTGGTTTGTCTATGTGCTTGTGATACTTCATAACTAGTACAATTTATTTTTTTAAGCAAAAGTGGCAAGCCACTATAATATATTTTATTATATTAAAAAATAAGATACAAAATCCTGGTTCATAAGAGCATACCAACAAGAAAGAACAAGGAAGAAAACCTTCGGTTATAGCTCATTTTAGTACAAAATTATCTCGATAGCAGGGATTCATGTCATGGTTTTACAAAATCATTGGATCAAATCCATCCAAATTATGCCCAGTAGAATACTATCTGATAATCCTCTTGAAAGAACTAACTACACCCTATGTGAGTGCCATACTAAACCCGAGTGCTAATATTTGTACTGCTTACATTTGGAAAATCATGCCAAGATAAAACATTATAGCCCCTGATTTCTTAATCAACCCAAAAAAATGTAAACAAGGACCCCAAAATTAACATCAAAACTACATCAAAAACTATGATTTTTTGCTTCTAATCTTCATCCATTCACACCACCTAATTTTCTCCTTGGATTTCCTCACAACCACCTTGGTCTTCATCACTGTCAATGGCAAAGAATTGAAATTTCCTTTTGTGTCCTTGACCTAAATTGCCCTGAAACTTTGCATTAGGTGAAGTTTGTTGACCCGACGCAACAAATACTTGATTTTCCATAAGCAACAAATCCGTGCGAGGGTTAGGAACAAGTAACACACATTCATGCAATCAAAGGAAGGAAATTTAAAGGAATTTATGTTTAAACCTTGCTTCCATGTTTGGGAAAATAAACTGGGAATTTTTATTCAATGCTTTAAAGAAAAAAATTTCATTTTCATATTCAAGTGCCAACTTAAAACCATCATAAATTTCCTGAAACCCTGGGCACTGGGTGAGAAATTTTTGAGGAAAAATCCCTCCAATAAACCCTTTACCCTTAAAGAAATTATAATTTTGAGCAGCCAGCTGCAGGGCATCTTCCTGCAGAAAATGGTCTTTCATAAATTTTCCTACAATTTTCTCAACCTCCTTTAATGATTGACAAAGGTCCATTAGATTTGAGAATAAAATAGATATCACCTGAGAAGGTTGGATAACTCTCCTTGCTTTTGGACTGATTACATGGTCGCCAATAAGTGTGCACACTGAATCTTCAATCCGCGGGCAGTTGAGTTTAAACATCACTGCTAGATCTTCTCTAGCCAGGTATCCTTTGAAAGGTCTCTCCTATTGCTTCGATTTCAACTGAATTCTCAAATTCTGTGGCTAGTAGTCCATTTTAGCATAGAAAACTAGTGCTTTCAATTTGATATGCTTCGACCTTGGTCTCTTCGCTTCCAAAAAATTCCACTATGTTTCGCCCAGCTCTTTCTATGACAAATACAAATTGAACAAAGTGATTTAAATAAAACCACCCACGAAAGACCACATGATCTTTAATGAAAACAATAATCGGTGGCATAATTAATTGGATGTGATCTACAGCTTGGATATTTGACACGCTTTTCAAAAGCATTTTGTGCATGGTAGAAATCCCTTTCTATGAAATCATTTTAATTCCCTTGAAAAATGAAGAAGACGAACCCTTGTCTTTTCATAATTAACAATGTACCTAAACTTAACACATGTTAGTTTG